>CM077465.1:78360326-78395326 GCA_039654755.1 Calcarius lapponicus | reverse complement strand
CCATACTTTTTAGCAAGATAGTTAATCAGCTATTTTTGTAAAGAAAAAACCAATTTATCTGCTTACTCTGTTTCTTTGGAGATGGTGTACCAGGGAGGTTCATTGCAGCCCATTCATTCTCTTGACAAAGTGGAGAAATCTAACAGCAGAATACAGCATAAACAAGTTGACTTTTGCGTGTATACATCAGAATGTTGCCCATCTAACCTTTTTGGTTTAATATTTACTATACATATGATTAAATAGAGTAAAACTCAGACCATCTATTTATTTAACTTATATAAGAAAGCTCCTCTTATAGTCTTGAACTTGGCGCAGTGTACCCAGTATTTTCAGTACCCTCCCCAAACAGAAGTCAAAAAGGGAGTGTCAAGAATCAACCTAGTGCAAAAAGCAATGACTGCTAGGGGAAGACACCACCTGCAGATGGCAACAGAAGTGGGGAAAGGAATGCTGAAGCCCCTTGAAGTTCCTAGCCTGTCTTGTGCCGAAGGCTTGAGAATGAGGAACAGAAGTAATTACAAAATGCTTACCAACTTCTGCACCAGAAAGATAACCTCCACACTCTCACTCTGAGTGTGGGAGCCCTTAGCTGCTTTTCCAAGCCATCTATAAAGGAGATTTTTCATATTTCATCCCCTTCCTCTCTCATTTTGTCTGTCGTCTTAGTTCTAGCTGCAGACCTTCAACACTTACCACTCCTAAAGACATATGAGAGGGAAACAAAGAGGATGCATAACCTATTTTTAAATAGCCATATTTAATCTGTTCACCAGAGCAGGAGTTAGGGGTATTTTGCCTTGGAATTGTAGGGCATTTAAATTTTGATTTGCCTGGCTAGAAAACTCGTGGTTTTGCATGCACTTCAGGATGATTATTGAGTAGAGTTAGTCAAGCTTCAGTAGGTTTTGAGCAGCTTCACAATGCACCATCTAATAGCATAATTCTGTCAGTATCAGGTATGCTGTTCTTTTCTTTTCCTTAATACAGGTGTCTCTGAGGAAAGCAAAATTAAAGTCACTCTTTAATTCCTACATTGACCATTTCTTTGGTGAAGACTCTAGCATCAGACCACAGATGGTATTTTAATTGATCTTCTGCATCACTGTATTCCCATAGTTCTGTTTTTTGTCACATGTACATTGTCTGTCTTGTACTTTGTAATTTATTTAGTTTCATGTGATAAAGCTGACACATGGGGCTGAACCCCATTTTTGTGAGGAATGTATTATCAGTTCTTAACAGGCTGAAATTCCTGGTCACTGCCTATAGCAGGATTGGCTCCAAGACTGTTTCTACTCCCTTGGAATAGTCTAGGGAATAATAGCAATCTTCTAGAGATGGCTGTGGTAAATAGTATTGAGTAAAAGGGAATTTGCCAATCAGTTTTCCTACAAAAACAGTCTTTTAGTTAATGAATGTCTTCCAGTGTTTTAACCCACATGAAGACTACATTGACTGTGCTTAGGTATCTATGGTTACTGCTAAATGCAAAAACCAATTTACGACATTAAAAACAATATGATTAATGTCAATGACATAACCCAAACAAGATATGTACAATCTGGCTAGAGCTTCCACAGATAAAAAAACTGAGTTTGAATATTTCTATGTGTTGGCTTTAAACAAATAAACTTCTTTTTAGAGACCGATATAAACCCCATCTCTTTTCTCAGGTAGAGAGAACGTGATGAAAACTGGGATTTGACAAGATTTTTTTGAAGTTTTTCTTTGCACTTTATAAGGGGGAATCAAATTATATTTTGACTATGTAAGTTTCTAGTGTGATACCAGAAGGATCATTATGATCCGTTGTCCCTTTATAGGGATAATTGTGTGCACTTGATGTGGTTGTTTGTGTTGCTCTTCATGTTTTTGCCCTAAATAGTCTAGAGGGAGGTAATTTATAAGTAAGTACAACAAACAGTCACCTGAGTGATTCTGTGGTTCTTTCAATCTACAAGTGCATCACTTATGATGCCTCATGAAAGGTGACTGGAAAAACCAAAAGAATGTCATATGTCAGACAAAAATCCTAGATCAAGTTTAGAGCTTCATTCCTTCCAAAGTATTACAACTAACTGTAATGGCATTTGACGGTATTGACTTTTTTTATATGACTTCTTTCGGCTAACTCAGCATTCTGAAAAAATAAATAGTGTTCTCCCTCTGTGATTGAAAGGGTTAAATAGTACCAATTCATTACCACTCACAAAAGGATTTATTTTCTTCTCATAAATCAGTTTTATTCCACATTTTTATTATTCCCTTGGGTCAGCTGCTCCAATTGAAATCAATACAAGTGCAAGTGACACAATCAATCTAGATATTTGATTATGGATTTGAGATTCCAAGTTCTGCTCTGTGTGTTTTGCTAGTCTCCTTCTGATAGTGTCCCTGGAGAATGGAAAATTCTTATTGGCATCCATGAATTATGGGCATAGATTCAGAAACCAGATACTGTGATGATCTCCATTTATGTACTGCTGCAGCTAGAAAAAGAATGTTCTAACAATGGAGAAGCAAACTTGATGGTTTAAAAGCTAACTGGTTTTGATTTTTTTTTACTGTATAAAGTCCCTCATGCAATAAACTTGATAAAGTCTCATAATTTGTCTATAAAACCTCTCAAACAAAATGGATGAAATCAGTAACTATATGCTCTGTCATCAGCTTAAGATTGCAAGTCCAGCAAATGCTTTTGAACTTTGATGTCACATGTTGAATGTGATGTTTTGCTACTTGGATTACTCAGCTGTGCTGAGACACTTCCTCCTGTTCTCACCAGTATAACAGTGTTTAGACACTGGAAACCTTTTTGAAATCCACAGAAACTGGCTGTACTCATAGAATGTTTTCCAGAGTTTGGTTTAGGTCACGAAGCTGCATTCTTACTGTGTGTCTCTAAAACACTCTGTACAGTGTGCAGTGTAGGGGCTCCAGGACTGATGCCTTTTTCTGCTATTGCAGAAAAATGGAGTTAAAGTAGAGATGAATATAATTACAGCAGAGATTTAACACTATATTGAAACACACTGCTTTAAGTGGAAGGTTAAAATGAGACTGACTCAGCTGCAAGACTCATTAGATGTTCTGTGTTTATGAGAGAGTAATGAGAAAAACTAAAACAGTAATTCAAATCAAAAAGGTTTCTTCTCGGCAGCTTCATCAACAATTACAGAGGTTTTTTAGTTCAAAGCCTCATGGCACTCTGCTGAATGCACCAAAGGGTAGATGAGACCACACACTGAAGATTCCTTCCTGCCTGCCACCATGAGAAAGCCTAGTCTTGGCTGCAGTCATTAGCCATCCATGGAGTCTGTGCTAACTTTCTTGTATGAGCTCTCACATCAAGCTGTGGGCTTTATTCATATTTCAGTCCTTAGAATTAATGAGCACATAAATGCACATTACTTAGTGTTTGTAACACTAATAATCACTTATTTCTACTGACAGGAACATGCTTTCATCATAATGATTACCCCTGCTTTGCCTTAGGGTTCTTGAAGTGCTCTGAAAATTTTCATAACAGCTGAGGTCAGAGAGCACCTCTAGGGAACAACCAGTTCAAGCTCTCTTCTCCAAGCAGGGTTAGTTGGAGCACATTGCCCAGAAGAGTGTCCAGCTGGCTTTTGAGTATCACCAAAATTGAAGACTCTGAGCAACTTCTTCCAGTGTTTGACCAATGTCAAAGTAAAACAAGGTTTTTTTATAGGTTTAAACAGAATTTCTTGTATTTTCTGTATGTACTCATTTGGTTTCTTCTGCTGCTGTACATTGCTAAGAAATGTGTGGCTACTTTATGCCTTCACAACAGATATTTTTAATATTTTACACATTTTTAAGATCTTTCCTCCTCTTCTTGAGGCTAAACAACCTCAGTTCTCTCAAATCCTCTTTGTGTGACATCCTCTTCAAGGCTTTAATCATCTTTGCATGGACTCCACTCCAGTAAGTCCAGATCTGTGTTATGGTGGGGATCCCAGAACAGGGTGAATTCTCCAGATGTGTCTCACCAGGCTGAACAGAGCCTTCCAGTGTCAGTCAGACAGTGTACACATTCTGTATGTCTCAAGACAATATAAGATAGCTCTACCAAATCTGAGTCTGTAAGAAGCCTCTTTGAGTGATGACTTGAATACCAGTCAGAAACTAATTGTCAGAAACTGGGTCTTCTAGGTTTCATATTTCTGCTGTACATGCCAACACAGATTTTGATCTTGTTCTTCAAATATTTTCCATTTTTCAGTTTTAAAACTAAAGGCTTCTTTTAATTCCCAGCAAAAAAAAAGGAAAAAGATAAAGTTTTTCAATGCAGATACTGTAAAATTCTTCTTATTTACAGGAAAATTAATATTTTGGATTTGTAATTTTTCCAGTTTCCCACAACGCTTTTAAATTACCCATTTTGACTCATTCAGCAACTCTCCTAACCCATGAGAATGAACTTTTCGTGTGTTAAGAGAGTCTTTAAGTTTTGAACTCAATTTGATGGACTGTGACCATGATATGTCCATAGGAACAATACATCTGTCAGCTCAGGAGAAGGGGAACAAGATAGTAGTGGTTCAAGACATGGAGGCAAAAAATCAGCAGTGTGCCCATCTGAAAAAAAAAGAAAGAAAAAAGCAAACAAAACAAAATCCTCCAAAACAGAATGCCAAAACATAAAAAACCAGCCCAGTCTCAAAATATAAAATCCCCCCAATATTTTGTTGAAAAAGTGGGTATGGCATCAAAGCCAAACTGCTTCACAAGTCAATATAGCAATTGAGATGACAATTTGAGAACAGTTCATTATTACAGTTCTTAAGAAAAAAGAATTGCCAGTAATGCCAGGGAAGTATTTTAGCTGGTTTTCTACTGGGATAATCAAACTAATGGAAAGTGATATTTTTTATTCTAAATACTCCATTAGAAACAATGGGAAAGGAAGAGAGGTAGAAAGGAAAAATCTTAGCTGGGAGGAAAGTGGCTTTTGTGGTAGTTAATGAGGCTGAAGAATAGGCAAAACTAACAGGCAAAAGAATGAGCTGAGATACAAAGAAGTGTGCATATTCACAGAATTTCCCACCAAAGATGTGGTGTCAAAAAGACACAAATTAACTGTATCTCAAACAGGGACAAAACCCGGTGACAATGAGGATGAGCTCAGAGGAAAAATGCTGAAAAAATGAGTTCTTGTTTCATTTTTATTTTGCTATTTTAATCTTACTAACTTTTTCAGTGGCCCAAGGTACAGGGCTAAAACTCTGTATGCTCACAGTAATATAAAGCAGGCATAAAACCAACTCTAAGTGTTTGTGATAGTTAACTATGTAATCTTTGTATAGATCCTCACGTGAACCGTTCCTTGAGCTGGATTTTTGCTACCTTTAGTCTTTGACTAGTCTTCTACAGTTCTGCTTCTGTCTGCTTGAATATTGTAGGGCAACATGTTCTGTAATTTAAAAGAGGTTATCAGGACATAATGGAGCTATATCTAAAGTATGGATTGGTATTAATCACAAATGCAGTGATATTAATAGAATTACTTGGTATTTGCCCACATGTGTGAAATATGTGTCTTTCTCTGATTAATACATAAAAAGGAAATATCTAAATTTATTATCTTTTCCCTTAAAAACATAAATTTCGATCCTGATGGAAAGAGTACCTTTACACGTGCCCAGATTTGGGGGGGAAAAGTGCTTAAATGAAAGATGAATGTGTTTAGTTTGTATTATTTCTTTGCCATGAGAATGGTTTCATGTTGTACCATTTCCTGCACTCCTCACAGCCTTTGTCACATGAATAAGATATCAGGATGCTAATGACTAATATACAACATTCTGTGTCTGCTGATGCTGTACTGTACTGCTGTGACCTTTGCAATATTATCTATTCTGATTGGCTGTGCATTTCACCTCTTCCCCACAAGTTAATAAGGCTGTAAAAAGGAGAGAACTTGAAATCGCCAGCCAGTCAAATTACAGAATATTGAAAAGGTCAGAGCAGCACAGCACACAGAAAAAAAATTATGGAATATATGAGGCATTAAAATTCTTGTGACAATGATTATAACAAGAATGGAAAAGGATACCCATTTATGTTATTTCAATCTAGTGAACCCCATAGGATGACAGACCCAGGACAGCAGTAATTTACGCACCACTGCTTCACAGGAGCTTGATTCACCTATTTACAGGGCTGCTCAGTAACAGGAATGCACATCTGCTTAGGAGTCCCCTGCAGAGTGTCCACTCAAAACCTTCAAGTACAGATACTCAACATCTAGAGTGCTCTCTGAAGCTTAGTGTTTTTAAACAGTGATTTTGAATGCAATATATATATTTGTGTGTCTTTGTTTCAATTATACATCACTTTTAAGTATATTTATGGATATTCTTTAGCCCTCATTTCTTCATATAAATCTTTTCCTGAAAAACGGACATACTTTGATCTGGTATAAACTAGGAGTAAATTGGGAACAGCAGAAGTATTTCTCAATTAGCCTTAGGCAACAAAGTCCTGCAGATAATTTTGGGGAGTCATGGAGAACTGAGCAGGAAGGCTAGTAAAAGAACAAAACTATAACTATGCAAAAATATGGAACAATTAAGGAGCTTGGGGAAGGCCCTTCATGTCTGCAAAGGATTTAGGTTTTCTTAGGAGGTTATAGAGAATAGAGTCTCTTTGCCCTCTCTTGTTGGGATTTATCTTTTTGTGAAGGTGTTTGCATGCCTTGAGCATTCATGGGTGTGGTGAGCCATTCATGGATGTGTAAGACTTTGTTTTCTTCCCATTTAGGTTGTTCATGTTAAGAGAATTGTGAGGGAATCTTGCTTGTTGGGGTGCTGGTGTCTGTTCCTGGCAGGAATTACAAGGCAGAAATGAGGAGGTGTTCTGGTATGATCCACTTGTCTGAAGTAGAACAATGTCTCTTAGGACTCCACACTGTCTGAAGTGACTGCTGTTTGAATCTGCAATGGACTTGGCAGGCAGCATGGAGAGAAAAACACCCAAGAAAACTGGACAAAGGGAAGCCTTATCCACTTATACTCACAAATTGGGTCCACACTGAGGCACTCTGGGCAGGAATGGCATGGAATGATATGACAGGGTTATCGCTGTATCGCTTTCTGTCAGGCTGAACCTGTGTGTCTGCATTTTCCAGCCCATTGAAAGCACAGTTTAGGCAGTGAGAAGTGGCGAAGTTCCATACTGCAAGTCAGCCACAGCAAGACCTGCATTATAAAAATGTTCTTCTAATATTTTATTTGCCAGCAGCAGTAACTTCCTTGTCTGGGAATTGGGATAAAACACCTTTTGTCTGTGTAAAATTTGGGCTAGGAAACTTGCAAGTACTCTTTAGCATTTTATTAGAAGCAATGAAAAATTTTGAGCTGCTATGTTGTCTATCTCATTGTAAATTTGCAAGTTCATTTTTGAGCTGAATAAAATGGTTATGTAATTACATACTTCTCCTAATTATTGGGTAATTATATACTTCTTATAATTGCCGAGTAATCACTCTGCTATAACTAGAATTTAATGTTACAACTAATTGTATAATTACTGTATATTAATGTTGTTATCCAGGCAACTTGGAATAGAGTGTTATCCTTTTAATTCATTTTCTGTTACTCGAAACTGTATTTTTAAAATATTTTACAGTTAGCCATTGGAAGAAAGATTAAAAATAGAATAAAAGTATCAGCAAAGGAACTGGAACATAGTTTCCTACCAGGCTCAGGTGGATGAAATTAAAGTATTAACAAGTTAAATCTGTACTGTTGATAGGAAAATTTTCATTTTCACATGAATTTGGAATATATAAATTGCTGTTAGACCATTTATTTTATGCTTGAGGTTTGACTCTAGCCTATATGCTGATCTGTTAACACTGTATTTTTTACCTTTCCCAGACACTGGAGGTGAAACATTTTGAAAATGTGTCTTTTTTTTTCCATAGCCAGCTGAGTCCTTAAGTGTTTAATGTCCCTAGGACCTTAAGAATCTGTATGTCAGATATTGTTGCACAATTTTCAGAAATAATAAATCACAAACATTGCAAAAACTGTGATAGATAATAGGAGAAGTGTGCTTTGTTGGACTGTATCTTTTCCCAATCACACATAGGGACAGTTTCCCAAAGGTGCAGAAGGAGGGTTTGATACACTATTTAAAAGCTGAGATCAAGTAATGCAGATGCATTTTTCTAGTGCTGGTTGAGTAGCCAAGTACATAAGAGTAATCTCAGACAAAATAACTTTGCTTCTGCAGCATTCTGTAAGTGGAATGTGTAAAATGTGGTTGTTCTTGCATGTAAAGAAGCTTTGCCTCCATTGCTGTACCTAAAAACAGGGTCTCTCAGATAAACTTCAGTGAAATCCAGAATGAGTACATCAAGCTTCATGAAATCATTCTACCTTCATGCTACCGTAGTTTGTTTGGGTGGTCTGGTGCTATGGTGGAGTCCGATCCAGACAGTATTTGAGCAATGAGGAACTGGGCTGCAAGGCAAATTTATAAAAAAGAGTTTTGCAAATCTGTCCCCTTTCCCAAAACCTCAAACAATAAGCTTTTTGTATGTTACAAATAGAATAACTGAAAATACCAATGCAGTTCATAAACACCAAAATAAAGGAAGGGCTTGGATTTGTACCATAAGTGAACCAAATTGTTCATAGGGATCCCCAAATTAGAGGAAAAATCCAGATCACTCATCCATGGTAAAATGTAATGTCAGCATGACTGAAAGGTACTGCAAATGCACCTTAATGCGCATCATAGAAACATAGAATATTTGAAAATTTGTTTCTGATTTAATATCATTTTGGTTTTAATAGTTCATTTGGAACTTGCATCAAAATGAGTAATAAGCGTCCCTTAAAAATTAATTTTAAAATTGATTTTTTCTAAGTTTTTTGTAATTCTGTCTTATTTGGATTTTGTAAAAGACTCAGATGTAAATATTGAATCTTCTAGCTGTGACAATGTCTTAATTGATTTACAATATTTTTACAGTTATAGTCTGTTTACTCTTGTTCTCATACCTGTGGTCTTGAGCTTGTGTTATTCTGCTGTTGTTTGTAATACAGAATTTTTAGTGACTTCAGTGTGAGAGCTCTCCATGGAGTCATGGATAGTAATAATAATATTAATCATTTACATGGCACTTCATATACTCAAAATATAAGATGATATTTAAGTGAGTCGGCTTGACTCTGAGATATGTGACTGAGGTCTTCATTAGGTCAAAAAAATGTTACTTGACATATAATTTTTTATTTTCTAGTCTAACTAGGTATTTTGGAAAAGTTTTGGGGTTTTTGTTTTTGTTTTTGTTTTTTTTTTTTAACTTTTGTAGGGTAGAATATAGTCTTAAGTTTAAGATCTTAAAAGGGTTGCAAAGGACATATAGGTTGCTGTGGTGTCCTCTGATGATTTCAACTGATAAACTGAGTACTTCAAATCCTTGTTTTGTCTTTGAGAGAACTGCAGGCCATGCTGGAAAACCTCTGTTACTGCAGATGACTGTTTGTTATGCATGCAATGGAATTAGCTTATCAACTCCTAAGTTAAGCATTTTTCTAACAAATTCAAAATGTTTTGCCAGTCTTTCATGGGTATAAGAATTATCATAAACGTTTGGAATCTGCAATTATCACAGAACTGTTCTGGAGCTTCTGTTTGCTGTATGTAGCAATCAGCTTTGCAACTGGTTGGTTTGTGTATTGATTTATTTCCCAAGATTTGCAAATGTCACAAACTGTTGGCCAAAGGAGAAGATATCATGAATAATTTTTTCTTCCCAACAGACCAAATATTTGTGTGTGTTACTGGTGTAAATGGCAACTCTTCATTTGAGTAGAAATAAGACTTGGTTCATAAAAACAGTGAATTGTAGCAGATGCAAGGTCTAACATTTGTTCTTTCCCTCCCTCTCTTGTTTTTCCATAACAGATAATGCTAATTATTCTATTGTAAATGATACTCGGATGTTGTGCAGCAGCAAGGAATTCAATGTATGGGTACCCATTAAAGGACTAATTCCATTTTCTAACTACACAGTACAAGTGAATGCCTCCAACAGCCAGGGCAGCTTGATAAGTGATGCTATAACCATAGTCATGCCTCCAGGAGGTAAGTATGAAAAAGTGCTTTTTCTGTGCATGTAACAATTACACAAACATTCTGTTCAACAAAATGTTATTTATTATTGCAGCTGAGGACTGAAGTTCAGAAGAATATGTTTGTATTAGTAGTTCTTACTCACAAAATTCTTTTTTGCTTCTAATTTGTTACTTTGTTCCATTTAAGAACTAGAAAATGAAAGTACATAGTTGTGTAGTTAGCATATTATGAAGGGGAGAAGTGCATTATGTAATTCATTTTTTTTTCTGTGAATGGTAGTGTATTTTGGCATGGACAGCTAATCTAGCCCAAGAATATAGAGAGACTCACCTGCATTTTGTAATCTGTTTTAGAGTAAAAGTTGTAAGTGCTGACAAGAAGCACTTACTGGATAGACTTAGAGAATTTGTTTAATAATAGTAATATAAATCATTGGCAATATATTGAGCCAGAAACCACAAAATAATGTAGCTGTAAGAAAGTCAATTACAATGTGCTGATTTACAGTGAATTAGGCTGTAAGCCAGTCTAGATATTATCTTCATAACAACTTGAAATAAGAGAGTTGAGCAATATGCCCTAAACATTTTACAATTATTTGTTTTGTGGCTTTGTTGTTGTTTGTTTTTTTTTTTTTTTTCAAGAAAGCTTATATTTATAGCAGATGTAGATGTGCTGCTTTTGTATTTTCTTTTCATGGACATCCTTGCTAATTAGTTTTTGTTAAATAAATGTCAATGTATACAATTAATTTAAGGCAATTTTGAGTTTTTAAGTGAGAGTCCAACAACACTTGTTTTTGAGAGATGTGTGGTGTAGCTGTTAAGCAAGAACAATGTAGAGGAACGTACATACAATTTGAAAGCAAAAGAAGAAGGAAAGAAAAATGATAAAGCTTAGAGTTCAAAAACCCAGCTGTGAAACAACTTGCTCGGAAACAGATGGATTGGGTTTGGAGACTTCAGGAAAAGTGAGTAAATACAACACAAAGTTTTTATGACAGATTACTGAGGAACAAAGAAAAAGTCAATTCCCAGCACATTTTATACTTTTCCTATCTGATTGTCTGCACCTACTATTAAAAAATATATGTTCTCATATAATAATAAAACTGCATCTGAGTTTTACTGCTCATTTAAGACTGAGCAGTAAGACACTGATATTTCTAGCTCCAGTGTCACATTTCAGTTTTGCTTAGCAAAATTTGGTAGTGAAAATTTCACCAAATGACAAGGTAAAGGATCTTTAAAGATAAGCAAGGATGTGCACAAGTTTATGACAGCCATTAAGATACACTTTCTTTCATCATTAGATTGTTGTTGATTACAATTAGAAAACTTATAGCTTTGAAATTATCTTTTTTATGACCTTGTGGTAGTTTAAAAGCAATACCTCATTGGTTAAATTGGTTTTAGTTCATGCTTCCTTTTAGTTAATGATCTGAAAACATATTATCCTGATTTACACATAAAATCATGCTGAAAAGCATGTGGCATTCGCTAGGATATGTGTGTTTAAGTAGAATTAAATTAGCAGTGAGAGTTATTAAAGAAATCTTCCATACCATTGTCCAGTGGACTGTGATCTGTACAGAAATGAATAATAAATGAAGCAGTGCATATGAGAGAAGTGCTCTCTCACAGGCTGTGTTTTCTCTATATATGTACACATGTACAGACACACACGTGTGTATCTAGGAAAATATAGGTTTGCTTTACTAGGATATTTATTATAAAGAGCCTTTGAGGGTTATACAATTCCATTGCATCCTAAATTATGAGTATAATATTTTACACTATTAAAATAAATTATGAGCATAATATTTTACACTGGGCGGTATTCAGTGCCTTCACACTTTCTAAATCATTAAATGAAATCAAGATGCTGCTTAAATAAGAAAGAATTTTTATTGTTTTACTTCAGTGGTCAAGATTTCACTTAGGAAGTTTTGTTTGATCAAAAAGTAAAGAAGGTCTCATTATGTACAAAAGCACAGCCTTTTAAGGAGTGTTAAAATGTACCATTCTCTTTTCAACGATACCAAAAATGTATTTAAGTATTTCTTAAAACTATTTAAGAAATATGCAGTGGGGGGACTAGTTCATGAAGCTTGATGGAAGGCTGTCTGAGAGGGAGAGTGATAGAGGATGAAGTAATACTCCATTTTGAAGTTATTGCTGATCACTGTTCTACAATTATGATACAATTTTTTTCCAACATTAATTTCTTTTGTTCCTTTTTTTTTACCTTTAAAACACATTGCACACAATATAAAGCACACCAAATCTTTAGTGTTACCTGTCTGAATATATCTTAATTTCTTATCAAGCTGATTTGCCATGCTTAAAGTCAACACTCAAAAAAACCTATCTTAGAAATAAGGAATTTATTTTATCTATGCTCTCAACTAAAATTGCAGTGCAGGTTCAAGAGTTCTTGGAAAGACTAAAAAAATAGAAACTGAATCCAAATGGTAATCCATAAATATGAAACTTCCTTTTGACCCTTACCCTGTAGTGGTCTGGAGTTACTAATGGGGTTAGGATTTCAACTCTTAATGGGACTCCATGCATTAGTGTTTGGTATGCATGGAATTCAGCATTCAGTTTAATAAGTGGTTGACATTGGTGATGTCCCTTAATTTGCTTAAATCTAATTGGCTCTTTTATCAGTCAAACCTGTATGGATTGGCAATTGATCAGAAAGGGTCAGCCATGACTGTGCATGTACTTAAATGCTGGAACCACCAGTTAAAGTGACTGTTGCATAATAAGAAGCTGAAACCATGAGAACAAATGATCTTCAGAGTCAGAAAGCAAAAGAAAGAGGAGAAGTTTTTTAGGATGTTCAAGTTCAGAACAAAGGCATTATGGAGTATATAAATTTTAAATACACTGCTTTTTGCCTCAAGACTTAAAGCTTTTTTTTTTCCAGATGAACTGAAATCTTGTCTGAAACTGTCTTTGTTACATCAAAGAACTGCATAGAAAGCTAAAAGAGATGGAAGAAGCATAAAAGGGCATAGTTTAAAATGATTAGTGACAAATTTCATACTGCAGAGGTAGAAGTAAATTTTTTTGAGTTTTATATTTTTTCCAGAAGGAATAAATTTGTTCTATTTATCTTGTCCTAAACTGCTTTGGTAGAAGCTGTAAAAAAATAATATTCTACCTAGTACTTTGCATTAATTTGAGGATGCCACCCCATAAAAGATCTGGAAAACAAATTGTTTTAAAATTAATTTAATTAGATAAATGAATTGAAGTGATAGAGAGGATATAAAACTGAAAAATTCTGGGAGAAAATGTTTTGCAGAGAGTTCTTGGTTATACATTTTTGTCCTCAATGACTGCTACTTCTGATATAGTGGCCCATTATTTTCAAATTGCTTTGTAATAAGGGATAGTGAGCTAGCAGAAAGGAAATTTGCAATCACTGCTGATAATAGCTTATACTCTAGTTAAATCCATTTATTCCCTTCCTCTGGCCACCAAAGCCTGAGTATGGAAGGGAATGGGAAGAAGATGGATTATGTTGAATAAATAGATGCAAAAAGAAGGGTGGGCTGCTGCTCTGATGGGAAGCAGGAGGGTGGGGTCTCATTCATCCCCTACAAAGCAGGAAAGAGGACTGGATTTCCAAGTCATGACAAGAGGTCTGTTTTGGATAGTAATTCTGTATCACATTGCAGAATTGACTCCCTGTGGATTCTTATACTGGGGATTACAAACCATTAACTTGGTGCTGATTTATCTACAGAAAAGAACCTCAAAGAATTGATACATCCTGGGTGAAACATATAAGGAAAGATGCTCTGAAAAAGAATCTGCCTAAGTAGTGAAGTGCCTCTTTAAACCCTGCCATGATTTATTAAGTATGTTGTTCGATTATGTGCTCTGTCTGTGATTTGCACAACATAGGAATGTCTAGCAGGAAAAGATGTCAGATTTTGCCTTAGAGGCTTCAGTCCCTGCCCCTTGCAGGTCCAATCTTTCTGAGTGGAATTCTGCATGCCACTGCCTGGGCTTGTTCTCAGCAACAAAACTTGAGCCTACATACCTGTATCTGTTGATGTGTGTTCAGTATCTACAGGAGATGGTGTCCTGCAACCAGAGGGTGTCAGCCACTGTTAGTTTAAGTCACAACACCTCGGAGACTGGATACTGTACCTCATCACAGGACAACTGATCTAATTATGCAAACAAGTAGGAACCACATCATACAACTTGTATTCACATCTGAAAGCATTTGCTCGTGGAGGTTGATCACTGAAGCCAGCAGGCCTCCTTAGAGGAATGAATATTCAATAAACAAAGAAAACTGATGCTAAGTCAGAATTATGTTGGAAGAAAAATCAAACTTGAATTTTCCCTGTGAGACAGATATGTTTTCCTATGTTTCCTAGTATCACATTGTGTGACACCATAAAATTTGTTTTGAAAGAATGCTTCAAATTTCAGGTGTTTGAGGTATCACTTTTTTTCTCTCCTTTCCTTCTCCTCCTTCTCATTTTCCTCTCTCTCCCTTCTCTTTTTAGAGAGAAGGAATTCAAGAGGATTCTTTTGTTCATTATCTTCTGTGTTAACAGAAAGTTCTTAGTGAAGAATTGTGGCCATATCTTTTCTACAGGTACTTTAGGGAGAGACCAGGATAGAGCAGGGAGGGGGGAAGAGCTCTCCTGCATCTCTCATCAATGACCTAGGTAATTACAAAGGGTCAGTAGCAAGCCATGTAAATTGGCCATTCCATTTCCTTTTGTCCAGAAAGATGATTTCATGGGGATATAAGGGTAGGATTCCAAAAGTGCTTGTGTGGGAAACTGGGAGTTTCTGTTCAACTGGAACAGTAATTCTTCTCTAATCTCTGCAGTATTGAACTGATTGTCATTTTCATTAGTGCTACTTTCTTCTTTTATTCCCCTCTCCCAGGATGTTCAGCACATCTTTTAGTGAGCTCATACTGTGTCCATTCTTGATTTTGGATGGGTGTTTTGCATGGCAAGATACAAGAGAAGTCTCATTCCTGAACAGTCGTGTCTTCAAACTCTGGCAGTGGGAAGCACAGAGGTGCCCTCTTTGCTGCTCACTTTCCTAAATTGTAGCCAGTTGGAGCTCAGCCTAACTCCACACATTGTAAAGGTTGCTTTAAATTGAAGCTTAGTGCAAGTCCCTACTCATAAACCTGAGGAGTTTTGCCTGCAGGCAGTGACACTCCAACTATGTCTTTTTCTTCTGATTGCCTCCTTCTCTTTGCCTTTGCACCCCGTGCTTTTGGGGGTGGGTAGATCTCCCATAGTTCCAGTTGTGCTCTTTCCATGCTCCAGACACAAAGCACCTGCATTTATCATCTCCTCAATTCCTTTGTCTCTTCCAGCGCAGCATGAAACAGCTGGGACAAGAAGATCAAACCAGCAATTTTAGTTGCCTGGAAGAACATGGATATGTTTTGCTTGCTTAGGGAGAGCCAGATGAGACAGAGAGAATTGTGCAGCGGCTAATTGATCGTCTGTAAGCAGGCAATTAACCTCACTGAAGAGGTCTCACTCAAGTCTTTCTAAAACCTTAGCCCTAGAGTGAGGTCCAGACCGTACTTAAGAGCTCTTAGAAGAAATGTGTGCTAGGGAAGATGCCATGCTAAAAAATTACAGCTTGATTTACTTCAGAAATGCAGAAGAATATCTAGAAATGGGGCAAATGGGCTGTTGTGAAATTGAGGTAGATCATTATTTAAAACTATTGCCTACTATTACATTAACCTATTTTCAGACCAATTTCAATTGTACACAAAAAAGGACACAATTTAGAAGTGTTCCGATTTTATATAATCTCAAGCTTATTCATTCTGGGGCTTTTTTTTTTTACTTTGATTTTTCTTTTCATTCTGAGCAAATCTGAACTAGATTTTTCAGTACTGTAACTGAAGTCAGCAATGCTTATATGATAAGTTAGGCTCTGCTGAAGGAATTCTACAATAAAATGCTGTTGAAATTCCTGGAGAAAACATACAGAAGACATTTGAAAAATCACACCATGAACTTTGTCTTTAGATCCATTCCCCAGCTATATGTAAGTACTAGAAATCGGATCAATTTTTGTGTTACTTTGCTGCAATGATTTGTGCTGCTTTTCTAAAAAGCCCCATGGTTTTATACATTCTTTTTTTGACAACTCCTGGCCCTATAGGTTTTGGAATAAAATTTCTTTTTCATTAACTGCCAGCAAAGGCAAATATTTGTGAGTTTTTTGTTTCTTCATAGGTTTGTTGGGGGTTTTTTGGTCATGTCAGTCTGTATTTTGTGCACATCAAGATTCTGCAGATCTAGATAATGGGAGTTAGCCTGGTGATCATAAAGTATTTGGGTAAAGTGGCAAGGTTTGAAGGCTTGAGCCACTTTGCACAGTTCAGGAAGTTTTGAAGTTCCTCTGCCTGCAATGACCTCTACAGCTCCAGCAGAGTTCTGTCACCCTATTGCATATTTCTCATGTTTCCATATTAGGGAAAAATCTTAATGGGGAGAAAAGTTAAGGTTTTTTAAAGAACTTGCTGAGGTTTAAATGTACAGGAAATCAAATCACTGTTCTTTTCCTCTTTTTAGCTAGGGAAAACATTAGAGATAATCTTTCTTAAACATCATGGCCATAAAAGTGCTTTTGCTTTTTTTTTACTTGTTCTATATACAGTTAAAAATTACTCTTAGTAACTACATTTTGGAAGTTTTCTCTGTAGTTTGGAAAAGGATGTGAACTTGAATTAAAAATATCTGAAACTTTATATCTGAATTCTTAAAACACTTTCCAGAAAATAAGTATTTTTCCTTCCTATAGTTAATGATTTATTCTGGTAGTATTTAAAGCTTGACTTTTCCCTACTTTTTCTTAGTGTAGCACCCCTTTTTCTATTACATCTATGTTGTTAACTTTAGCTTAGTTGGCTGAGTACCTGAGGAGAAATATGCTTCTCTATGAAGGCAGAAAAAGGGAGAGAAAATGGAAGTTGAATGAGAATTAGTGACTAGAGTCACCACTTCTCCTCTGGTGTTCCTATAATGCAGTGTTAGTGTGTGCTACCCTCTTTCTTTCAACAAAGGCAACTCTAAGAGTCCATAGACCTTAAGGGTTGATTCCTGACATTTGACAGCTTTTTCCTCACTGTTCTTTTCTTTCTGAATGTTATTTTTGTGTCTGCATGTGTGTACAGGTGCACACACACAAAAATGTATATGATATATCAGTATATGCATGTTCATGTATAATGATTGCTTTCTGTCTTTTTTATCTTTGGATCTCTATGCAGATCATGCTTATTCCTCTGACAAAGAAATACTATGCTCTTAGATTAATTCCAGCTGAGTAAAATGAGAAAGGGAATTAATGTATTTCATGTTGCTGGGGAATATGTCCAGTATTGAATTATATTAATCCTTACTGTTTGTATACTGACCTATTTACTTTGATGATTTTTACAAATGTATCTGCCAATTCGAATTTCCAGTAGGTGACTGAGGATTGCTATTCCCATTTTACAGACAGAGAGAGAGGCATGTGTTAGCAGCAGAAGGTAAAAGAAAATTTTATATTCCTCCTCATGCTGGAAAGTATAATATACATGTCACAAAGTTTGTCAACCTTTTTTCTTAGACTGACTTAGCTTTTTTCTTAGCTTAGACTGGGGGATTGCCTCTCTATGAAAGGTGTCACCATAGTTTAATGCAGCCAGTATGTACAGAGAAAATGCATGCATTCAGATTGACTGAGTTCAGATTATCTAAAAATTTCTAATTTTATATATATATATATATATATATATATATATATATATATAAAGAAATTGAATAACTGAAGAGATGGCATTATATAAAGAAAAAATACTTCTCTTTTCTCTATTTTTCTTTTAAGTAGAAGTTATGAGTACTCTTACATACTAAGTAGCCTATTTGAGAGGGTTATTCATAAGAAATTGATACTGCTGTCCAAAGTACTCGACTGATGCCTGTAATCTGAATTAATCAGCTGGAAATTTTCTGTGTGAAGGATTTAGCCCTTTGTTTGAACAAAGAAGAGGAAGTTTCCTCTGGCTCTTTACTTTTTGTCAAAAGATTGAAGAAAATCTGTATTTTAGAGAGTAAGTATTGCCAAGATATTTAGTTTACTTCAAACTCTGATTAATAGTGCATGTATTGTGGGGTAAATGCTCTAAAATGTCTTGTGGCACAGAAGGCAGAACACATTCAGCCTCATTTGGGTTTGAATAAAGCATGATGGTGTTAAAATGACTTTTAATCAATTAGGCCACCTGATTTTGAACCAGATGACAGTAGTCAAGGTCTTTTCAGTAAAAATACCTGTGAGCAGGTAATTTATTGTTGTATATTGACACACTACCACCAATTCCAGTGAATTTATGTGTTCTTTAGTATTATCTAAGGAAATGAAGGCCAGAGATAATTCATAGAAATGGTTTATTTGTTACAAGTGTCTAGAACAGGGCATTAACTGATGGGTAGCTACTTAATAATGCTGTATGAACATTCCTATGTAGATAGCTTGCTATAAAAGGTTGTAATCCTTTTACCCTATTAATCAGAGAAGTCAGCTGTATATTTTGAACAGATTATTTCTGTGTGGGAGTAATCTTGCCCGAATTTATTTTTATTCACCCTAAATATTAAATATTTACTTTCGGAATATAACACTTACATCATCTTTCTGTCAATTGAAATGCTATATTTAGGGGGGAGCTGTGATGGGTTAAAAACAGTCAAGGATTTTTGTCATGGTTAGGTGCAATGGAGGTGTTACCTTTGATATTCTTTCATAGCTTTTCTTTGTTAGAACGCTAGCTGTAAAAAAAAGAGATCTGGATCATTGATCTTGTCTCCCAGTTGCTGGGCAGCGTATTAATTTCTGGGTTCTTGGGCAGGCAGTGCAGAATACTGTCCACCTATCCTGTTGAAACTCTACTGTTGGTTGTAGGGGGAAGTCTCATTTATTGGGGTAAAGAGAGCAGATGCTGTTGTAACGTGGGGCTGATGGCACTTCCCAGGCTGGGGTGGGGGGGTGTGCACAGCAGCAACACAGGGCAAGAGGAGAAGGTGCTGAGTTCTGTGGTTCGTGGCTCTGGATGTATGCTGCTCATCAGTACTGGTGCTCAGCATAAGCATCAGGATGTGATCCTATTGCTATTTTCTGATACAGTTTAATTTATTGATACCACAGCTGTTGGACTGGACCGTAACGTGAAGTGACAGCCATAGCATTGCAGTTGGCATTTCGAGGAGTGATAAGGATTCTTGTTTACTCTGTAAATGTGGTGGCTCAGATTTGTCAGCCTTGGCCTCGTATGTTACATAAGAGAATAATACACAGTGTTTTGTTGTTATTTTTCCTAATTGTATCAGTTTTATTTCCAGAACTAAAATTTTGATTCTTCTCTATTCCATTGTGCAGATTACACCCCTGAGAGTTTTGCACATTGATCAGTGGCAGGGTTTGGTTATATGTGAAAAAACCACTCCATACTAGCAATGATGACAGATACAATTAAATTAATTCTTTGCTGTCTCCTTTGATGTACACAGATTTTCCTCATTAATATTGATGGACTTCAGAGTCACAAGCACATGCTGGGGGTGGGGGGGGGAGAAAGCCCCTGAATGTTGTATTTTGCTTTTTGTGGAGCTGACTATATCACTTTATGTTTAAATGTAAGGAAAGCTGCTGACAGTTTTGATATATTAAATTATAACTGAGAACTAATTCAAGGATCAAAGATACTCTTTGGGAGACATCACTTTACTGGTAGGAAAAATCATTACCTTTTTTCCCAGTCTCATGTATTTGTACTGTATGTCTTGGAAATATCATTCCCTACAGTTTCTGAATCTTGATGTTTAATTTAACGCAAAGGTCTTTGAGCAGCACAATGGGAGGGGGGCTTCTGTTAGTGAAACCTGGTAGAAGGAAATTGAAATGTACATGTTTTTTCTCATTTATCAAAGAAGTGCAAAAATCTAAACTGACATTTTATATCAAATGAATTATGAACTGTGTACCTCGTACCTAAGGGAACAACAGCTAAATTAGACTTTTGTTAAAAAGAGACAGAGAGAATAAAAATAGGCTTTTAATAAAATATACAGTCATTTTTGGTATTTTTTTCTGAATCTGACATATACTATACTTTGCAGAAGAAAACTAGAGAATATAGGCCACTTGAAAGTCTATATGCTTTGAATGCCATAGAGTAAATTGAGAAGCAGGTTAAGATGACATACAAACCAGAGTTTCTACTTAATAGGTATTGTGGCTTTGATATTTTTGTTTTCAGCCTTGTCCAACTCAGGTGAACAGGAAAAGTTAATATGCTTTTTAATAGCATGAAGATTGGAGCAAAGTAGTATATACTTGAGGGGGGGTTACTAGGGCGTTTTTTGGTTAGTTGGGTTTTTTTAGTCTTCCATTTGTGAGAATGTGGTTGCTACTGAAACAGACTTCCAGGGAGCAAAATTTTACAAGACACCTGATGGAATCTTAAGAAGTCAATTTTCAAAGAATTATCCAATCGGTATTCTACTGGCATGGCTTCTACTGTCTTGAGGTGAACAACATTTCTTGCAAGCAAAGACAAGACTCCCAGTCTGTAAAGTTAGAGGTTTTGACTCATTTTGACACTGAGTCAAAGTCTTTTTGTGATTACCATATATATCATAAGGAATTAAGTAGTAGCTGTGAACAAAAGCCAGCTTTGTGTTGCCTTGATTACTAGGAGCAGAAACTTTAGGGAACCTCTTTTCCTCCTCTTTCTGCAAGTAAGGAAAAAATTTGTGAGATGAAAGTCTGTTCTGTCTGCAGTTGTTTTGTGGCCAAAAGGTAGTCCAGTGACCTGGATCTCACAGATACCTGTAGGATATTCAAGATATAATAAGACTGCACCACCCTCTGTGTGTAGTGGCTCCCTAACACCTGCTAATCTGTCATCTTGTCAGATCCATTTCCTATTTATGGGCACTCTCAAGCTTGGTTTCCATCAGAAATGGTAGTATTTCACACCATCCATTATGTACCACAGAAAAATTTATGGATTAAAAATAACTACAGGTAATCTTATTGCAGAGCTAATTTATTTGAACCCTTGCATTGTTCTCCAGTCTCTACATACAGTAATAATATACATACAGTAATAACTGAGGCTTCTGTCAAAATGCACATCAACTAGTAGCACTGAGGGTGGTCTGTTCTTTAACAGGGTGGTCTGTTCTTTAGCAGTCCACCAGCACATCCATGTTGCAGGAGTGCAGTACGAAGAGACTTCTTATTTAATGAGACTTCTTATTTAGTAAGAGCATTCACGTTTTCCAGTATCCCATTTTCTTTACCATTCATCTGAGGGTACTGTATTTTCTTAGTTTCTTTTGCCACGTTGGATGGAGATATAGAATCATAGAATCATTTAGGCTGGAAAAGATCTTTAAAGGCATCAACAAAACATTAACCTAACATGACCAGCCCCACCACTAATCCATGTCCCTAAGCACCACATCTGCACACCTTTTAAATACCTCCAGGGATGGTGACTCCACCTCTTCCCTGGGCAGTCTGTGTCAATGCTTGACAACCCTGTCTAGCTAATAATCATTTGCAGAAGCCATGTCCACTTCTTCAAGTAGAATGATGCTTTCTGGTTCTGAATATCTGATGTTATCCTTTTTCCCTCAGTCACAGAATAAATCAATATTAAAAAATAATTTTTAAGAGATTATGCTTCAGAACAATGCATATGCTTCTTGTAACATCACCATCTCTGTATCTTTTCCTTTTTATTTTGTCTGTTTCTTCTTCTATGGAATTAGAATCCCCTTCAAAGTATTATTAGGCTGAAAAAGAGTTAATTGTGAAATCAGCTCGTGCCATCTTCTTTCCTCAAAATTGTAAATTATCTCATTTTCTTTAAGTATTCGTTTAGTCTGATGGAGATTTAAAAACTTTTTTGCAGAAGTTTAATCCCGTTGCTGTGTGTCCTGTTTCCCAGGACACACATTTTTGTGTATCCTGGGAAACATTCTCTATCTTTGCAAAACTTCTGCAAAGTTGAAGATTCTAATGTGTCTATCCTTACTGTTCTTTTAACTACATAGGTTTAAACTTTCTTCCCTTGGCTTTTCCCAACCACGAGTGATAAAATTTAGGGGTTTTTTTTGTTGTTTTTGGGGATTCTCTGGATTTCCAGAACTAAGAACTGTTTAGTTTCAAACAAGAAGCTGCAAGACTAAAAGCCACCCTCCAATACTCTGAAATTCTGGCATCAACGTTAAGAAAGAGATTTTAATTTAGCCAACAGTCTGCTCACCAGCAATCACCAGAGGTGTTTCCATCAGTGTGGAAGGTACCATGCCTGCCTCTGGTTATATCTCTCTGATGCCAGACACTAATTATAAAGAAAGCTGTAAGATTTTGAAGATGATGTCAAATTCTGTCATCTTTTTCCTTTGAAAAAACAAACAAACCTTAACCCAAAACTGCTAAACAACCAACTACAAAAAAAAGTCCAATAATAATAATTATTGCAATTCAAAAAAACCTTCTGAACCTAATTTCTATAGCTACTTCATGCAGGAAGCTGAAGTTGTTGCTTGATGATAGACAGGATCTTATTCCCACTGCACTTGCCACATCTGTCCCCCTAACTTAGAGCAGGCAGATCTGATAGCTTCTTAAAGCTATTTTACAGAGATATTTCATTTTCCAGTAGTTAGTGTCACAGTTAACCAGCAAGAGCAGTTTCTTTAATTGCAGCTTCTGCCTGTTCTGTAATACCTTTCCTTATGGTTTTTCTTCGTAGTATTTTTAAAAAATTAATTTTGTTATATGGCAGTTATTGGCTTGCCATCCTTTTGAATGGTCCTTTTGAATAATTGGTTTTACTGGGCAGTTATAAATTCTAGCCAGTGTCCTTACTACAGGTATTAAAATCATTAATCATTCAGCTAATTGCTTATTGGCATTGTTTTGTAGCTTTTAGAGTTTAGTAAAGTTCTTGCTGAGTAAGATAGACAAACTTCCACCTAACATGAGAAAGGAAGGCAGGTTGCTTCTTATGGAAAGGTGAGGTGACAAATCTATAAGACATTTTTATAGTGTTGACCTCAGTGAAATGTAACATTGAGGAAAGGAGCATCTCTTACACAGATTTCCACTTGAGACCCATGCCCAGGTTATAGATGTTGAGGTTGTACATGAAGAAAAGTTCATTAAAAGGAGGGGAAGGTCTGATTGTTTTGGGTTTTGGTTTTGGGGTGGGTTTTTTTTTGTTTTGGTTTGGTTTTTTGGTTTTTTTTTTGTTTGTTTCTGGAACAATATTAATGAGGAATAAGTAAGCCTGCTTTGGGATTTCAAAAGACAATTGTCTTAAACTTTGGGTCTGCAGGTCATGGAGTAAAGCCCAAGTTGATTTTTAGAGCCCTACTAAAATTATGCTTTGCTGCTAGGAATACTAAACAGTGAAAGTGCAGAAAAATCCAGTTAGAACTTACATACTCAATCCAGATAAAGATAAATTTTAAATTTTTTTTCAAACATCTTATTTTATTTTTCCGAATGATATTGTACCATACATGTAACATTAAGGATTAATGCTAAAATGCTCTTCTATATCAATTTACAAAACCATTTCCTTTCAAATGAAATTACTATTACAGCAGAAAGCAGAAGTGTAAAATGGGATTGATCATGAAGAGAGAACAAGATATTTCTGTACCCAGTTTATATTATACTTCTGAAAAGAAAATTTCATTAACATGAGGTGTGAACAAGTTTGGACTTACTCTAAGTTTACAAAAGCTTTAAGCTACTTCTTGATATCTCTCAATTTGCTTTTGGCCAAAACACAGCATCCTTTCTTCCCAAGATAAATGTGCCAGAGAGGGGATGGCAAGAGGGCCGCCATGAACCTTTCACATTTTCTGTTCTAAAGTGCAAGGATGTCCATTGACTAAGGGTGCCTTGTCCTTGGTATATTTATTGTTAGGTGGAGCTATATCTGTGACTGAAAACATCCAGTGGTGAAATTATAAAATTAGAAATAAAATCCAAAAGTGTTCTGTACATTTTCTTGTGTTTGGGAGTGGGAGAAATAACATGGTTGCAAATATATGTTAAATGAAAAAATCAAGACCAACTCTTATATTCAGTATATGCTGAGAAGGAAAACTAATGGGGAAAGAGTTAAAAACCAAAGCGGAGTAAACTTTGGTGAACCTGTGAAGATAAGTAACAAAAAAAGGTAATCTTCTGGTTTGCCAAGAGATAAAGGTTTATAACTAGCATGCTGTTCTAGTGATGACATATGGCCCAGCATCATGGTCTGTCTTTCTCTGAAATGAAACTAAAACACATGCTGAAGTTGAGAGTTATGGGGAGTGCAATGACTGGAATTATTTGGACTGAGCAAACCACTAGATAACAGGCATACCTGAGAAAATCAGAAGAAACAAATGTCAAAGTACAGAACATATTAGCATAACAAGTGCCATAATAAGATGATCTCAGTATGGGCACCTAAAATATGAAATTAATCAAGAGTACCTAAACAAGCACTACGATGAGATAAAGAAATGGGATTTGTGAATCGAACCTGGAAAAGAGGAAGAGTAGTCATGACAGAGCAAGGCACTCATCTAAAGACATTCTGAGTGGAACTTTTCCTTGCTGTTTCAGTGCAAATGCTGGAGAGACTATTTTCCTTCTCCCCTGTAATTAAATCCCCGCAGTTATCATTTGTATCCATGTGTATGAAATATATTTTGATAAGCTACAAATGCTAAATATTTTATATATGCAGATGTGACAACTTATAGAGTTACAAATTCATAGCTCCAAAATCTTCTAGATGCCTATCTGGAGATATTATGGATACCTTGAGGTCAGTATATCTGATCACTGTTAAAAAGAGTGACACTTCAAAATTGGTATGAGTTTGTACCGATTTTATAGATATGTAATCGAGCTCTGCTTTTCTTCTGGCTTTTCTTCTTCTTATGAAAGTAAACATTTTTATAATTAAATAATAATTTATTGTCCTAATAGTTCACCTTTTAATAGTCCTACTCAAAGTCGTCTACTTTCAGAAAATTTACATTTCAGATAAATCCTTTTCATAAATATAATGAATACCTCTCAGAAAAAAATAAGCTTTCAACGTGGAATAAACATTTAAGCACAATCATTTCACACAATGATTGCTGTCCTAAAATAAACAAATACTTACAAAGCTGACTATTTTTGCACATGTTATTTAAGATAAAGAAATTGAGGCAAAAAGTTGAAGCCCTTTTTAAAGGCTCCTTAGCACATTACTGGCTGAAGAGGGATCAGATCTTTCTCAATCCATCTGCATGTACCTGAGTATTTGGAATACAATATATCATTGTCATCTTGAAACAGTCTTCAGTTTTTATTGTTTTCTGGTATTGTTTATTAATTATTTGATTAGAATTGACATCTGATTAAATATTTTATTCTGCCTTTGTAGTCTCTTGATATACAAAGCATGACTTTCTGCCCTGCTAAGTGAGGATTTACTGGGCTAGATGTTGATTCAGTAGGTTGCAAGTGGAGTGCTTGCCCCCTGAGGGTCATATTAAAGCTCGAGGGGAAATTTTTGAGCAACACTGCATCTTAAAGACGATATATCAAGCTGATAGATACATGGCTCTTCTGTTGAGAAATTCACAGTAGAATTATTGCTTGTTGCCAGTTATTACTTGGGTAGTGAGGAGTCTCTTGGGGATGTGTGTTGGATAAAAAGGGTTAAGCTGGGGGAAATGTTACACTGAAGACCTTGATGATGAGGAATGCTTGAAATAGTCAGAGGATGTTTTGTGTGCAAATTAGAATTACCATTTTGGGGGGTAAGTGCTCTGCCGTTTTAATGAGCAAATCGTGATTAGTTTAATAGAGCACCTTTCTCATTATGACTCAGCAGAGACTTGGCAATTTATTTGCTGTACCCTCCTGCCCCCCTGCCCCATTCCTTTGGAGAACACTCGCTAGTACATCACTGAGGAAATTCTCTGTAGGCTACAGGAAGCCATTCAGATAAATACAGTTGCTGTATATTGAAACATGTTGGTTTGAAAGTAGTGGGCTTGACTTGTTCTACCAACAAGACTCAGGGTCGGGCGACTTTCACAGTAGAGATTTGTCCAAATTTTCTGCTCTTCCCTATGCTGTGCTTTTGTTGGTAGAAGAGATTTGAACATTTAGCTGAGATTACCTACACCATTAAAATAACATCCAGACTGTGGAATTGTTATTGACATTTAGACAGCTACATCTTTGTTTTTTGATGAACATTCCTGTATCGCTATAATAACCACCTCTATACATACATAAAGCTTAATCTGAGCTTTTGCTTTGTAGATCTCAGAGAGCTTTACAAAGAAGGATCAGTATTATTATCTCCATTTAACAGACTGGTAAATGAAAGACAAAGGTGAAGTCATGTGTCCTGACAGAGCTGCAAATAAATTTAACACTTTTGCTTCCTCAGTGAGTTGCCTCACACTGTCCCCTCAATAACGTGAACTTTGACTTCCTGGCCAAATGACTAGGTCGGTTAATTAGATTCATTTTTAGATGTAGCTTTTTTTGCTCTGTAGAATTTTTGTGTGAACTTAAAAACTGGTGTATTTTAATCTGCAGACAATTTTGTTTCAAATGAGGTAGTACCCAGCTTTGAAGGAATATTGACTCTTTCTGTTGGTGTCGGCTTAGAAAAACACTTAAAAATCCTGAACTAAAAATTTTTACATTCATTGCATCATCTTTCTTGTACTATCTCAGTTTGACTTCAAGAATCACCTCATAAAGGATGCCAAAATAATACATGATCATCTGAGAATACTGTACTTTACATCCATAAGTTTTAAAACTTTTATTGCACAGCTTAAGCCCAACTCTGCTTATGTTGGTGCTAACCAGAACAATGTTATGTAAGGTAAATAAATGAGTTTTTCAATTTACTGTGAGAGTGAATGTCATGTGCAGAGACATTTGGTGTGCAAATGTTTGTTTTTGATAGCTCAGCTGGAAGGGTACTGGAGCTATTTAAGTTAAGTCAGCCACCTTTTTCTCTCTGAGGTGAAGTCCTCACAAGCTCGTTATGGGCCTTGAAGGTGTTGGCATGGGATTTGCAGACTATGAATTACGTAAATCCCAAAGATTTTCTGGATTTAGAAACAGGAAGATTTTCAAGTTTACTTGGGATTTACCAGAGCCTTTTCCTCTAGATGTAGATAACAGCAGCAGGAAAGAGCATCCAAACACAAGCTGGCTCAAACCCCCATATTATATGTTTTCTTTTTCACAGTGACAGAGAAGAGCAGAAGGAAATGAGGGAAGCTGGAGGTTCTGTTGTACTTCATCTTGTTCTGAAAAAAAACCAGGAGGGCTGTAGGGCTAGGGGCCAACTATCAGAAGTACCTGATAACTCCAGTACCCCAGAAGCCAGCTTTTAGTAAAAATTTTGTATGAGAAATGACAGACCTTGAAATTAATGTAAAGGGAATAAATTTCTTAGGTTGGAACAGGACGTGTTTTGTGCCTTCCCCTGTAGTACAGTTTGGATCTGGAGATGAAAAATGTGGAAGTGCCCCAGATACAAGTATAAGCAGAGTAAAAATATCAGATGCTTGTTCACATATCTGTTAATATATATATCAGTATAAATAAAAACTATTAGATGTGATTGATGTCTTTCTTTTTAGAGTTGATGCATCCTTTCACCTGTCTCAGGGAGAGAATGACTCACACAGTGTACCACAAAATCTGTTTCTTCCCTCTTAGTAACCACCTCATACACAGATGGTAAATGAAAATAATAAAGCTTACTGTAAACTACTGTTGGCTCATCTTAAAACTTACAACTTAGGCCCTGAGGCTTACAGCTACACTTTAAGTTAGAGACCTGTGAGACTGGTTTTTCTTCAATAGAGACAAGAAGAAAATAACAGCAATGAAAAAGAATTTCTGTTAGAAAGACCAAAGGAAAAAAGGCAAATGGTAACTATTGGACCATGAAAAGCAAAACTATTATACAAGAGTTTAAATTACAAAGGCAGTAACTTTCCAGTGCTTTAACTCTAGAAAAGAGCTACAGAGATATGGCTACAGATGTGTTGTATATAGAAGTTACAGATGTGTTTAAATACAGAAAGTTTCTTCAACAGATTGATCTCTTGTTAAAGAAAAAGCAAAGCCATAAACTCACAGGTGTAAATTGTCATAGTTCTTTTTACTGCATGCAGTGAAATTTGCAGCAGTGAAAGGTCATTGATGGTATCATTACTGACACATTTTGATCTGCAGTTCCTTGGACTTCATAAAAATTAATTTCCTTAACAAAACAGTGGGCTACAGACTGAGACTTCAGTGAATCTATTTTGATTTCTATCTAAAGATATTCTTAATGTAAAATTTCTTCTGTTTTCTTCTTAAATTATTATTCATTTGTAAGGGCAAGAAGGTATTGGAATGATAAAAAGTCTGATCAATTTTACTCATGCTGGGTAACATTTCTGTGAGCATTTCCTTAGCTTCTCGGGGTGGCAGAGCTGGGCACAGGGAGAAACAGATAATATTTGAACAGGTGGTAGAAAATATGTTCCTTCTGAATTACTTTTGGTGTTTGGAGGTTTGCTTTTAGCAAGATGATACTCACATATTGGAAAGAAGAAAATTAAGAATCAGCATTGTTCAGTAGTGAAAACGTTAAACTAAATGGACCATGTTAACATTACTGTTGATCCTGAGGAACAGTTTTTCCAGTATATGGAGCATTCTGTTTCCACACGGCATATGTTCTCCATGGTTTTCTCTGCTCTAATTCATCCATGTTTTTCAACAGCTCCAGATGGCGTGATGCCTCCAAGGCTTTCATCTGCCACTCCGACCAGTCTTCAGGTTGTCTGGTCTACACCAGTTCGCAACAACGCCCCGGGCGCACCCAGCTACCGACTCCAGATGCGGCGGCGGCGTTCTGCTGGTGACATTTTAGAGTACGCAGAGCAGCAAGGCCACCATCCAGTGCTGAGCAAGAAAAGTCCCCTTCCCTTGAACACGGCTCACTTTTAGGGTGGCTGGTCTTGTTACAAGACGTAATGTTTTAGTCTTTCTTGATGTGCTGGGATGTGTTCGGAAGTAATTTGTGCTGTTTTTCTTTGCAGTTTGCTTCCCAGCCCTACTGCTTCCTTACAGCACAGGGTCGGAGACCTGCAGCCCTACACTGAGTATGAGATGAGAGTGGTTGCCTCCAATGGTTATGGCAATGCTTACAGCAACTGGACTTCAATGACTACAGCAGAGGACAGTAAGCAGTCAGATCTTATTTAGCTCCCTTTAGCAGAAAATATAAATAACAGTCTAGCTGCCATTGTACTGCATTTCTTTAAGTTATCTAGCTTTCTCAGTTATATAGCAGTAATGTATTTCCTTCCCTAGTATTAACTTGAAGTAAAAACTCCTAGATGATCAAGTATCTGTTGTCTTACATATTCATTTAAAAATATGGATCTTTACATACATATTTTGTGCAGCAGTATCTTATTTCTATATAAAATATCCCTCCAGCAGTATATGGTTAGTTTAAGATACACTGGTAAATACAGCTTTGTAAGTGGTGTTCCTTTATATTCAGGGACTTGATTCTGATTTCAGTCATATCAGAGAAAATAAGTTGAAGTTAATAGTATATGACAGTTGTCTTATCTCTGTGTTGAGAATACTCAAGCTACCACAGAACTTTTCATTCCCAGTGATCTTTGTTAATTCAAAGTAGTGGTCTACTGGTCTGAAATTGGGTTTGTCATTTTCAATCCTATCACTTTCATTGTTAATAGTTCTATGTTCTCCAGACTCACTCCCCACAATTTTTTCAACAGTCCCTTTATTTAGCAACCAGCTGTCAGAGTATAGGTACAGCCAGTTAGTTAACAGGATAGGATTTTGCACCTGATTCAATATGTAAGCAAAAACATATGACAGAATTTGAGCTTGTTGTTTGTAGTACAAAGAGAAAACACACATTTTCCAGCCTTTTTTTTTTTTTAAGAAACTGAGCTGTCAGCTTTCTTGTACAAGGTAGCAGGATATCTAACATTGGCAAATATTCAGTGTTGGTGACTGAACTTGATTTTAGTCCCTTCTCTAAATGGTCAGCTGTCTATATTGAGAAAACACTGAGTAGAAAATGTTTTTTTCCCACAACTTTAAACATTATTTCTTTAAAGCTGAGCAAATGATTCACAACAGAAATTTATCTGATAAATTCATTTAGGGTCCAAAGGTATTAATGCTTCTATGAACATACTACCTATAAGTAAATGTAAGTTCTGAACTTCATTTTTTGGTACCAGGGCTGTGTTATCTACCTGTAGCAATTCTTGCTGGGATTCAGTTATTTCAGTACACTGTTTGCTAACAAAAGTGGATACGATACTATTGAACTTGTCTGCATTCATAGTCAAAATGCTACCAGTCTCCTAAGACTATTTTGTTCAAATTGCAGTAGTTATTTAGCTCTGGTCTGATAGTTCACGTAGTGTTTCTTTTCACATGCAAGGATGACAGAAGTACATTTCAAAGGCATCACTTGTTACTGATATAAAAAATATTTTTGTGCTAAGTAGTAGGTGTACAATTTTAAAATTCTCTTTTGAGGAGTTAGGGGTAGGTGGAAAACCCACACAGGAAATGCAACAGTATCCAACAGCCCTCGTCAAAAAAAAAAAACAAAAACAGCCAACTTTCAGTGGTGACAGAGGACTCTGTGGTGTCATTGTGGAGAGTTGCCATCTGTGAAAGGATATTCAGCTCAATTGCTTAAGACTGAATGATTGTCATTGGGTCTAAGCAGTGTTTCTGTCAAGGTTTCAACATGATTCTTATGAAACTGCCTATACTGACAGTTTGTTGCAGAAGTACACTTAATTCCTGGCCCTGCTAACCAACAGACTTCGACTTTTTAAAGTACAATTTAATAGTGGAAATTTCCCATATCTCTTACTCTGTTGAACTAGATGTGTATCTACATTTTCTTACTGAATTTTATTCTGTAAATATATGTCTTTTTTAACTCACCAAAGCATAAAGTATCTGTAGGCATAAAATACATGTGTGTGTGTGTCCGTGTTCACATACACTGGACAGCAATAGTTGTGAATCAACACATCCACTTTTAAAGTCAGTAGAACTCCAGTAATACAAGTTGATGATTTCACAGTATATCTGTGCATTATATTTTATTTATGATAAATATGTGGTAAAATAGGAGGGTATTTGGAATCATTAAGAGAAAATTAGTAAATGCTGCTATAAAAAATACGTTGTATTGGACAATGGAAGATCTTAATATAGAGATTAGTAGGTCTGGGGTATTTTTTAATGCAAGAAAAATATGCAATAAAGAATTTTCAAATACTTCCGTTTACATGATTGTGACACTGGTAACTGATCCATGCATTTTTTAAAGTCTAACCTGCCCATGCCGGATTACAACAAAAATATATATAACTATGAATATTTTAAAAGCTGTTAAACATGTATTAAAAGATGTTTGTTCCAGTGATCTTGATACATATAACGTCAGACTATTTACTACCAGAATATCTACAGATAGAAACATTTGATGAAGTTTCTGAATTAGAGCTTGCTTTCAGTAACTTGAATTTAAATTTGATAGCTCTCTTGCAATCAGTGTAAACGCCATTGAACTGAGAGGTCAGTATGTACCATTGAACTGAGAACAGAATCTCATACATTGTATTCATAAATAAAAACTAAACCTTCTAGATATATTAAAGGAGATACAAGTTAGGTTTTCCCTTTGGCTACGGGGAGCCTTTGAGCTCTCTTGGATTTGCAAAGACATTGGTTACAGTTACTTGAAACTGCCCCAAGGACATCTCCTGGGTTCCTATGGGTGTAGATTTAGGACTTGCAAAATTATATTGACTGATATATTGTTCAGAGGGGATATCTCCCAAATGAGAGAGGTGCTTTTTCTAGTGCTTGAGAAAATACACCATGGTTTGGACAAGTTCTAAGATAGCAAAATTTCTACTTTAAAGAAAAGCTTCCTGTTACTTGATCAGCTTTATGAACAGCCCAGAACCTGTCTGCAGCCCAGTGAGCTGCATACAGCAGAACATCTCAGTCGCCAGCACATTCTCTGACGTGGCTAAATTTTGATTCTGTGCTGCAGTGTACAACTCCAATGTGGAGAGCTCTTTCTAAAGCCCTTTTAAAAGTGTCTGGCTTGCACTGGCTGGAAAAGAAGATTTTGCAAGGTACCTGGGAGGCAGTCCAATTTTTTATTTTTTATTTCTTACATAAATGACATCAAATCCATCTCTTTTATTCATAATGAAGTTATAGGCCAGCCCAGTGTTTCTTCACGGTAAGTAAGGACAAAAGCACACAGCAGTCACTGGAGATCATTATGTATTGAAGTTGCTGGAGATAAAAAAGCAATTAAAAAAGAGCTCCTGCAATGTCTCAGCTGAGCTACTTCTTGTCAAATCAGGAGACCATTATTCCTCTCATAGAGAGTGCTATGGTGTGCTCATCTGGCATGTTTTGGTTCCAGGATGAAAAGCCTCTGTCTGTGGGGATATCTCATCACAGATTAAACTTCCTCATGAGAGGAAGAGGAGGGTCAGGCACTGGTCTCTTCTCTGTGCTGACCAGTGACAGGACCCAAGGGAATGGCCTGAAGTTGTGTCAGGGAAGGTTTACATCAGGTATTAGAAAAAAGTTCTCCTCTCAAAGGCTTGTTGGACACAGGAACACAGGACACAGGGAAGTGTTCACAGCCCAAGCCTGAGGAAGTGTTTGGACACCACTCTGAGGCACATGGTGTGACTCCTGGGAATGTCCTGTGCAGAGTCAGGAGTTGCCCTTTGATGATCCTGATGGGTCCCTTCCAACTCAAGATATTCTATGGTTCTGTGCTTCTCCTAAATCTTCCTGACATAGACAATGAAGAGAGACAGTGCAGAACAAGAGGGTAAATAATGCAGTTTGCCACCTTTGGAATCTCTTTCTTTCACTGCTAAAAATGATATTTGTTGTCTGAGAAGACAGGTCTCCTACTTTAGCTATGTAAGTTAGGTCCATATAATTGAGGTAAATAAACTAATCCATAAATAGCTGATGTGAATGTGTTCACATGAGCTCAAGGAAGAAAAATGGAAATTGAAGTAAGAGAAGATGTCGCCTGGTGAGGTGACAAAAGGAAGAGAAATCATGTGAAATACCTGACAGGACAAATAGCAAAAGGACAGAACAAATTAGGCGGATGTAGTAGTGGCACATATGATATATATGATCATATGATATATAGTGCAAACTGCCCATGCATAATCCTACAGATTAGGAATTAGAACTTTATTGACTGGTAGAACTGAAGTTCTGGAACCAATGTACATTTGGAGAGTAGAGGGCAACAAGTCTTAATACTCTGAAGACAGCTCCTAATACATATTTGAAGGGGTTCATATGGATTGCATGTCACTGCATGAACGGCTTAATGACTTTTGAGCTCTGTGATCTCACGTGATAAAAGATTCCTGTGGTCCCCTATGCCCAGAGCTACACAACTTGGGTTTGCTGCTGGGTACAATCAACAGTACATGAAAGACACCAGATTCTGTTAATTCATATAATTTCATCGTCCCTTTTTCTAAAAAGAGTAAATGATTCAAGAGTAAAAGGCACAGAATTTTTATTCTGCTTAGTGAGAGAGTTTGCCAGCAAATCAGGTATTTCTCATTAGCTTTAAAGGGCATCAGTCCTGGTACATGTCTTAGTATATTAAATGTAAATATAAATTCCTACCAAAAAATACAACCATGAGAGTATAACTCCTTGCTTTCCAAGTCTCACAGTAAATAAACAAATGTATTGTTTTAGTCAGGGAATTAAAAAAGATTAATGACAGTTTTCTGCCTTTATTTTAAATCAAGTCTGAACTTTTGAAGCAGATGAGCAAAGTAGTCTACCATAAAAGATAATTTCATTTGCCAAAATGAAACTACCTTCTAGTATTAATACTGTAATGAAATGGTTTGAAATATGAACTAAGAATCTTAAGGACAAAGATGCCCACTGTTCCATCTTCAGTAGTTACTTCTATAAACAATTACATCCATGTAAAAAGCTTTGTGATTTTATTTTCATCATTGACAGGCTGAGCTGTGTAGCTGACATACTTTGCAGTCTTCCCTCCAGTGACAGCCACACTGACAACATGTTATACTCCACATTGATTTTACAGTTAAGGAGCTGATTGTGATATATAGGGATTTTAAGAATTCAGCTGAGAGGATGACTTTTGCCTTTTATCATTCCATTAAAATTTTATAACCATCTTTTTCATGTCATTTCATCCATGAATTCTTACTTTCTAAAGTGATAGCTACTGCTGCGAGCATAACTTTTTTCATGTTCAGAGCTTTTTATTGTATTAGCAAACTATCCCAATTATAGTTAATACTCATGTTTTACATAATTGTGGTGACCCTTTCAACCAAGCAGTATCGTGCTAGTTGATTTGTACATAGAATTAGATGATTCTGCTTGCCATTTAAAGAGAAGCTGCACTGAATGAGAGTTGGGGACCAGGATTTAATGCTTTCCCATCCAGTGGGGCCAATTAAGCATCTCTCAAACGTCTTGTTTGAACTCAGAAAGTCTTAAAAGTCTCTCTTTTAAAAGGGCAGTAGGGAATGTGTGAGTAGGTATGCTAGCTCCCAAAATACGCTTTTTTGAGGGGAAGGGGAGGGACCGGGGGACCCAAAGCTGAAGTTTGACAGCTCCTCCTGTACATTA
>CM077465.1:78277826-78355326 GCA_039654755.1 Calcarius lapponicus | reverse complement strand
AGTGGCAGCATTGCATTGAGAAAAGTGACTTACATATATGTCTCTCCAAATATATTCACTCCTGAGTATCTCTTCTGCTAAATTCTCTCTGTTACTGTTACAGAACATTGGTTGTTTGCTGATATCGACATAAATAATTGTATTTATCAAGTATTTTAATTTACTTAAAGTTGTTCCATTTTATATTCATCATAAGTGATAGAAAGTCAGGAACGCTTGGTACAATTCCTGTGCAGAGAGTATCCCATGGCTGAGATATTACTTCAGTTCTGATTGCTAAGTTTCTGTGACTTCTTAAAAATCTTAAAATTTCTCTCAGTTGTCCAGGTCAGCAAGACATTTATTTAATTTTTTAGCATTTACTATTCTAATAATAAATTATTTCTTCTCTCTTTAAAAAATTGAAACAAAGCTGTAGTTGCAGAAGAGCTCATTGCACTTCATCACTGATGAGATAATAGACAAGACTTGCTGCACCCAGCAGTTTTCTCGCCTTCTGCTTGTTTGCAGATGGGAGCACCAGAGGAAGCAACTGGGATTTCATCTTGCTTGTCGGTCTTCTTACAGATCTGTCAAATGGATTAGCTTGCTAGAGGTGGTGTTGTTTCCTTCCCTGCATTTTTATGGCAAATTCATGTCAGAGTAGGAGGGCTCGGAGAGCATTCAGGGCTTCACTGTGTCCCTGAGGCAGTCTTGTGTGAAGGCTGTGTAGTGAGAGAGTACAAGAAGAACAAGGGAGCACCTGTTCACAAAATGTTCAGGGATTTTGCCCAAACTCTCTAGAACTATGGTGGAGATCTGTAAACACGCTATGTCCCTTCATCCCAGAAACTGCTAGTTGCACAGACAGAAAAACTGTGCAGTATTCTGCAAGGATTGCCTCTTAGTGGCTGAAATGTTATCCTGTGTGGAAATAGGATGGATTTACTTTACTCTGGTGCCCGTAAGAGTCCTAAAAAGGCTCACTTTCTTTCCTGAGTAGCTCAAGCCCAGCACACATGTAGTGCATATATCACCTATGTAGTGTTCAAATGAAATTTGTGGAGTCCTTGGTGCTGTACAGTGCTCTTACCTCAGTGTCTGCAATGGCAGCTCTTAAGCACAGGGTGGAAAACAAGACATCTCTTTGGGAAGGAGATTTTAATTACCTCTCACTCTAGAGAGAGCTGTCCTCCCAGGTTAGAGCAGGAGGTATTGGAAGGGCGCTGTGGGAAAGATTAGCAAGAAGTTCCTTTACCAAGCCACAGTAGCAAATCAATAGAGGCTTTCAGCTGTCAGTGCAACCAATCCCTAAACCATGAGTGCAAATATTTATTTCTACTGAAAACAGAGAGAATTTACAACAAAAGAGAAACATATTTCCATTCCTTTATTTTAGTCGTTGAATCAATACAAATTATTTGAGGATGTGAAGAATTCAAAGTGCTGTAGGATAGTACTCGCTTGAGTATACAGCTTATTTTCATAGACAAAAGCTTTCACCCTGCAAGGAGGAGAGTATCAGCACAGCAGGTCACTCTCAGGATAAATAGTTCTGATATATGTGCCCTCCCTTAACTTTCATTTTAATCAGAATGGACCAATATCTCTCCATAACATTTAACTTGCTTTCCTTTGAGCAACAGAAGGCGTACGGCTGTCGATAGTTTTTAAAGTACCCATTTCTGTGACACCTGCATGATATTTTTTAATATTTGCTGAATTGATAATGTTCATGGTAGCGAAGTATAATGCGCAATAAACTGCTTTTGTGGCTGATTAAATGCCAAAGTGAAGTGGAGGTATTCAGCAACTGCAAAAGCCGTTTATTTAGTGTATGCCAATGCCATGAACATTATTCCTGTTACACAAGATTTGCTATACCCTAATGTAGAGAAGTAGAAAAGAAATTGTTTCCTTTTCTTGTGAGGGTTACAATTGCTGTGCTGCTTCAATCTCACACTTCACACTGATATGACATTCGGGAATGTAGCTAGGTTGAGTGGCTTGAGAAAGAGGCTGGTTTATGCAGTGAATAATTATTTGATGGAGTTCATTGTGTAGGAAAGGCATTAGGTGGCTGGGAACACTGAACTAAATTACCTGTATTATGCAAACATTCCAACTTTGGCGTTACAACTTTTGGTAGGAGGAATTACCTTTTGCTGGGGATTCCTGCTGGGGTTCTTTCATAAGGATTCTGGCCTGGAAAAGGCAGCTGCAATCTTAATTATTGGCTTCACCAGAGACTTGCTGCCTCATATTGTCTGTATTGCTTCCCCTCACTGATGACTGCCACCAACTGGACTACTGACAGATAAAAACTGCAGCCATTTCCTATCATCCTTCATGTAACTTTTTTCTCAAGGTAGAAGCTGGTATGAGTTGTGCATAATCCTGATGTTTCTCTCCAGGGGAAACATTTATTTTTTCTTTTTAGTGTTTGTAAAGAGTTTATAAGAGAATGGTCTCCTCCTGGTTGGATGGAATAAATACCTTGTTGACATAAAGTTCTTGTGCTGTGCTATTCCTTCATGATAACATCATTTAAAGAAACTTCCTGCAATTTGATTAGATAGAAAATGAGAAAAAGAAAAATAGGAAAAAATTATTATTACTTCTCTCTTAATACATGTTATATGTGTTGCCTGTGAGGAATGAAGGGCTGTGGTGATTCTGTGGCACCTAATTGCTCTTCTAATTTCTTTTTTATTTTGTTTCTTTGGATATTGATTCAATAATGTCATTGATTTTCCATGGATTGATTATTTTTCTGAAGTATTTCCTCATGAGTTCTCTGACTGAGGAAGGGTTTTAGGCTTTTTAATTCAGTTGTCATTCATGTTTCTTCTTACCCAGAGAGATGAATGTCTTACTTTGCTGTTCACCTGCCATTCTGTTCTTTGTATAGAAGAACCTGAAGCAGAGAAAGCTGCTATTCCGCCCTCCAGATTGAACAATGTCATTAGTTTGCTGTCACAGTATCTTCAAGAGTTGCCATCTGTACTCTTTCAGTACAGTAGATTATCATTTATTGCAACAGTGATAAACTTTTCCAGTAGCTATTTCTCAAATTTCACTACTAAATTGGATATGCAAGTGAGCAAACACAAACAAACATGTCTCTATTTTTATGGATGTCTTCTGTTCTTCATTAGCCCAGAAGCTGGATAGTGGACTGCCTGTTCTGTAAATAGACTAGGATTAAAATGCACAGGAGAAAGATTTCAGCTGCAAGAAACAGAAATCACTGACACATTTTAAGCAACATAGCCTGTAGTTACAGTTTGAGTATCATGCATGACAAAGAAGGTATTTTCTTTATCCATTTTCCATTTCCCACAGAATTAGTTACAGGCACGTGTTCTGGAGCTAGTGTTTTTTGTCTCACACATTAATGTTTGCTGTCCTGGGAGTTGACTCTGATTACAGAATGTTGGATGCAATGCTAATTACTCCAAGGTCACTGAAGTCGGTGCTAACAGTGAGGTGATCCTTCAGTGTTCCTCCTCTGCAGGTCACTGTGTGGCAGAGAATGAGGCTGTGAAGACCTTTCCTCTGTTCCCAGTTAAAACTCCCATGTACTATTTCATTCTCCAAACACTTCAGCCTGCAGTTACCCCAGAACATAATTTTGAGAGTAGAAACAACCCTTATTCCTAAGCTGTGTCTGCTAGAGGGAGATATAGCACACCCAGGTAACAGCTTCATGCTGGGAAAGAGGAAAAAAAGGGTTTGGACTTTGTTCACCACCCTTCCAGTTGTGTGCAGGTATGCCTGGTGCATCAGGGAGGTTGTTTAGGAGCAGTCAGTCCTTGTGTGAAGATTGCCTTGTCATGCTGCTAAGGTCAGGGAGACCTTGGTTCATTTGACACATAAGTGCTGCTTGAGTGACTTAGGATATTCCAACACCCATAGGAACAACCTTAACTTGCACACTAGAGGTTTTCCGCATGTTAGGACTGTGATTTCTTGCACAGCTTGCTCATTTGGTATGGATTATACAGTGGGGTTTCATCAGCATCATCTGTCTGCCTTTGATAAAGTTGAAACTCTCCAGTGTTGATGTTTAGGATCATAAATGTTCTTTTGTTTTTCCCACTACTCAAGCAAAGTCCTAGGAGTTTTTGTAGTAGCAATCTGTTACTGCAAACTTGATCATGCTGTTCTTCTGTGTAGTACTTGCCTGCAGCTGGGTGTAACTCATGTGCAAAGTTTATGAGCAGAACTATCAGTGACCTTTCTCAGAATTTGCTTTTCCAGTATGATCCTGGCTCTTGATTGAAGTCACAGTAATTTCTGTTAAGACAGATAAGCATTTTGGAAGAAATTCTTCTCCCAACTATTCTGGGGGAGCTGGGAGATTGTCAGAGGACTAGTCCAGTGGCTGGAATGCAGAATTAGGGTAACAGGTCTTTGTTTGGAGTTTTGCTTCTTTCTGATACGTGATTTAGTCTGGGATTAAGTCTTTCTGTAAAACTGGAATAATATTATTTGCAGTTTGAGACTTACAATGTGCTTTGAGACCAACAGTGAAAAGCTCTCAGTAGTGTATTTATTGCATTCTGTTTGTAGAGGTTACAAGCAGTATCTAGGAGAAATGAGAATAAAATTAAGCCAAACACACTGATTTAAAAGCAAACTGTTGAAGCCAGGCCTGAACAGTAAAATAGCTTACATGTGCCAATGCCTCTCCTCAGATACCTCAGAATTAAGTTGCAGGGTTCCAACTGCTGTCAAAAAAGGAAAAAAATTCCAAGGTTATAACTGTTTAATGGGGGGAAAATGGCTAATTTCTGTCTCTTTAAATTTTGTGGTGGAGAAAATAAGGTCCTTTGATCTTTAAATGAAAGCTTCCAGAGTCATTACATTGAATCAGTTAATCTCTCCCAGTAGTTACCTTATTCTCTCTTCCTCATGGGCATCCTCTTTCATGGTCTCAGTGCTGAGCTTCAAATCAATGAACAAACTGTTACTGCTTCCAACACAGCCTGTCTAGTGAGCTTTCCTGCTTTCATGCATTGCCAAACTCTTACCTCAAACCTTGGCACATCCAAGAGGAGAAGAGGTCCAGTAGTGCCACGTGTGTGTTAACCAGGCTGGCACCATCATCTTCATTTATGGGTCAGACTGTCCCTTGCCTCTTGACAAGAGATGTTTGTGAAGGATTGCACGTCCTGTCATTCCCAGGTGACACAGGTAATTCTAAGCAGCTCAAGTGACACACCAGGGTTAGGGAGTATCCTTTGTCATCCCCCTACTTAGATAAAAAAATTATTAACCAGAGCAACAACAGATCTTCATATCTTTGTGTGAGATATCCATACCCAGACAAAAATAAGTTGCACTGTGTGTGCTGCTGGCTGAATATACTCTTTGTTCAGAATGGTTTTTATTTCTCTCTGGGGAAAAAAAAATAAAAAATTTAAAGAAATTTCCCACTGTAAGTACCACAAAGCATATTTTTTACTTAACAGTATGAGCTGCTGTACCTGTTAGAGCACAACAAATACTATGAAGTAATACCTGGGATTTTTTGAAGGTGTTACCAGCTAGTGCACACAGTGGGTGAAAATCAGGAGCTGGGGTTATGGAGCAGCCTCTGGTGTCTTTTATTAATCTGTTCCTTTATGTGAAGGGGTTACATGGTATGGTGAATCTTGCACAAGTTGTGTTGAGTAATTTTTTAGGTTTAGACATGAAAATTTCTAACTGTGTATCACTTATTTTTCTTTGCATTTACTTCCCTTGTTTTGACTTGTGTCCCTTGCCTCTTGCTCTATTACCCAACTATTGTGGGAAGAGAGGGCTCTCATCCCAGCTATTGTGGGGTGAGAGGCTGAAAAGGCCTTGACTCTTTGTAAATGCTGCTCAGCAATAACAAAAATATCCCTGTGTTACCAACACTGTTCTCAGCACAAATCTGAAACAGTCCCGTACTAACCCCATTCTACTATGAAGTTAACTCTTCCCAGCAAAAACCAGCACATACTTGTACTTGAAAATTTTTTCTGTAGTCTGTGCTAATTATCTGTTCTTCTTTTTCCTAAGCTTATCACTAGATCACATGAAATACTTCAAAAAGAGAGTTCTGCTCTGTCTGTGAGAATGGTGCAGAGTCAATTCCTACTTTGTGTGAAATTTTGCACTGCTTTATCAGTGGTATTTTCTCGATTTGTTCGAACATAATTTGGGGCCAGAAGCAACAGAAATCTGAATACAGCATTTGATAATTAGCCAGAGCTAAGCCTTTCCTATGTGGGCATCAATAATCTTGGTTTTGCTGTCTTTACTCAAGATCACCCTGTTTCTAATTCTCTGTTTAATAGTATTCCAGAATCTGTTATCAAAATCCTTCAGCTTTCTCCAGCACTTTGTTGCCAGCTTCTTACAAGTCTGATGGCCTAAGAGGTCCTTCTGTACCTAAAATATAACATTTTGTAATCCCATTTTTAAAACAACATTTTATAAATCAAGCTTCTCTGTTTCCATGGCCCTGGGTAATTGTGCATATACATTTTTAAAGATGGTTGTTTTGAAGACTAAGAGAATTAAGGAAAAAGTTCAAATTAACTGAAACTAAAGTATTGTGGTATTACCATTTAACACTTCTGTATTTTCTTTATTTTACTTAGGTTTTAGACATATATCTAGGTTTTAGGCATATCTAGATTTTTCCCATTTCTGTCTTCTTTTCTATCTTGTATTCAGTCCTTAATTATCTTATGCCTGGGAGGAAAAGAGACAGCAATTGTTATAGATGAGTGGGTAAATGGCAAGGAAAACAGTCCCAGAGCAAAGCAAAGCTCTTGTGCTTCCTGCACTGGGATTTCTAGGGAAATGAGTATTGATAGATGCTTTTACACTACCTTTATGAAACTTTGAGATTCCTAATACATGTTAGGTTACACGTCCTTGTTGTGCCAGTCTGAAGGCCCCTCTATTGTGGTACCATGGTAAAAAGCCTTAAAAATAATTTGAAATATTCATGCACTTTATAGTGCAATAGTTTGTGTGTGATTCTTTGGTAGAGCTGGTAAGAATAAATACATATATGTGTTATCTACCCCCTGCCTCAAAAAAACCCTAAAAACTTAAAAAATCTCACCTAACCTCAGTTCAGTAGGAACAATACCACAGTAAGAGTAGCAGTATGTGTATAAATATATGCATGTGTGTATATAAATCTATAAAAACCATGAATACTGTATATAACTTCCAACCTTTTCACAATCAAGTTTTCTTAGTATAATTTTATAGTTCTTAAAATGGAAAATCGTCCCTGTTCTTTGTCTGATACTTACAGTGTAATTTGTTAGTTAAAAATAAAAGGGAAAACCTGCCTATTTCATTATATGAAGAATGCAGAAACATTTGTTTTCTTATAGGAGTTAATGCAGTTACATCTTTTTGAAAATTGTGGAAACACAAAGTAAAATTTGTTTTTACTCTGTCAAATATGCCAGGTAATGCACCCTAAGAAAATAAGTGACAGTGATACTTATGATAAGCATTGTACTTCTGCTAATGCATCTGAACTTCTCATGGAATTTTGAGTGATGTGGTGTTGACATTTTATTGGTAAAGCTAAAGAATAGATTTTTCGACGGTTACAACTGGTACTGTGTACCTCACTAAAATTAAAGATTTGATTTCTAACTGGTTTCCCTTTAAAAATAAAAGTCTGTTTTGGTTGAAAAGAACATCTTCAGATCCCGCTTGTGTCCATCTGTAGGATGCTGTGTCTGTGTTTCTGCAATGTGACTGTAAGAAATCTTTTATTTTAACTTTTCTTCCCCCCCTCCGCCTCCAGGTCTCCTGGAAGCCTCCTCTGATTCCGAATGGAGAGATCCTGAACTATGAGATCCGCATGCCTGACCCGCGCATCGTCATCGCTGGGAACCCTTCGTCGCGGCTGAGCCACTTGGTGACCAACCTGGTCCCCTACACCAACTACTCGGTGACGGTGATAGCCTGCACTGCAGGGGATGGCTTCCTGGGAGGCTGCACCGAGAGTCTGCCCACGAGTGTCACCACACCCTCGACAATTCCTCAGAGTGTCAGTCCCTTGTCTGTGACTCCAATCAGCGAATCCTTTATTGCCATCTCTTGGCAGCCACCGCTAAGGCCCAATGGTCCCCATCTGAGGTAAGCTGAGACTGAGGGAGCAGTTTGCTTCTCCTTACCTAATCTGACTCAGAAAATTCTGAGTGATGCAGACTTCCTCATGTGATCTCTTAATTTTGGATTTTTTGAAATTCCACTTTAGGGCTTAGAGAAGAGTCAGGATTATTCAGGGCAAGTGTATTGTCTGTGCTGGAAGGCTCTGGGTCTCAGATCAGTGCTGTCTGAAAAACCAGAAGGAGCAAGTACAAGAGATTTGCAAAGTCATAAGTGGTTTGGGCGGCAGCATTTGTCCATTTTTTGGTGATGAGTTCAGGCAACAAGTTGCACCAATAAAATGACAAGAAAAAGAAGAGATCTTTGTAAACATGAGTAATTAACACATCCAGTATTCTCAATACTCTGGGTTATTCCACATGAAGAGAAAGTGACCATTTGGAAGGATGATGGCATGAAATAATGTTAAAAAATTAAGTGATGAATAAATTTTAAATAAGACAGTGCATGAGAAAAATGGAAGCTGAAGGGCTAGAAGTGTGAGGGCATAGCCAAAATAGGAAGTGCAAGGAAGTGCTGGATACAGCAGACTGAGTTTCACCACAAGAGCCAAAGAAAGGAATCTCCTCTGAGATTTGTCTGGAATGATGGAATGGGAATCTTGACTTGAATGTTTAATACTGAGTGTGTGTGTGTAGATATACATTAAAGAAATATGGATTTGAGTGCAGAAAGGTTTATAAAGACAAATATATTTTATATATACTCAATAAAAAATGTCAAATCTTTCATTCTAGTGCTTTAACGTATCGTGAAACGTTGTGCATGGAATTACAGCTCTGTAGTCCATATGTTCTGGTTAGTATCTCTCTTCTAGGTGCGCTGATGGGTTCAATAATTATCATGTAATGCCGTTTCAGTTGCGTATGTTATTACAGCACAGTAGCTTGACTTTTTCTTCAGGCTTAATTAGGGCACACTACAGCTGAATGAAATGATGATTGCTCTACAGTAAAATTTGAAGATTCAGAAAAAGCAGTGTCTGTTATTCTGGGGTTAACAACATGACCATTTTACCATAGATTATTGAAGTAATTCAGCACGACCTACATCTGCAGATTTCATTTCTTTCATGGTGTGCCATGCTGCCCTCAACAAGAACAACCACTGAAGCAGCTGCTCTGTACAGCATGATGGAACAAGAAGTCTGCAGCAAGCAGAGCAGCAGCAGCAGCTGCCAGTGGGGGTGATTTACACATGATCGCCACTCAGTGTTCAAAAAGATTTGATGTTTTTCAAGACTCATCTATGAAATATATTGGACAGAATATGCCAGGATGGTTTCCTATAAAGCTGTAATGATCTGTCTTTGGGTTGACACTGATGAACCACTCATGTGAGAGCTGTTCTTGTTATAAAGTCATCTGATTTTTTCTGACAGAGTTGGAGTTTAATTAGTTTTTGCTATTTAATTTCTGAAGTTATAATCCGAATTTCTGCAGTAATTCAGTTTGGCATCACTAAGTGGCACAATGCTTGCTTGTACCTGTTGAGGATTATTCCCTAAACTCAAGGGCAAAAGTTGCTGGAAGTTATGCATGTGCTCCGTAGCTGCTATGGAGCACAGGAAGTGTCAGATCTCTCATAAGAGCATCTCAGTTGATTTCTGGTTTTGAAGCAACATTAAATCACTGTGTGCAGTACCTGTTAAATCTGGGATGGTATTGTCTAACATGTCCTTATCGGACTGGAGATGATCTTAAAGAAGTGTCAAATTACACACAAAACCATTGGTCAGCATGATAATTACAACAGAGAGGTGACCCACACCAAGGTATTCTGCAGAACAATTAAACATGAAAAGATTTTCACAAATGTGCATTTAAAATGAGAGTATTAAAAATCTGCCTAAGGACCCACGTACTTCTGTCTAGAATTTAGCAGTAAGTGCCTTTCCAGAGTGGGGGGCAGGGACAAGATGAAATAGAGCAACTCAGTACATAAGAGAATCAAGTTATGTATTTAAGGGAATATATATGCATATGACCCTAATTTGCTGAAACAATTATTGAAAGAATAAATTAAACAGTCCTGTGGAATGTCATAAAGAGTAATAATCCTAAAGATTTTGAACAAATATATCTAATTTTGTTTCCTTTAGAGTGTAGTTTCCTTTGTAATCCCTAGAATGATTAGGAAATGCAAACTATAATATTATCCCCTTTAGTTTGTGACACTAAGTGATCTAATTTTTGTTAAATTCCATAAAGGTTTTGTATAAAAGATGATGGAGGGTGTGTGATGCAGCCTGGGTGGAAAGCATGTTTTCCAAATCAGGCAGTCTCATGGCTGACCTGATGAAAGATGGGCTTTGGCTGACCTGCTGTTTGGAACAGAGACAGGAATACTGCTTCAGATACCAATTAAAACCAGGATGAAATAATTTGGTCTTTCAAGCTCACATCATGAATTTCTACCCAAACACAAAGGTGCCTTGCTAAGGTGTACAGATGGCTGGAACAGTTAACTCATTCTGTGCCTGTTTTCTCCTGTAATTTACACTTGGTTATTTGCAAACACATTAAGTACAAAGGCCCACTTAAGCTATTACAAATAGTAAAATAATGGCAGTGCTCTTTGTTTCAGTACATTTGCAAGAAAGAGGCATAATCATTTAATGTTCTGGAGCAACCCGTGCTTATCACACTAGTCTGCATAAGACACTGTTATGGGCTATTTGGACTTGCTCTTGATAACATTTTCAGAAAGTTTAAAATCCATAAATCATTGAATTAGCTAGTTGTGTTTTTTTCAAGTAAAAATGCTTAATTTTCTATTTTCAAATTAGTTTCTTTTTTTTTTTTTTTAGTAATTGAATATTTTAAAGCACAAAACATTTAAAAGAATGTTTATCTCAGGAAGTTCACAGCTGTAAAAACAAAATAATGTGTGGCTTTAAAAAAAACCTGGTTGGGTTCTTTTTTTTTTTTTTTTGTGTAATAACATTAGTTGAGATAATCCTGGTGTTCTGCTTGTCTTTTGTGTTAGATATGAGCTCCTGAGACGTAAAATCCAGCAACCACTTGCATCAAATCCCCCTGAAGATTTAAATCTGTGGCACAATATTTACTCAGGAACTCAGTGGTTTTATGAAGATAAGGGTCTTAGCAGGTGAGATTACAAAAACTATAAAAACAAATGCTGGCATTTTGTATAGTGTATGTTTAATAGTTCAAAGTATTTCTTGTGTCTTTATGTAGTGAACATATTAATTATGTAATGAAATATTTTTTGTCATCATCTTTGGTGTTAATCATTCTAATATGCAGGGATTTATTATTAGTGTGTCATTCTTGACTCATGCATTGTTTTGCTTTCAAAACCAAATGAAAATAAAAGTCACATGAAATTTTAGCATTGATATTCTCATGCAATCAAACCATTTAGATTTATGTGTACAGATGCTGTGGATTTGCATGTTGTCAAAATTATAGCACAGGCAGAGGGTATGTTTGGGGGAAACACCTGAAAATTGTTTTCAGCAATGTTTTTTCACCTGATTTTGTTGTATTAGCTTAATCACCATTAAATACAGGGTATTTAGAAAGGGGAAATAGAGTGTGTGCTCTGTTCCTCAGTATGTAACAGACCTGCTGTGTGGGGTAGAGCAAGACATTTACTCTTGATCAACTTTCGTTTCTACATCTTGAAGTCAAGGCTATTGCTCCATAAGACAAAACACACAAATGAAGAAATTGTAATGGAAGATTCAGCATTGATTCTGCACTGGGTTTTTCTAAGTCTCAGGAAAACCCTCATGGATGTTTTCAGGGTGCGTGTGTTCTGTGTGCTTTATGAGCACTCCGTGTCAATCACTGACCCTCAAATATCTGTTATTTCCTTCTACTTCTGTAAAAATTGAGTGAGCATCCCTCCTGAGCACAATGAGAAACAGGAGAACGTGACCTCTGCTCCTGCCAGAGACCCACTGAAGCAAGCTGAGGGCTGCTGCCTCTGGCTTGCTTCTGCCTGCTTGCTGAAGTCACTGCTCTTTTCCATCTGTTGCAATAACTGCTCACGGAGCTGTTCTTGTACCACTCCTGCCCAAGTGCCCATTTCTTTCTCTCAGCCGTGCTTGGAAGTCTGCATAGTGTTGTCCTTGGTTTTAGCTTTGCATATTTTAGTGCAGCAGCATATTTTACTGTATGTAGCAGTTATGTCAGCAATTCAGAGGTGGAAATACCTTCAGACAGCCTCAGTGACCAATTGTTTGGGTTGAATGAGCTATGGCCTAACCCTTGGACACACCTGAACACTTCTCCTGGGGAAGGTTCTGCAACCTGCAGCTATGTTTTTGCAGTTAACAGCTCAGGAGTTTGTGGCTGGAGAGATGTTCAAGCACTCAAGCCTTATTTTTCCCAAAAGAAAATTCTATATCAGCATTTATTTTCATTTGCCATAATTAAAGCATGTTTCAGAATTACTGATCTTGTCAGATGGTTTCTTCATTTCTAACAGGCTACAACAGACTCATTTGATTTTCACTGTTGAAAATATGGGTCAAAAAATGAATCACAAATTCTCATCAGTAAATTCCAAGACTAGAGTACTTTCTTTTTTCTTTTATTGTATGTGTGCTACAATGTCCAAGAAAAAAATTAAATGTCTGCAAGTGACAGAAGAAGCAGAGAGAGAAAGAAGATGTGTTTTGTATATTTTCCCTGCTTGTCAATGCTTAGAGTTACACTTGGAGCTAGTGAGTTCCCATTAAGTTGCTTTCTTCTCAGCAGGACTGCTAAAGCTTAGCTCTTTTAAAAATCAGAGTGTTATAGTAAAGCATCTAAAATAAATGCAAAATTAAAGTAAATATACAGTGTAATTTTTGTTCTAAAATCTCTAAACATTTGGCATTTATTGCATGCTTCTTTACTGTATCTGTAGACATTTATTCCACTGCAGGTTCAGTGAAAATCTGAGCAAGATGATCCTGAGTTTCTGTCTTTGTGCAGTTTTGTGGGAGGCTTTTTATGAGGAAATTAAATTTGAGATAATGAAATCCCACTTAAACTACATTAGTATGACTTTTGCTATAGGGAAGAAATGATGATGTGACAGTCACTTGATTTACCAAATACACATGTAATTTTTAATAAATCTGTGTAATTGGAATATGCACAGTTCTGAGGAAAATTACTTTAATAAATGAGTTTAAACTCCTAGGTGCCTTTTTTGGGGTGTTTTTGTAGGGGAAGAGTCCTGACTCTGCGATGAATCCCTTTTACAAATGAGACTATGCAAGTTAAAATCAGTGGGTTTCCCAAAAGAGGAAAAAAGCCTCATTTGATTAAATTCTGATCCAAATTTTGGCAGGTTGCCACCACTGTAATTACATATTGAATTGAGCTATAATCTCTCAACACCTCAGAAGCTAAAACTATGAAGAAGTGCAATACTGTGTTTTGTTTTTGTTACCATGTTAATCATGCTGAATAATTTCCACAAAATAGATGCCTCTTGTGAAGTCTTCATTGGTGTATCCCATACAGATGAATTTTTGTGCAGGGGGAAAAGAAACAGCAAAACTTTGGCACAGGCAGAAGGTTTACAGCAAATATTTTCTATGTCTGCATTTTTCATTCCATTTAATTATTTTTAAAATGTCTTAGGTACACAACATATGAGTACAAGCTCATAGTGCACAACGAGGTAGGATATACATCAAGTGAAGAAGTGATAGCTACTACATTAGCAGGATTACCAGAGAAGGGAAGCGTCCTCGCTGCACGTGCTGTTAATCACACTGCTGTGGAAGTGGAATGGTCAAAACCAAGTAAGTGTGCTTAGTATTTATTCCAGTAACTAGATGTTAACCTGCCATCACTTACCATGGCCTGCCTTGCTCTCAGAGGAAACACAGTCCTTGCCTTGATTTATAATATACCTAAATGTCCTTGAAAGGAGAAGAAAGAAATAGGGGGGAAAAAAGTGCACATTGTGCTATTTCTCAGTCATGTTTGTATTTATTAGATGCTCTTTCTGCAGAGTGAGAATAGTGAAAATGAAGAAATAGTTAATGCAAACTCGTGAGACATGTCTAAAGCAGTACTACACAAAATCCTGTTGTCTTTGTGGCCTATTTCATCCCTTTGTATAAAAATTTACATCTACATTCCTTCACAATGAGGAGATTCCCTTTCTCTTTCTTTATTCTCTGCTCCTTAAAATGAATTTAGCCAATTTCTTTAGTTGGTTTGTTAATACAGCAGAGGAGAATTTCTTCATGACTTAAATGCAAATGATACTGTAAGGACTGGGTGCTGAATTGCGACAAATGTAGTCTCTTTATTTTATAATTGCATGCCTGAAGTGAGCATGCTTATAAAAACTGACAAATGTAATAGATCTGAAGCAGCTCACTGAAGTTTCATTACCTTGGTAATCTAAACCCCTGACCTTCTAGATGTAGGTAATGCAATCTGGTTTTATTTTCATTTATAGCTTAGAAATTTCCTCCATATATGTTTGTGAATGTAGAAGTTAAACACCAAGATGAGGCCATTTATTATTTGCAAACTTTATCATATTTTATTACTTCTTATGTTGCAAATAAGCATATTAACTATTTTGTTTGTCAGTGTTTTATTCTTTTTTATAATGTTAGTTTTTAAATTAGTTTTGTGTTTTCTTTGGGAACTTGGAAGCCATCAACATAAGTTGCCTTACTGTCTTTCCCTGCTGAAAGTTTCTGACGTCTAAGGATTTAGGCCTTGTATCAGTACCACTTAAAATAGTGTATCATTCTTGATTAAGAGTTTCGATGACAAACCCATATATTATTAAGTCTGAAAAAATGCTTTTGGCTTTTATCAGTGCTCTGCCTCAGGGAGCTGAGTCCTGTTCAGTAGCGTGGTGTGTCATTTCAAGATTTTTTGTGTTAGTGCTTATGGTTTTCATTGTAATTATACTTTTCATCTCGATGCTTAGTGGAAAAGAAGTTGCATTTAGTCAGACCTGAACTTAAACTGTTTGACAAAGGACAGATAAGATAACAGATGACATCTGAGTCACTAAAATGGAGAAGACTTTCCTGGAATCTGTTCTTATCCATCAGCTGAGACCAGTAAATATCATTCGCTGTGTAGCCTGAAAACTGTGCTGCTTTTTCTGTCTTTCTCTGGGGAAGTTAGTGCTGGGTAAAATATATTTTACAAAGAAATGCGAGGATCTGGGGTTTTTGCCCTGTATTTTTAATGCTTTAGGGTGTATTACAGCTTTAAATGTAGATTATATGCTCATGCTTGCTCTGAAACAATAACACATGGCTTCTCACTGTTCTGTGAATGGCCAAAATGCCATCTGGGTAAAGCTAAATGTCAGTGGAATTTATGACATAGGCACAGGTCCTTTATTCATGGCTAGAGGAAAAATACAGGACTGGAGTGGGCTCTGGGAAGTGTAGTTCGAAGGGAAGGAGCAAAAAGGCCTGCACCCCACTCCTGGCAGTGGATTTTGCCTATTAATTTTTTTATTCCATTGTCTAGAGAAAGACTGCTTTCTCCAGGGTTGGATAGGGTGATGAACCATTAATGATTTAGACAAATTAGAGAGAGCAGTCTGTGTCACTCTTTAAATGGGTGAGATTGGAGGCGCTTGATGGAATATTTATTTTTTTTATAAATAAGAGGTTCTGCATAAAAATTGGTTTACTCTTCACAATGAATGTTGTTTAAAAGAAACTTGGAGATTGAAAATTTCCCAGTTGATGTCCCAATGTTTTTTCTTTCTTTTCCTAGCACTGCAGGATTTACAAGGAGATGTTGTTTACTACACCCTCTTCTTGAATTCTACTGATGAGAGAAGATCTCTGAGGGTCCAGGCTGATATAAACTCTGTAGTCATAGATGATTTGCAGCCCAACACAGAGTATCAGATATTTTCTCAAGTTTTCAATGGAGTCCACAGCATCAACAGTGAAGTTGTGCATGTGACTACCTCAGATGGAGGTTGGTTAGCAGTGAATGCAGCTTGACTTAAAATCTGATTGATTTTTGTTAGGGTTGAGATCAGTCATCCTTCCATTATAAGATTTCCGGTATAAAAGGAAAAAGGTCTAAAACATTAAAATGCTTAAGTGCTGGTTGTCATCATGTGGTAGATCAATAAACAGCCCCACTGAGACAGAAGCAAAAGCTCTAATAGCAGATATTAACCCAGTTTGTTCTCATCTTCTCCTGTACATTCCTGTCTGTGTGCACTAAGTTTGGAACTGAGTTCATATCAATAAATGGTGGAATTTAGAAACAATTAAAGGGTTTTTTAAAAGATTTGCTCTGTGAAGCGACGTGCTTTTGACATGACAGATGTACATAAGGCCTTTCCTGAGTCACTAGAAACTCTGGGTGCAAGTTCAGCCTCCAAGAAATTTCTTTATGAGTCATTTCTATGTCAGTAGGCAAGTGCAGAGCTGGGGGTGTAGGTTGAGGATAAAATAATAATAAAAAAAAATTGTGCATCTGAAATGTGTTTGGAATGGTCTTTCTAATCTTTTTGCTTTATAAAGTCTCATTATAAACATTATAATATCATTACCTCAGAAGCAAGTGTTCCAGGTCATTAGCAAAGCACTTTAAGGGAGGATTCCATTTCCTTTCTCATGCCAAAGGTCAGCACCTTTTGTTTATAAAATAGAATTGATGGTAAGGGCAATTTTTCAACTGGTAAAGATTGTTTCTTATGATAAAAATAGGCCTTTGCATAGTTATTTCTGACATGCTTAGATAATTATGTAATTTAACGCTAAGGAAGGTGTTGGTTTTTTTCTTCTTTTTTTTTTTTTAATAAGTGTTAGACTTCATCATTACCTAGAGTAATCAACATTTGAAACCATTTACATAATGGCAATATTGCATATTGCTTCATCTATAAGGCTGATATTGTCACATTCCATCAGACATAAGGTATTTTGGTCTCAGGTTTTGCTTTAAAAGCAAAATGCTCTATTCTTCTTTTTTTCCTTCTTTTTTGAAGAATTAGGATTGGGGAGACATAAAAATAATATTTGCATGTTGGCAGTGCAGATGTGTGAGTAATTTATCACCATATCTCACTGGCCACATACTACTGATGATTGACACTGTGCTGCTGGTATAAAGCATTTTACCATCAGCTCTCATGATTTCTAACTGAGAGTATAATAAGCCAATTTACAGAAGACTACAGACTGTGATAACTTCATCAGAGGAAAGCAGATAAGCAGTGAACCTTTTGCTAAACCGAAATACTAATCTGCATTTGGTTAAACAAGTGCTTTTGCAGAGACAGCTGGAGTTTATTCAGTTTCTTCCTTTATTTCTAGAGCCTGAGGGCATGCTCCCTCCAGAGGTTGTCATCATCAACAGTACAGCTGTACGTGTCATCTGGACATCGCCTTCAAACCCGAATGGTGTTGTCACAGGCTACTCTGTCTATGTAAATAACCAGCAGTACAAGACTGGAATGAGCGAGCCAGGATCCTTTCTTTTGGCAGATTTGTCTCCCTTCACCATATATGATATTCAGGTTAGAATATATTTTCCAGGTTGTGTGACATACTTTTATTTTGCTTATTTAATTCTACTTGGATTTCCAAGAAAAATATTGTTCTGTAAATTTTTTTATACACGTGGACATGTGTTTGCACTGATGCTTGTGTGCCTATCCATACAACGAATATATTTATTTTTAGCATATTTTGGTTTGTGTACACTTTTCATCACAAATTTCCATTATCTCTTTTTTCAAAGTGTCAAAACTCCATTTACTTTCCCTTAAATGCTCTGTGCTTCAGCATTAGCAAAGCCCCAACATATATATTATAAGGAGGCAAAGATTCTACTCCTACTAATGAAAAGAAAATTGCAATTGTTTAAGAAACATCAGGCATGCATGATATATCTGTACAGTGAAATATTGATGTTGCATTTGACACACCCCATTATCAATTTTTTTTCCCTCATCCTTTTGAGGAGGAGCTGATCTCTGAAATCATCACAGTACTTTCTATGGTCTTAATATGTGCAACAATTTTTCTTTGCTTTTCCCTTTTTCTCTCTTTGCCTTACTAGTCACATATCTAGTGAAAGGCAAAATACTGTGGGCAGAAACATAATAATGAAAATAATAAAAAAATAAGTCTTTCTGTCCTGACTTTGTATTAATCTCTTCAAGAAATGGATTTTGACACTTAATAGTAACTATTCCTGTCTATTTCATGAAGGTTTGGTTTATATTATTATATATGAGATAAACTTAGTAGTACCATGTATACTTAATTCTGAAAATTTGCAGCCAGTTACTCCATGTCATAAATAAACATCACAGTAACAGGCACACTGTAACAGATTTCCATGTTCCAGCCCCTCTGAAGCAGCAAACCTCCATCCATGAATACACTTATGACTTTCTGAATGCCACTTGGAAACACATTTGTCTTTTCTCAATAACAATGCAAATTCAGTGTACTGCCTCACTTATAGACCCTCTATATTAATTTACCATGGCCACCTTCTGTTGCTTGAGATGTTAATTATTCTTCTCTTCTGCTGTGCTAGTATTTATATCTGCATCAATGTGATAGGTAAAACCAAAATAAGATGCCTTTACTTTTTTTTCCCCTTTTGATTCTTTTTCTTCTTTTCCTGCAAACAATATTATCTTGGATGCATGTGCATCTCACTGGTAATCTTACTGCATTATTTTTCATTTTCATGCTTTTTTTATTTGAAGTAAGTTCCCTGTTGACAATACAGAAACAATGCTATGATCCTTCACTACTTATTTCACTTTTCTTAGTTTAATCCCAAGAATTAAAGGATTACCAATTTATTTCTGTGACGTTTTCATAAAAAACTGCATAATTTCTATTTGCATTTCTTACTTTTAATTTACAAAATAGACATAAAGGAATAGAACACACTAAGGAAAAATATTTTTATTTTTATGTCAGAATATAGAGTAGGAATAGAAAGATTACTCAAGGCCTCAAATGAAAGCACATTTTTTTCAGTATTGCATACTGGGGTCTACATATACATGCAGACAAGCAAGTTCACTGCAAGTCTTTTGGTGATAATTTAATAGAAAACAGCAATTAGTACCAGAGGGCTGCATGTACCCTTCTTTTGAAAATGGTGTGGGAAAACGTGATACAGTGCAGTATATCTTTGGCAGATATACTTATCTCAAAGCTGCAGTATTTTCCTGGCTGTATGGAATCTCTTAAATAGAAAAGAATTATATCTTGGGTGAAGAGAAAGTCTAAACAAGTAGTGGAGCTGAAAAATTCCTGCAGCTGAATATGTGAACATCCTGTTCCTCTCCATCAGATTGAAGCCTGCACGGTGTATGCCTGCGTGAGGAGCAATGGGACCCAGATCACCACTGTGGAAGATGAGCCAAAGCAGCTGTCAGCACCCATTATTCACATAATTGGCTCAAGGTACTGTGCTATAGGTGGCTTTCATGTATCAGGGACATTTCTAGTGAGAATGGGGACCAGAATGTAAAGTTTTCTTCTCAGAATTGAATAAGGTGCATGAAAGAATTCAGTATGCACTTTGAAAATGTTTTTAGTGGTTGTTATCTTTGGTCTTGGAGCTTTTTCACTGAAAGATCAATCAAAGAAGTCTCACCCTTGGTTGATTGTACATAGCCATTTGGGTATCACTGTGCTGTGATAATAAATAAGGCATTAGTGGAATAGTTAGGAGAAGAAGTGTAGTGGAATGAAAATTATCACATTCTGCTGTCAGTTAAGAAGAGGAAGATTAATGTTCAGGGAGCAATGCGATGCCGATAGTGGAAACTTAGAATAATTCTGAGTAAAAAAAAAGTCACCTATCACAGCAGTAAGAATTAGTAAGCTATCTGAAGAGGCATGCATATCTATGTCTCCTTGAACCACTGTTTGCAAACTGCCTGTCCACTACATCCACAGGCATCTCAATTGTAAGGGGAGCATTAAATTTGCAGTCCTTAGAAGCAGCCAAATAGTAGCTTATACAGTGATTCTTTGGGAGTTAATATCTTCCAAAGACAAAATAAAACTCAACTTGCAAACACATTTTTCAAAATTACCCCAACAGTAAAGCAGCTAACCTCCTGTGTTTGTGTTATTGCTCCTGTGATTTTCCTCTTCTGGTGGAGTATGCTCATTAGCAGTATTTCTGTCATCAAAAGAAAAACAAATCTTTTGAAAATAACTAGTATCTAACATCTGAACCTTCAGAAATGGCCAACAGAATGGAGTTGCTACTCCAGTCTCTTAAGGACTTCAGCTTCTAGTTTGCTATTTGTATGTTTTGCTTGAATTGAGCATTTGTCTCTGTATAAGGGCGAAATTAAACTTGCTATTTTTCTGTCACACATATAGATACAGTCAAAGCTTGTTTGATGATAAGAACCCAATTCAGGATCTCATCTTTTGCCCTTGGCTTTAACTTATGTATGCCTTTGTCTGTATTGTCTGTACTGCAAACACTTATGCATGTTTCTGCTATTATATATAGACTAAATATGTCATAACACATGAATGCAAAAGGATCAAAAATGCCTTCCTACTTCATAATCTGCTCAGCCAGAAACAGACTCTGTTTCTACACTGCCTTTTCCTACATGTCATATTATCATCAGCTGTTCTTATATCCCAAAAGAATACTAACTACTGATCGATTGCCCGGACATGTCTGGCCGTGGCCTACATGTGCCCCGGGTAGTTCATTTATTTGCCACGGTGGATTTGCTAGAGTGGAATTTAATCAATAGCTAATTCATTAATTCTGGTCCTCGAGTATGTAGGGATTGTGCAGTATAAAAATGACTGGCTGGCTTCAGCTTTGATTGAAATATGACAAACACTACAGCTGACAGCCTTGGCAAGGGCTGGGCTGAATATGAATTTTGCTTGTTTATCCTATGTAAAAGAAAAAGCTTGGGTAAAAAAAACCCCAGTTTGTGTGGACAAGAGGACATTTTAATACTTATCTGTCATCAGAGAGCGAAAAAAGGCATTTCTAGAGTATAGGCTCATGGGATATCTGAGATATAATAAAGCCTGTGCAGTTTATTGTCTTTAATTGGAATCATGAGGTTTTCCCCTGTTCTGAATCAGTTTGGGGGGCTGTATTATTGATGAGAATGCTGTAGGATAATGTCTTTGTGGCATTCACAAATAATTGTTTTAAAATTTGCCTCAAGGTGTTACATGCCAGAAATTATAATTTCACCACCAACTTAGAAGTCTTTCTGATAGCAGCTCCATCCACACTGTTCTAATGAAGGTTATACCACCAGAACCATTATAAATACCTTACTTTTCCACCCCTTACACTTAATAACTCAGCTTCAGGCTGAAACTTGGCACAAAAGGTCGCAGTCCTGATATAATTATTTTATAATGCCAAACTTCAAATAGAAAACTGTGTGGCACCCAGTCCTGGAGTCCTAAATCAGGTTCTGCTTTGCTGTGTTTCTTGCCTGCATTTAGGGTTTTCTGGGGGGAGAGGTTGCATTGACCATGTTTGGGTACAAACAACTGCCACTGGAATCAGAGACACTTTTGGTTTGTTTTGTTTTTAATTAGGACCGCAGGGTTTGACTCTGTAGACAAGTATTGCATTTTGTTGCACATTTTAGAAAGTTTTCTGAGTACTGAATGCATGTGGATACTGACTGAAAGTTTGGGTAGTAGATGTAATTCTCATGGTGCGTTGGAAAGTAGTTCATTCCACTTTAAAACACTCTTCTTCTTTCTCTTTTTCCTTGTAATACAGCAGTTCTGTTGCATGCCTAATTCAAAGGTTGATGGCTCAGAAAACACCATGGCCTAATCTAGGCAATCTAGGGAAAATCCCTCACAGATTTTTGAAGAAAAGGCCCTTTAAGTATCTTGGGGGGAACCAGAAACCCTGATCAGGATGTGGTGGAAAGCTCAAAGAGGATAAGGCCATGGGAGAAAAGTTGGGTGAATTCTTTGGCTTAGTCTTCAGTGTCATGGGACTTTAGAAGGTTGCTATATCTGTTGCTCTTTGTGGGTGAATGAGGAGGAGGAATTATTTAAATGAACACGATAGTGAAAAAGATTTTTTTAAAAATGGACAAAACAAAAACGGATAGATGGAAAAAATGGATAAAACATAGCAACAAATTCTTGGGATTATGGTATTTTCTCATGAGTTCTAATGAAAATCAAATATGAAAGTCTCAAACTGCTGTGCCATGTTAAAAAGCCTTTGTCATTGCTGGACAAATGGAAGGTGAGAAAATGTAGTGCAGATTTCTGCAAGGGAATATTCGGAACTAAAGACCAGGGAGTCTGATTTTCCATAGTGGAAAAATGGTCAGAGAGCCAGAAGACACCTGATTGCTCTCCCTACTCTAGTCGTGGGGAACACAAATCACTGTGAAAGGTTTCTCCAGGAAGTTTGTAGCAACAGGAGAGGCATGATGCCATTTATCAGAGTGTCTGGACTGTGTCATACTGCCTTCTCTAATTATGTCAGCCCTGCATCCACCATGCAGCAGGTACTTTACTCCTGTGCAATAGTGCTGCAGCAGTTGCTCAGTATGTGTGATCTCCTGATGAGGGAAATATTTTACCCACTAGTCATTAATAATAGCTGTGTCCCCTATCTTAAGACTGTCAGGTGAATCTTGTGATTTTTTTTTTTTTTTTTTTACTTCCAGCTCCTAAAAAGTAAAGTCATTAAATCTTTGATTTTTTGAATTTAACCCCTGCATGTGATGAGACTAATGGAACATTCATTATCAAGATTCTGAAGTGAAGCTTTTATATATCTTAAAACGTCATTGTTAAATCTTTACTGCTGTATTGAGAAAAAAAAAAAAATCAGGAGTCCTTTTCTGCCTTATGGGCACTTGGAGCTGGTGATGAAGCAGGAAAACCCCAGAAGTTTATTTCCAAAGTCTGTTTTATCAAAATACACCTGAAGCATTATCAAAATTAAAAAATACTGTTATTTTTAATGGATTAAAAAATAAATTCTATGTGAAAATGTCAAAAATAATTGTCTTTACATTCTTGAGCCAAATTTACTTTGCTCTCCTTCACAAAGGCAAATACACTTTCATGGATCAGTTTGAAATTGTTCTTTACCTCCTGAAAGTGCTTTCTTGAACTTGTAGTCTGAAGCAGATTGTTTCTGTGAACCTGGCTAGGCTGCCTTGCCTGTGCAAGTATTTTCCCCTCAAGGACAGCAGTGGGACTCATCCAGCATAGAAACTCCCATAAATGGCAGACATTTGGAGTTTTCTCCGGGCAGACAAGGGTTATACCCCACCTCTGGGGTGCTGCACGTTTTTGTCTATGCCTGCAATTTGTGAGTCTGCTTCTGCAGGTCAGGCTGTGGGTGCTTCCCAGGGTAGGCACAGCTCCAGTGTATCCCAGAGGGAGTGGCTGGGTAGCAGGAGAGGACAGGCAGGCTCTGTGCCCGTGTTCCTGCAGCTGTGTCAGACGCACCACACACGACACAGCTGCCTGCGCACTAAAGCGCCCATCGTGTCCCATTAAATCTGCACCTGCTCAAGAAGATTTTCAGCTCAGCCTTCAGATGGGGGATGTCAAAAAGCCTCTGCAGTACCATGAAAACCCTGCTGTTATTTTTTAAACGGAGCTGTGCACTGCTCTTGCAGTGTTGCCACACTTTTCCATGGGTGGCAAGCATCAGAAGGTGTAGACATAACTGAAATACCCATAAAATTGTGAAAGAGTCTGCTTGTCTATGAGCCTGTTCTGGAAGGTCATGCTGAGTCTTAACTCGCTGGCACTGGTCAGTGAATGCCCATTCTACACAATTTCCTTGTTCAGCTGCAGCTTTTCTTTATATCAGGCTATGTCCACTCCAGTTTTGTATCTATCAAATAATAATAAAGTAATTTCTTGTTAAAGGAAGGAAATGCATACTGAGCTCTGCAGAAAAGGCAAAATGTTCAAATCATTGTGTTAATTCTTGGGCCTAATTTTAAATTATATTTGAGTGAAAAAATGACTTGAAAAAATGCAAAAAACTGGCACAATACTCTGAAAATATACTCATGGGTATACTCATATATTGAGAGTCTGAATGAAACTTGCAGAAAGCAAATAATTCAAAATTAAGACTGGGAATGCTTTCTTTGCTCCTGTGATCTATTTTGTGCAAAGACCAGGAGAGAGTTACAATGGCATTTATAAAGGTTAAAGTACTGCCCTTCTTTTCCCTTTCTTTTTAGCATTTTCTCCTGAAGTTTATACAATATATTTTCCTGCTTTTCTGTTTTTAAGTGTAACACTATTTAAATGTGGATGAGTGCATTTGTGTATGTGATCATGTGTGTGTGGTAGAATAAGTAGAGAATACAAAATAGCAATGGATGGAATATGGAATTAAATCTACGATTCAGATGAAGACCTTGGAATGATAATGGCAACTCTACAAGCCACTTGTGAATTTATTCTCTCATAGGTGACATTAATTCCTGGTCTGCAAAGCCTTATTGCAGTGTGTGTTCCTCTGTTTATACCTCAAGCAAGTGAAATAATAGTTCACTTATTTTTATTCTGTTAAGATGTCAAAGTTTATCTCAGCAGCTGCTGTTTCACTGTAGCATTTTCACTTTAAATCAATGCTAATTTCTGATGTCACTGGCATTCTGACAGTGACTGTGTAATTGGGACATGCAGATTTAGAGGTACTTGGAGCCTAACTGTGCCGTGTTGTCAGTCCTCCTAGTGATCTACGTCTAGCATTGGGATTTCCTTCTCTCTACCCAAAGAGTTACAGTGAAAGGAATTTGTGTCTTACACAAGACTCCACAGTGATTATACAGGAAATTAAGTGCTCATTTGAAATATCAGTGGAAAAATTGTATTTTTGTTTCAAATGTCCTTTTTTTTTTTTTTTTAATTTATCATAGTCCTAAGTGAGTTTTTCGAGGAAATATCTACACATTTTTAGTAGTGATAGTCATGCCACAGCTGAGCATGATTTAATAACCCTTAAGTGATTTTGTTCCTGAAACTGATGATGGTCTGATATCAAACCTGGAATCAGCTACAGGATTTTGTTTTACAGACAGTTTTTGCAGGCTGCTGCAGTGATACTTTTGCACTCAGTCAGAAGTCTTGAGTCTTAGTAGTGATAAACACTTCCATTTCTCACTTTTAATTTTATGTCAGTCAAAAGATTTAAGTACAGAAGGGAACCAGTGCTTACTGATGCTGTAATAAGTTTTAATTCTACACTGAAAAATACATCTCAAAGCAACACCCTTTTCATTTTATTTTTTTAAACAAGGGAAAGGCAAATTTAAGACAAGCCTGTTCTAAGTGATGGCTGACCACAGTGTAAGCAAGCTGCGCTGGCAAAGGCACAGAGGGAAAGGAGTTATGAAATTAAAAGAGTAAAATGCTAGATAGTTTACTACACGCAAGTTTCCAGAAGTGGGAATAAAATGTCGTTTAAACAACAACATTTAAGGACTTTGGTTGTGTGTGTGATTAGTTTTCATGGAGTATTAGCAGATATTGACAATTTTTGGACCTTTGATCTGTGGAATTTGTTATATTTTACTTCAAAATGTTTCACTCCATGTGACCTAGTGTAAAAAGGAACTGCTAATCACTTAATGTAAGTAGCTACAGAGGCATAAATGCATCCAGAAGTTGAACAGATGTTGATTTTCTTATTGCAGATCCCTTCAAATCAACTGGGCATCACCAGGACAGCCAAATGGCATTATCCTGGGATATGAACTCCTACGTAAAGCGTGGCAGAAGTGTACTTCATTGAAAATTCCAAGGAGCAGCAAAAGTAGTAGAATGTGCATCTCATTAGAATGTAAAAAGGATGAAAATATCTGTGGAGAAGTGTGTTATCATCCAGAGTCAAAGGTACTTCTATATTCTTAAGTTACTTATATATTTAAAAATAATATTTCTAGGAAGAGGTGTGTACACCAAACCTGTAGTTATCAGAGAAAAGGAAGTGGAGGGTTTGCTTCTTTTGATGCTTTAAAATCAAGACTCTGATAGATATCTTGAAGCTCTTTAAAATCGACTATAGATATTTGAGCTCATTACAAGGAGAGCTGTGTGTGAGTCAGCTGATGACAAGTGATTCTGTTAAGTCTTTGTTTGTTGACCTTTTTTTTCCTTTCAAGAGAAATGAATTGGTAAGCATTTATGAATGTGTTCATTAACACTTCGGTTTGGTGCAGTGTTGAAGTGAATCTCCAAATTGTTTTCATTTATAACATGCTGGTTGAGGGTAGAAGTCATTTTAACACATGTAAATTGAATTCCTTGCACAGGAAACTAAGCCAGAACCTTTTGTGAAATTTTGTGTTTCAAAAACCCTTGAAATATGTTGCTAGTCTGGATGAGGACTTTAGTTTCCCAACCACTACAAGGACCACCTCATTCACAACATCAAACTTCTGAAGTTTCTTCCCATCAGAAAGCTGTGCTTCATCTGTATAGTGCACATGTTCATCCCAAGAATTCAGGCTGTATAGGTGTTCCCAAGTAAATCATACAGGCCATGGATAATGAAGTTTGAGGAGTGGCACCTCCTGAGTCCCCCAACACAGACCCATTGTGACAAATTACATGGTGGATACACATAGATCTGAGTATGTATTTTTGCATCTTACTTGGGCCAGTTGCACCAAATTGAGAGGAGCTGTTGACTCTTTCAAAGGCAGAGGGGCCCTGCAGAGAGACCTCAACAAATTAAGAGAGATGGGCAACCACCAACCTTATGAAGTTTAACAAGGGAAAGTGCTGGATTCTGTACCTGGGACAGGGCAACCCCACTGAATATGTGGTAGTTCATGTGGCTCCTTTAGCATAAAGTCATTGCTCTTGACCACTGAAAGGCCACAGGAAATTTCTAGGTGAATGCAAAATTTGAAAAATGCTAGCAAATCTATAAAGTTTCTCTCTGTGTGAGGAATTATTCCTCAAATCTTGCATGGCAAATGGTGGTTATTAACATGGTTTTCTGGGTTTTTTTCATCCCCCTCTTAAGTTATTCCTTGGCTAAATGCTTAATGGCCAGATCCTTCAGTAGACAAAATCTATTTAGATTCAGCTACAAGTGGGTAACTGTTACATGACAATGATGAGCAACTCTGAATGGGATCTATTGTGATTTGTCAGAGGCATTTTTAAATTATGGCTATTTTCAGGTTAATCTTCATATGAGTTCCTGTTTAGGAGTAGGATCAATAGCATAGCAGGAGTCTGTAATGGTTTTTATTGACAAATGAGGTAGAAAGCTCTTAGTTTGAAAGTAAGATTTAATGTCATGAAATAGGGTCTCTATTTGTCAAAGACATCATCACGTGTTCTGTGACTAAAGCAAACAGTATGTATTCACAAGATTCCCTGTCAGACAAGACAGTAATTAAGGGATTGAGTTATTTGAGGGGTTCAAATCAAAATATAAATTATGCCAGCCAACATGGCTTTAGCTTTTGAATTCCCTTGAATGCACTACTATATTAAATATAAGTATTTCTGAAATCTTGCAAGAGAATTATGGGCAGCCCTTTTTTCGAAAAGGTAAAATTATTTATTTCAGGTTTCTGGCATGGTAGACTTTTACTACATCTTGGCACGTGCATGAATTAAATTTGTATTAAATGAGTTTTAGAAGTTTTCATCTTTATTTTTTCAGTCTTCATACATTTATGGTAACTTTGAGCTTGGAGAGTGTTCATTTATTTTTATAGCTTCCTGGCTTTCTAATTTTTTCTAATTAATTTTAAATTACATTGTTCTAATGGTCTCTCTGTATTCTCCAAGACTGTGGTTAGGAGTGGGTGCTATTTGTTAAGCAGTGGATATATAATAAATGACTGGAAAGCCCACAGGAAACTAAAGCACTCATACATAAAATGACATGGGGGTAATTTTTGTGGGTGAGTTGATTAAAGTTCCCCTCCCAGTGCTTTGTCTGGTTTGCTACATGTATCTACACTAGCCATCCAAAATGTCTGTAAAAGACATTTACAGAGCTCTTAGTGCCTTTTGTGCTTTTTAAACTCAAGTCTGTGATAGGGACAACATGAGACACTGGCAGCCCTCTCTCATATTTTTATAGAAGTCGCTGTCAGGCTTTATGCTGGTGTTTGTGGTCCTTGGATTTGACAGTCTGCTGGACAGAAACAAAAGGCAACACTGATGAGTGTGCACTTGTTCCAAATGCTTCTTATCCCAGTGCCAGGAGCACTTCATAGAACCACAGAATGGTTTGGGTTGGAAGGGATTTTAAAGACCATCTCATTCCAACCCCCTGCCATGGGCAGGCATACCTTCCACTAGACCAGGTTGCTTAAAGTCCCATCCAACCTCAGCTATTCACCATACATTGTACTGCCAAATGTGAAGAGATGCTACTGAGAATTAAATGCCGAGCAACTCTAGTAATATTCAGATTCAGAATAATAAGCAAGTTTTTTGATAACAGACTGGTCAGCAAAAGCAGGCAGTTGTATATAAATAGACAAATAGGTTGTGGAGTTCTCACTTTTGCTTGAGTCACTTACTGCACCTTGTTTACAAGACAAAATCTGGATCTAATTTCCCTCTTACAATTTTCTGGAAATAATGAGTATAAGTGATGGAAAACCAGGCTTTTTATGTAAAATTATTTCAAAATATATCTATGATTATTTATTAATCTTTCCTTATGGATTTATAGATTACATTTGGCATCATCAGCTTGCAATTGTAAAGCACTGCGGAAAAAGAGGGATTTGTTATGATTCAGCTACATAAGATATCTCAAAAATTTAATCCACTCCAGTAAAAGAATTACCAGGATGTATTGTCAGTGTGCAGCAGAGTGGGATGTGGGGACTCTTCATCCAGCGCTGGCTGAGCTGGGTCCAGCCATGTGGTGCAGCTCTGTGAGAAAGGCAGTGGGGAGCGGCCTGGCCGCACTGCTGTGTGTGTTCTGCACTTGGGATCCAGGCTAGGGCCTCTGCTTGGGACTGTGCTCTGCAAATAAACCACCTCGCCCCAAGCCACCTGGGGAATCTCTAAAAGTGCAAGTAGCCTTTCCACTGCAAGGGACATGTGTACATGCACATTCATGGGCACATGGACTGATATTAAGCCCAGTGAAGACCAAACATTTGTCCCATCCTAAATAATCTTTGCATCAGATCCCTACTTCTTCTTTCTAGTTGCTATCCAGTTTTCTCCTTCAGTGTTAGGATTCTTTGTTATTTTAATTAAAGCTAATACGTTGTTCCTAGTATCTTTACCCTGGTGTTTAATCAGACTTCCAAGGATTTATTCCTTGAACACAGAAAGAACTTAGAAATCTTTTTGTGTGTGTAGTTTTTCAGAAGAACTGAGAATACACTCTGATGTTGAATTTTGTCTTCTGCCAGGAGGGTCCCTATGTCCTGTGGACCTTTTACGATGACAAACTGTGCTGCTTGAGTATTCCCAAGTTGCCAAAATTGTCAGTCTTTCTCTAGATGTTTTCAGTAAGATGTGATCCATAACTCTATCCGTATGTGAAGTCTCATGACCATGAGGTTTGCAGAGGTACTTCAATTAGCAAGGGAGTGTTGCCTGAGTTTCACCCATCAGGTAGCATAATCTCAGTATCAATAGGAAAGGCAGTCCTGTATTAACTATGGGGCTACCAAACTGTGCATCTGTTTTTACTGACATCCTGAGGTGAACTCTGAAAATAATGAGACAGGTACAGTAAAAATGTAATTAAAGGACTGGCATAAAAGCTAATTATCTCTGCTTCCTTTGCATCATGAGTCTGAGCATCAGTGGTTAAAAGGGTCCTGACTGAAGGTGTTAATACAGCTTTAGCACTTTTTATTTTCAAGTGCAACAAGCTGTATAAATCTGTAGTTAATGAACTAATCAAACAAAACTGACATTAGTAGGAAATACAGGCTTACCCCTTTACTATTGTAATTAATGTGCCATTTATTAAAAACACCAGCAGGACTCTTTTTTAAGGACAGGAGGAGTAAAACAGTGGCTTGATAGCCAGCTTCAAAAGCTGTCAGCAGTGAAACATAACACATCTTGGTACTGGTTAAGGGTATCCCATCAATATTTACGCAAAATTTACTACTAATGTTACCAATATTGTGCAAATTCTTTCCAAGTTCTTTCAGGCATAGAGAACCTTTAAAAATATTACACTTCTTGTTGTAACACACCTGAAAGACAGGAAATGAAACTCATTTTAGGAAGATAATATATAGTGATTTGTAAGAGAATAACAATAATTTCTGCTCATGGATTTTAGACCTAAGTCTGTATCAATTACCAAAAGAGAACAACAGTTTGAGAAGAAAAATGCCTGAGTGAGTATACTTAGCTGAAAAGGGTGTCTGTATAGATTTAAGTAAAAAAAAGATATAATAGAGATAATTTAAGTAAAAAAAAGAATGAGCCTTGCTAATTTAAAATATTCCCTCTCACATGAGAACATGATGGGTCAATCATTACTCTGGTGTTTGCTCCACAGGCAGAAATTTTTAATGAACTCCTGTAGCTAATAGGAATTCCTGAGAGTGTTTTGTGAATTGGTATTTCACAAAGTGGCCCTGGCAGCAAGCGTTTGACAAGAAGGATAAACATGGCTGCCTAGCACATCTGTTTATTTGAGTAGATCAGTCTTAGCTCAACTGGCATGTGTCCATAAGGCCAGATAATATCCTTCAGCAAAGTCTTCAGTAAGCAAAGGGATCAGGGATGACACAATTGTAATTAAAAGAGAGTTGCTTAGATAAGTTTGGAGTATTTTTAAAAATTGTTACAATATTGTGTAATCCTGCCTGCCAAATTTGATCTCTAGTACTCTGTGCTAGTGTCATGGCTGACTGGGCCTTTCTCAGGCATCATAATAAGCCTTCTTTTGTGCCCAGCCCTTCCCAGTCCCTGTGCTCCTGCATCACAGTCCCTCTGTGTGCTTGGGTGGGAAGAGAATGACAGGATTGATTTGTGAGTTACTTTGTGATGTTGCTGATGTTTTTAAGGGCTCCCGTAACAGCTAAGGATGAACATGTTGTATCATCTCCACAGATAGCAAAGAACTTCTGGGTACCAAGTGTATGTTGAGCATTCAACCCTCTTTACAAGGGTGAGATTTCCAACCTTCCAAAAATGCTGGTGGCACTGTATTTGTTCACTCCAGGGCTTCTGCTTCCATGTACAGGATAACACCACCCAGTTGGGGCTGTCGCATTTAGATGTAGGAGGATGAGCTCATAATAACCTTTTGCCACTGTAACTTTCAATCCATCTGCTTTTCTTCTTTTTCTGTGACGCAAATTTAGCATTACTTGAATGGTTTTGGGTTTTTTTATGGATTGATAGTGCAGAATCCTTGGGCTGTCTATCGATGCAAATAGAGACTATCTCTAGAGGACTGCCAAAAAAGTGTTCTTTAACAATTTACAGCTGACTGCAGAGGATGTTATGAAACTACATAATAATAGCACTGACTGTATCAGTTGGTAATGCCAGATGAGAGTCTGAATGTGTTCTAGAACTGGCTGGACCCCTCTTTGGAAACTGTCCATAGGTTGTTGAGAAATACTGAGGATCTTGTATATTTTTAACAAGAGAAAGTAGCTGCTGAAACTTTTGTAACACATCTGGATGTACAGCTGGGGATTTTGTGTGGGAATTGAGGAGGAAAAGGAGAGACATCAATAATAATAATAAAATAATAATAATAATAATAATAATAATAATAATAATAATAATAATAATAATAATGCAATCTTACAAGCAGTGTTTCAAACTGAATGCTGTGGAGTTGGTACTAAAATGGCCCTCCTGGTGTTGGTGTGAAACATGCAGAGCAGCCCTTTCTACAGAGGATTCAAAAGGCAAGTGGCATTTCTTAAAACTGGAAGCATCTCATGGAAAGTAAAATGGCTGCTCAAGCATTTGAGCCTGGATAAAGCCAAAGATGTGCACCTTTCTTTATCTGAAAGGTGGAAAGATCGTGTTCAGGCAAAATTTGAGTGGCGGCCATCAGTAAAAAGAAAGAAAAATGGGATGACAAATGAAATCCATGAAAAGAAGAGTTGGTATTGGGCTGGACGGATCACAGAGGGAGACACCAGACAATCCCAAGGGGCACAAATTGGGACCAAGAATGCCCAAGGAACATATGTTTGGCTTCCTTTCATGTAGACAGGCACACAATTTCTGGCTGCTGTCTCAAGCTCAGGTTGCAGTAAAATGGACAAGACAGAGGGCATTTTTACAAATGTCAAGAACCTTTGCTAAAGGTGACCTATTCCTGTTGGGCCAACAAAGTGGCCCAATAGGACTTGGGTTTCTGGTTTTAAGAATGCTTTTTAGCCACTTGGAAATACAGAGATACCAGGTAAAATTTCAGATTTCTTTGGAGCCAATTGTAAATTAAGAAAAACTCAGCCTGGAGTGCATGCCAGTCATTGCAAAATATCCAAAAGCTAGGAAGCAGAGAAGAGTTCTAAAGCCGAGTTTTATTTGACATCTTAGCTAATGATATGGAAGAAAGAACAGTAGGTTAATGAAATTCATGGATTGGATTACCAGTGACAAAGTGGACAGCAAAATAATATAATAGTGCCTATAGAGATCCAAAATTCTTGAAAATTATGAAATTCAGCTACATTGGTAGACTAAAATAGATGCTGAAGGAGAAAGTGCATTGGAAAAGCAGAAAACAGTGTCACAATTCAAAGCATATAAAGTTAAAAAATCTAAAAATATAATGAGGAAACAGGAACCTCCTCTGTCCTACCTGATGTTAATTGTGGGTTACCTATTGTTTATGTACTGTAAATTGTAACTTCAGAACCTAACCTAATACCCCCAAGAGTCATGGAATAATGGCCATTCAAAAGTGAACAAAACAAAGCATCATCCTTCTGAAGTCAAAGAGAGTTTACGACATCAGAAAATCAATATTTTTGTTTGTATTCATTTTGATTAACATTATAATACAAAAGAGATGCCCTGAGCCTATTAATATACATTTCTACAAGTTTTTTTCTTAAGTAATAGTTAAAGTACCTAGGTAAACAAAAGATTCTTCAGAGGAACATTTTCTTTCTTTGTTACTAAGCTAACCTGATTTAGGACATGGTAAAAGTCAGTAGTGGAAGATGTCCATTTCAAAAGAAAACAAAGGAGGAACTCTGTTCTAACATCTCTGCTCTCCTGCCAACTCCATTTCATGTCTAGCTGGAAGAAGCTGATATAAGTTGCACTGGCTGTATGTTCCAAGTTTACCATTGTTATGGTTATTCTGCTGACTGTGCTGTATGATTTGCTGGGTATTCAGTGTGCCACTCCACTGACACAGGAGTAAGTGTACAAATAAATATTTGATTGTTCAAGCATATAATTTTCTCGGCGGCACCTAGAAAGAAGTCCACACTTAAAAGGCCTTTTCAAAATTCATTTCCATATAAATTTTATTCTGAAAAAAAAAGTACTTATATAAATACCATTCTCTTGAGATCACATTGTCTGAAGAACTATAGTCATAATGTGCTGTAAGAAGATAATTCTACTTATTTTTATGTGAAAGAAAACCCAAAAGCTCATATTGGGAAATACTTGTTTTTAGTTGTAAGGGTTTCATCATAAATGAAAAAAAAATAAACAAGAATTGGGAAGGAAAAAAAAGGGTCAGGTGATGGCAGACTAAATCCACATTGCAGTCTACTCCACACTGAGAGACTCAAACAGCCTGCAAGGCATATGAAGATGATTCATATTAATGGACTATTTTATTAAGGTGCAGTATGGTTGAAGGCAGCAGAATAGCAGCATTTTGTCAGATACACAGTAGTTTATTGAAGTCTGATAATGCTGGAGGGCACAGAATTTTAGCCAAGTTACATTTTATTTGACTGCAGTCCTAGTGTCTGCGATAGGATACATGTTGTCATATACATTGTTTTGCCAGACAACACATTATGTGCTTTTTAACAGATACTGCCTTCTTACTGATCTTTTTTTTTTCTTTTTCTTTTTTTGTTTTTTTTTTTTACTACTTCTAGGTATGTTGTAATGGGATTCTGCACGACAATAAACCTGGCTTCCAATGCTGTGAGGACAAGTACATTCCATTTATTCTTAATTCACCAGGGGTTTGCTGTGGTGGGCAGATACATGCTGTGCAACCGAAACATCAGTGCTGTGGTGGTTATTACACCAGAGTTTTAGTAGGTAAGAGACAACTCCTTTCCACTGCCTGAATGAAACAAAACAGCAAAGTTGATGTATTTGTGAAACCAAGGAGAATGAAAACAATAAATGTGAGATTTATCAAGATATATAGATGTCTTCGAGACTTGTGCTCAGTGCAAAGGAAGTTGCACTTACTTTGCCTTCTAAACACGGTACACTCTGTTTGTACAAGAAATTGATGAAACCTGATGATTGGGTCATTTCCCAGAGAACTAATTTGTGCCAAACTATACTTAATTGCAGTAAGTGCCGCATAATGGGGAGGGCAGTTCTCCCTAATAGGAACACCATCAGGCAATTTAGTGGTGAAGTTTAGTTCTCTGCTTGACTTGACCCCACATGATTTTCCATAGCCATTTCTGTTGTAGAACAATTGTTAGCCTTTGGTGTTGATATTCTGGATGACATCACTTCTACTTGTTTCTACATTGTTTACTCTTTGTTTCTACTAATGTTACAGGTATATGTAAAGTATGCCTCTCATGTGCACTAACTTTGATGGTAATTTATCCTTTTCTTATTCTCAGAGCGATTTGGGAAGTTTGCCAAAACTGTGCTTCTGTGTTACTGTCCAGAGTTTGGTTTTCCAGTTTGTTAGTGGGTCATTGTTGACAGGAAAGAGAGGAAAAGGGGGAGGAGAGATCCTTATCATGGGGCCAGTGTTCAGAGCATATAACTCTTTGTAGGCAATTGTCAGGTCAGGAGCTAAAATGCTTCCATTACTCACGAGCTGGCACACATTCCATAGGCTCAGAAATGCTTGACATTTTGCCAACACATTCAGCACATCCCAAGTTCTGATCTTTTGAAAAGTAATTAATATATCACAATATTAGAATGCCTTCCATGATGTCATCAGAAAAGTGCTATCACATGGAAGAACCAGAGAAGTGTATTTTGCTGACCTCATTAATCTCAGTTACTGAAATTGAGAGATTATACTGTGACCTCTGTCCCCATCCTGTGGTCTATGTTAACTAGCTTAATGTTGTTTACATCAAGAAAGAAAAGCACAGTGGAACAAAATGTCTTATGTCTGAGAGTAGTTCTTGTTCAGTCAGCAGTCCACAAGCATGAAACAGTGAATGTTTGAACATGATTTTAGACAAATTTTCTAAGTATACTTGCTGCATTATTTTTCTGTACTCTAAAGGGCAGCAACATGAACACTGTTGGTCACTTTTTTCTTTTTTATTTTTATAAATATGCTAATAACCTCAAGCTAAATGTTAATGTGGGTCATTCTTTGATAAGGATAACAATTAACTGGTAAGACTGCATAGTAGTTTTCAGAGGGAGAACATTTTCAAGCCTAGCTCGGAATGGAACCCATTTTGAGAGGTTAATGAGAAGGTTACTGATCCTTTGTGTCTTATGTCTAATAGTTCTTTAAAAAAAAGTTTTATTTCCAATAGATATAAGCTACAGTCTGTGTTTTAATACTTTCTCTGTCTAGCAGCTAAATTAGCTTCCGAGGAATGCAGGAAAATATGATGAAGTACCTAGATGGATTGTATCTATTTACTCCAAAAATTTGTTCTCATCTTTTTTTTGGTTATTATTGACTTTATTTGGTAAAGTTATTTATACAGGAAACTCTCTGAGCATACATATTTCCCAGATGTTGTTTGGCCAGCTCAATAGCTTGGGATGTGCTGAAGCATACTGGTCTGGAGGCATGAAGATTACAAATTAGAAAGGCAGAATCTCAGTTTCTGAAACACTAGTGCACAAAGAAGTGCAAACATCCATCCCAGAACTAAGATGGGAGGCAGAACAAATAATGTTACTACCACCCAGGCACCTCTTTGGCAAGGAATGTGGGGAGAAAGGAAAACACTGTTCTCCCTCATCTGTTACAATCTCAGCACGTTTCTTTCTGACAAAAGCTGCATTGAGTTTGGAGCTCTCTGTCTTTTACTTCCCAATCTTTCATAAGAAAAAGAGAGGGATGAGTTTTAAAAATCAAAACACATTTCTTTGATTAACATTCAGGAATCAAAATACTTTATTCAACTCTACTATCCATCTTCAATAGCAAAACAAAACCATTTCTCCTTCCAAATGACATTTGAGCCACAGAAAACACTGCAACACAGAAAAATAATATAAAAATATTAGAACATTGGATCAGCTCAATTGGATTCACTAGCTCCTTTATAACAGTATGTGTTTTGTTCATAGCCCACAGCTTATTCCAGTCCACCCCTCCCACCATTACAGTGTCAGTCTCATTGGCAGTCTTATCCTACAGTCTTTTCCTGCAAAAGCTGATGATTTTGCTTAAGTTGCAGCCAAGCCCACCAATTGTGATGGTGGTATTTAATTTTTAAAGTGAGTTTAATCCTTAAATTCTCTGTGAGATGAAGTCCTGAGCAACACTCAAACATGAAAAATGCTTTAAGCGTTGTGAATTGATTCATCAAGATGAGTTTGGAAGGATTTTGAAGGAGACAAGAAATTTTTTTGCGAGGAATAAGTAGTCTGATGGTTCTATTAAACACAGCAAGAGTGTGCTCTCTTTACTATGTAGCTGCAATTGCAAAAAGTTTTTATTTGTATAATTGTCATATGCACAGACATTATTTGCATTGCTCTTCTCAGCTTTGTCTCTGTCATGCTTGTCTTTTGAATCTTACAGAGTCTTGACCTGAATTAATGAATGCACATTTCTTTAATCATTATTACAAATTAATATAATACTTTTATAGCATTCTAAACCACTAAGTGATTCTGTGCTTTCACATGGAGAGTTCTGTACATGAAGCTGTGTGAATCCAGATTTGTTGCTATCTAATGAAAGGCTCTCAGGAATTTCAAGGGCTATAAATGGATAAAATCTTTAATTGTATTCTTATATTGACAGGAGAAGTATGCTGTCCTAATGAAGAGGAAAACAGAGTTTCAGTTGGAATTGGTGATTCCTGCTGCCGGGGAATGCCTTACTCCACATCGGGCAATCAAATCTGCTGTGGTGGATCCCTGCATGACAGTTTCAATCAGCAGTGCTGTGGTGGAAGGGTCATAAGCATGGACTCAGTCTGTTGTGGTGATGAAAAGGAAGGGACTGCATACAGACCTCTCACAGGTAAGTGATAAGTCCTCAAGAACAAAAGCTCTTCATCTTTCTAAATCTCTTGTGACACTAGCCATTCAGAAGTGACACACTCAGGTTTGAAGTGTGTGTGCCAATTTGTTAAAATGTTGTTGCACTTTAGTCACCTGTTTTGCTATACTCCAAAATGCTGAGCTTGCAGCAACCTTCTTTGCCTTTGTGCAAAAGCTGCAGGGGCTGAAGAAACCAGACGATTCAAAAGGAGCGTATGATCTTTCTTTGTGCAAGTCAGGAAACAGGACTGGTGCCCTCAGTGAGGTTAGATTGACCACCTTGTGCCACCATGTATCCCAGTGCAGGGATTTTCCATTTGCTCAGGAAATGTGGGGTTAGTCACCTGGAAACTGAAGATTGCAATGGTGTCTGCTAGGTAGTCTATGTCACTCTCTTGTGTTCATCCCTCGCACGGGGCTAAACCTGCTGTAGTTTAAAATTAACAAAAAATTAATCCCCAGCACTGCTCACTGGCCCATTAATTTCTTGGAAATTATAGGAAATTTCTCCATCATTTAGAGGTACAATCCAAACCCTACTTCCTTATAAAACACTTGCGAATATCTGAGGACAGACACTGGAGGTATTATTAGAAAACCTATTCAGATATTTTCATGTGTCTTTTTTTTCCACAGTTATTAGACAAATTATATCCCATCAGCCTTAGGCTTTCTCAGCCTGACAAAAAGACTTCAGAAACTATTGTGGTGTGAAAAGGGAGTCTGATTTCAAAATACAGAAATAATGAAGGTTTAGTACCCCGTTTTCTTGGCGTACAAAGCTGAGTGATGGTGCGTGCCAGTTTGAGCCTCTTAGTTGTACAACCAAAAATCTCAATATATAACTAAGAATCTGGATCTGAAGGCTGAACTCCTCCTTTCTCCAAAAAATAAGCTCTGTCTTCAGCTAATTTTTTGTATTCCCTGGATCCTTCAGTGGCTCTGGTAGTAGGAGCACCCTCGTTGGGTGCTGACGGTCCGGATGAGGTAATCAGATGAGTATTGCCTGATTTCTGTGGGTTCCATGCTATCCTTCCCTTCCACTGGCAACTCATGGTGTGAGCTGTGAGCAGCACTGCTTGCATGATTTTAGCTGCCTCTCATTGTGATCCCTAATTGTGCTTGATCTACAGCATGCAAGCTCTCAATACCAGCTCTGAGCAGGGCCCTCTTGCATAGCCCCAAATTGTGCGGCTGCCACAAGACGGGGCTGGCTCATAAAACATCTCTTTATGTACTTTATTACTTAAACTCTTTTATTTGCCTGCAGGAGCCCTTTAACAAAATCACATTGAATTGACTTTCTCACACCAAATCAAATCTCTCTGGTCCCAGTTCAGTTGTCTTTGTCAATATGTATTTTATAAATGGAGTGAATTAACAGATGCTGTTGGAACAGAACTGCTGGGGTAGCGTTTATGTTTTTACTGCTCTCTCTGGGCAGATGAGTTGTGTAGGAGTGTAATACAGGTATCTTGGGATGAAAGTTATGTTCTTCATTTCAGTATATATGTATGCTTAACAGGTTTTTTTTTCCCTTAAATAGATATATTTTAAAAACCTTTATATCTCTCTTTTAAAAATGTGTTTAGTCTATAGCGCTCAATCATTTACACTATTTTTCCCAAGAATGGGTCGGGATGACATTTTTTTGGCCACTGAAAAAGAAAACAGTGGCTTTTTCCATTGCTCACGGGTTTTCTGTGAGGACTTTATGCTGTGAGCCAGCACACAGCTGAACACAAATGCAGGTTTGAAAGATGAATTAGCACCACAGTTGAAAAGAGATCGTATTCTTTTGCATTAAACGTAGAATAGATTGTGGTTTCTTATCATACCATATAGATCATGCTCAATTGGTTTTTGTTTAATTTCTTGAAGTAATTCAGCCTTGCTAAATACATCACAAAAATGCACAAGCCAGGCATAAAAATCTACCTGCTTCCTATCCTAATTATTGTAATTATTCTAATGGAAAAAATGCTCTTACACAAAAACATAATTTACTTATCATTGGCAAATGGATAAGTAGAATTTTGCAAGAATATGGTAATTGGAAGGCTGATCTCATTGTCTGGAAGGAGAAGAGGTAATGGGGGTGGTTTTATGCAAAAGCTGAATTGCTTCTGAAGCACTGTTTTGCACTTGGCGGTGAATGCCATAGCTAAAAACTAGTGACAATTTAAAGCTTTTGTTTGAGAGCTTTAAGTCCTCCCAAAAAAAAAACTTAAGAGAAAAACTTGTTCACTAAAAGTGCAAGCCCTGTATACAATCTCATCTTATTGCATGTCCAATTCAAAATCAGTGTCTTTTTGCTGAATCTAGATCCAGGTTTGCACTGAATGTTGGTTTAAGAGCTTGAATCATAGAACTTTTCACTTGCCATTACCTACCTTTTTCAGAGAGTCTGCCTTGCAAAAAGAGATTTTTCATTCATCCCACATTACTTTTTTTCTCTTTATTTATTAATTTCTCTTTTCTTAGGTTTCCTTTTCAGCCCCTCGTTGGCCTTATTTAGTGGGGTGACCATAGAGACATCTACTGGCAAAGGCTGGCATTGGTGAACAGGCACATCCTGAGCCCCACTGCTGCAGTGTGATTATCCAAAGTTCTCTATTTCTGGCTATAAAGGATAATGTCAGCTAAAACCACTCTTGGATTTTCTCTCTCACTGTCTTTTCTTTTTTTTTCCTTTTAATGCCACTGTACTGACATCCCAGACTCATGAAAGATGATGCTTTGTACTGTTGTGGTTCCTGATCTGTAATAGTTGCAATACCCGCATGTAAGCCAAGGATTTTTGGAGTAGTTTGCAATGTACACTGGCTCTGTATTTTGTTGATCCTCTATTCTGGCTCCAAAGGCTAAGCCTTTTAATACTCATTTTTTCCCTTTTGAAAGCATTGGTTTTGCAGATTTACTAAATTAGTAATTCATCACTCAGCTAGGTTTATAAATTTTTTTCAGTTTCTGGGGATGAACATGAAATAGTTGTTGACAGAAATCAGTGTTAGCAGGAAGTGTCTTTTCCAGCCCATGGATTTTCTTTTTGCTATAATGCATTACGTGCCTATGAAACAAACATATAAAATATGACACACACATTCCAACTGAGTTACAAACAAATAGTTTACATTTTGATGTTTTACTGAATTCAGCAAGGGTTTATAGGAATTTCTGGATCCTTAGGCAATTGAATAAAGCAATTTTTAGAAGGCAAATCAATCCATCAATATTACATGGTCCTATTTTGTTTTTCTTGGAGCATATTTAAAATTGTACATTTGAGGTGTCAAGGTTCAGGAGTCAAGTGCTACATGTGATAAATTAAGGAAAGGTCAGAGGCTATGTAATGCAGTTTCAGAAGATTGTCTACCTCTGCCTTTGCAGCTCATTCATGCTGAAGTGATGCACTCTGGGAATTACTACCAAACTCTGCTCTGCAACATCTGCTCTCCCTAAGTGAGTTAGTGCACGTCAGACATCTTTATGTCAGAATATTGCAGTGATGGATGCAGTCTTCAGAAAATGCTGCATAAAAATCTGGTGTGCCGTTCTGGCCATTAAGTGAAATTACTATTTAAATTAATGGCGCTGTCACAGTTTATCTGTGCAAAGAATGAACGCTGATTAGGGTATTAAGTAATTAGCAATTTATCACACTGGAACAAGGTTGATAATAATTAAAGAAGTAATGGTTTACCAAAGAAACTAGAAAGGGAGTCACTTCTTGTTATGTGAGTGAAATCTTGGCTGAAAAATTTAATTCAGTTAAACAAAGATGAGGTTCACAGTGAAAGAATACAGCTTTGTTTGTTTCAATAGAAAAACAGTTCATTATCAAAATTTTAGTTTGCCTGTCAGAAGTCCCTTGGGGCTGTCTGAGTTGCTTATTAGTATTGAATTGAGTCATTTTCTGCATTAATTCTCTCTTTAAAATTGGTAGAATCCTAGAACAATTTGGAAAAAGGGTGTGAATAAGAGGAAATATTTTACTTCTTGAAGAGCTGGTGCTCACAGTTTGATTGCTGGGAATAGAACCAGCCCTGAAAAAAAGTAAAAGTATGCAAGTAACATCATTTTTGGCCATTACAGTGATTGGAATGAAATGTTCTGAATGCTTTAGCAGGATCACACCGTTAAAGATTAATTTTCATTATGTATGACTTCTAAGAGAGATTTGCTGCAATAAATAGCAGTGAAAAAAGTGGCCACTCTTGCACGTGTTTTAAATGCCAACCTACGAAGAAATGACGTCAAACACAAACTATTTTGTACATGTAAGAGTATATGACAGCCCTGTTTTTTGTGTGATATCTTTCTAGTTCAATTAGTAAGAACATTTATTTCATTTATGCAATTACATTTATTGCAAATTATATGTAGATACCAACTTCTTGAGTTGGTATCTACATATAATTCTCTGTATAAGATGACTGAAGCTTCACTGTGGGTATTTTCCAAGTGACCCATTCCATTCTAGGTACCTAACATGAACCCCTACTTTAAAACATAAAATATTTACATTCTACAGGAAATTTTCATCAACAATCCATCTCCAGCCTGCTGTGGCCAGTACATTGGTGTGGTATTCCATAGCAAAGTTCTTTACGAAGTTCAGGAGGGGTGAGCGTTGATTGCAGGGCACGCTGTTTATTTCTCTAATTCTTGATTGTTTTCAGCAGGTCTGGAAGTCAGGATGCTTACTTCAGTCACCTCATGTTTGAATTTAATCTCACTTTAGCTAAATCTGCATAATTCCAGCTGCTGGTGGGTTTATGCCAAGATATATTGCATTGTGAGCTTTCTCCTTTCTTATCTGTCTATTTACTTAAATTTCATATTCAGCTTTTTTTGGTTGTTTGTTCATTTCAGGGATGTTCTGTTGTGGGCAAGAGTACGTGAATAAGTCAGATACCATATGCTGCTCAGGTTCCAGTGGTGACTCCCTAGCACATGTTAGAAAGAATGACCAAGTGCCAGTAAAATGCTGTGAGACTGAACTTATTCCAAAGAGCGAAGAATGCTGTAATGGAGTTGGATATAATCCTTTGAAATATGTTTGCTCTGACAAGATTTCAGCTGGAATGATGATGAAGGTAATTGATAGAAAATCTCTTGGTAGCTCTGATTTGATGATGGAAAGAGAAATACACTGTTCATAACTATTTTTCTAAAATAGGAATATAAAAACTCTTGTGTGCATTATTCATTTTCACATTACATCCATATTAATACCGAATGAGTTTGCCATGATTGATGTTATTGCAATGAATTCTAAAGGAATTAATAATGATTAGCTGCCTCTGTGAAGTGTTGCCCAGCACTTCAGATTAGCACAGTGGCTAAAAGCTGGCATACTAACAAGACTGACATGTATAGCCAGTTTCCATTCTGTGACCACTCTTTCTGATGATGTTCATTAAGTGGAAATTAAAATTGGATGGCCAGTTCTGAAGTATAAAAATGCTATAACATTTCAATTTGGGCAGGCAGTAGGACATGATTCCCCAAGACCCTAAAAAAATCCACAAACCCCCCTAAAAATAAAAACAAAGCAATTGACATTTTCTTGATGGACTTAATCCTGATCCTACAGAAAACCAGTGGCCATTTTGGCATAAATTTCAGCAGTACTAGGATAGGTCCTTTCATGCTTAATGAATTATATAATTGATTCTGATTCTATTTTAATGTCAGAGTAAACTAAACACCATAAAGCCTTATTTGGTCTTCTCCAAGAGTGCCCTGTAACTGTAGGCATCAACATGAGACAATTTTGCCTGCAGCTCCAAGTTGAATTCAACAGAAATCTTCAAGAATTAGCATCTTGGTGTTATGCATATGCTGTAAAAATGTTCTCAATTGTTATATATATATATAAAATATATATATATATATATATAAAATATACATTATATATGTATATTCTTTTTATAAAATTGTCTCTATATTTATGATAAGAGAGAGAGAAAGTGAAGGAGAAAAAAGAACATTTGCTATTGTGAATTCTACAACAGGGAAATCAGAAAGATATTGTGGAATTTTCCAAATGTATAAGAAAAGTAAAACAGACCCCATCCTGCCATGTGCAGGTGTTCCTATATCCCTGTTGTTCATCTGCTAAGTTAATATAGAAATATTTCTTACTTCTTTGTCAAGGTTTTTATGTAATTTTATTTTCTGACTGAATCATTTTCTCCTAGAGAAAATCCAGGCGTTGTGATGAGTCAGCTGCAGTTCCTCAATGCATCGTATTAGTAGCTCATGCAAGGGAAAAAATGGCTGAGAACAGGTTAATGAATTCTGGTAGATAACACACCAGATCCCTGCCTTAGGTATAAAGTATAAACAAAGGAAGTGCTTTGTATTTCACTTACCCACAGTAGAAAAGAGATAGCAGTGCTGGCTCTCTGAGATGTATAGATTTACTAACAGCAAAAGGGCTGATAGCCTGACACATTCTGCAGCTACTTTACATGGGAATGCAATCCATCTATATCCTGCATCCTATATGGATGTCTATCACAACATAATTTTTTGTGAAAGGGCCAAATTTGGGAAGTTAAATTAGTTGAAGTTTCTAATCAGCTAAGAAGCTTATTTCAATAGGTGAATTAAGGAAGCATTAGGTACAATCTGCTTGGTTTTCCTTCTGAAGTTTATGACCTAATGGGCAAAGTATTTGTTGCAAATTTGGCAGTACATTTCTTTTTGCAGCAACCTATATTTCATGAGAATTACTGCTCTCTAGCTTATGGTTTGGCAAAAATATTATTTCATGAATTTTAATGGAAAGTTGTGGATGCTCAGTGTATATTTCTATGAATTGTACTTTATGGGTTAAATCTTATATCTTTATGTTTGCAGAGGTCTTCTTATTGCAGCAAAGCTTGTGTTTAGTAGTGATGTGGATGAAGACATGATTTATATAGCCCATGGATAGAGTTTTCAGCCTCAAAAGCTGCCAAGGACTTGCACAGAGCCCTCTTGTGTACTTGGCAAGCTGTGTGAAGGGCTGGGAATTTGCTACTGATTTGCCACAGGATATTGGCTTTTGCAGGAACAGAATGTTCAAATTCTTGGATAAAATCCTGTTGTCATTGATTCTAGACTCTTCTATTTTCAACAAATCCAGCCATTTGTGTTTCCAGTAATTAAAATTTGTGATGCTTTCATCCAAGGACCCTAAAAAAAATCTGTTTCTTTTACAAAGGATTATAGAAACATCAATGATCAAAGACAGTAGACAGCCCAAAGGCTGAAAGGGTCTCACATATACTGGAAATATCAATGTAATCAAGGTGGTGGCATGGTTTTTGTGTTGCGTAAAGATAGAGGAATACTGATGGAAGCATTTATAAAGAAAGGAAAATGTGGGAAATATATTTAAATTTTCCTATGTATTCCTTAGGTAAAAGAAGAATGCAAGGCTAATGTCCTTTGCCCTTTATCTATGGAGGAAACAGCACATTGTGGAAAGTGTGACTTTGATCCTAAGGAGAGTATCTGTGCGTGGATAAAAGGTTCACAGAGTGCTGCAGAAACAGAGGTAGAGGCAGGTGTGTGTCCAGCAGAAGAGGAGACTGTCTACACAGGAGGTCCAACACAGTATTCATTTACAGGTAAGTAAAAGTGGCAGACCAGACTGGCGATTTGTTAGTATAGATAATTTGCTCTGGAGAAAAAGATGGCCTGAATGCTATCAGATAGCCCAATTAAACATGAGGCAGTGTGAAGAACGACATGGATCTTCTGGAGTGAATCCAGAGGAGGCCATGAAGATGCTCAGAGGCTGGAGCACCTCTGCTGTGCAGACAGTCTGAGACAGCTGGGGTTGTTCAGCCTGGAGAAGAGAAGGTTGCAGAGGGACCTTAGAGCACCTTCCTGTACCTCAGGAAGGGTCTGCAAGAGGTCAGGGAGGGACTTTTTACAAGGGCAGGTAGTGATAGGACAAGAGGAATGGCTTTGACCTAAAAGAGGGCAGGTTTAGATGATATATTAGGAAGAGATTCTTTACTGTGAGGGTGATGAGGCACTGGAGCTGGTTGCCCAGAGATGTGGTTGCCCCATCTCTGGAATTGCTCAAGGCCAGGCTGGTTGGGTTTTGGGCAACCAGATCTAGTGAAAGATGTCTCTGCTCATGGCAGAGGGGGTGGAACAAGATGGTCTTTAATGTAGCTTCCAGCCCAGGCCATTCTGTGATTCTATGAACTGTAGTGAAGCAGAATTCTTTTAAGAAGTAATCTGTGAATCGGGGCAGAGACTTCAGGGATATGCAATGAGCGACATTCAATGAGTAACTAACATATAAACCTGCTTCCAAAAAAGTTGGTAAAATAATGGCCCTGTCTAAAGAATGCCCTCCATTTCTATCTGTAAACCACCCCCCCCCCCCCGAAAAAAAGTTATTTTGTATTTTGATAAGACTGAGATGATCCAAATGCAATTTTCTTTTCCTAGATGTGAACCTTGAACCTTTTGTCACATACGAGTACAGGGTGGCTGCTTGGAATAGTTATGGAAGAGGTTTCAGTGAAATTAGCAGAGCTGTCACTAAGCAAGATGTGCCACAGGGTGTAAGTCCTCCAAAATGGGCCAAAGTAGATAATCGGGAAGACATGATACTGCTCAGCTGGGAGGAACCACTTCAACCAAATGGTATTGATACATTTTTATAAATGTTTTTTCTATCATTCCAATAACAGTGTTCCTAAATCAAAAAACATATCTTAATTAAACCCTGTCACTGAAGTACACATCTTCCTAAACTCTGCAGGAAGGTTTTTTTGTAGATTGCTGTAATTTTCATTGCAAATAAGAGGAGAGTCTTCACAGAAAACAACTTATTATGTCTTTACAAAGTGCCAAAAAGCCTCTTTTGAGAACAAGTGGTAATAATAAGTGTGCAAATATGATCAGAAAATGACAATCATCTGAAAAATGTTCGGGGCTTCGTGGGTAGTGCTGGTGGTGCTTACATTTATTTCAGGAAATCTTGCTTATTATTTTCAAACTGTGAGGAGACTTGGTAGTGCTCTCACTAAAAACTGGGATCTACTCAGATGCTGAGGCAGATGCTGAGGAAAGTAGCTGGTAATTGACATTCAGCATTTAATCAGAATTATTATCTGCTACTCTGGCCATGTAGATATTTCATTGAATGTTTTCTGTATGCAGAGTAGATTATTATGCCATGACACAGGATCCCTTAGCTAACAAAAGGGAAAACTTTCTTTCTGCAATAGGTCTTATTATTCACTACATCATCCTCCGAAATGGAATCGAGCATTTTAGAGGAACAGAAATGAGCTTCACAGACACCAGTGGTGTCCAGCCATACCAAGAGTATTCCTACCAGCTGCGAGCCTGCACTGTGGCTGGTTGCACAGACAGCAGCAAGGTTAGTGAAGTGGGCTTCATGGAAACTGGTGCCAGGATTTTATTAGCCAGTGTGGCAACATTGAAATGCTTTTGGAAAGGTGTAATTTGAAGGCACGCTGATTATTGAGTAACTGAAAAAAACATCAATAATCTGATTTGGATTCAGCTACTGACAGGTGAATATTTGGAGCCCCAGGCTGATACAACAGAAGAAGAAAGAAGAGTCTCAGTCTTGGCAAAGCTGAAATTGCACTGTAGGAACTGATGTTTGATAAAGAGAAAGCTGTACATGGCAGAATAGAGTAAAGAATATTAAAATGCGCCTTCTCTAAACCTGGAAATTAAATTTTTGCTCCTCACTAGGAGGTCTATAGCCTCTTCTTCCTTGGTATTTCTTAGATATTTGCTTTAGTTATAGTCTAGCAATTTTTTCAACAAACTTCTTACTCTTCCACTCCAGGGGAAAAGCCTCTTTTCACTATATTACTCTTCGCTGGCTTTCTATATCAGCACCTGCTTCAGGCTTTACTGTCCCTTTGTGTGCAACCTGCCTCAGCTTCAGTTTCAAGCAAACGGGATACATTACCTCCCTTTCTGAGTGTCATTTCCTTGTGTATCACTTCGAATCATCAATGTTACTATTTAACCAGCTCTGGTTTTTTTTCTGCAAAGTATCCCTTATTCATCATTTGCAAAAATGATTTCTTAAGTGACCTCTTTTTCACAATATTATTCTTGCCTCTTTGAAAATGAATTTCTAGGACTACAAGGGTAAGGTCTGTGGGGCAGAGGTGGGGAGTAATGACTATGTTTTGTAGTTATTATATCTGTGAGATTGATTTTTTTTTTATTTGCAGGTGTTTAAATGTTTTTCTTATTCATGCAAATCTCAGCCAGAAGTCTAAAATAAAAAACACTGATGTAGAGGAATGAAGATAGGTGGATAGTCCTCTGCCTGCACACAGAGCTGTGGTCTGGAAACTGTAGGCACAGTTGCTGCAACCACTGACCTGATAATAAATCCTACTTATTTCACTTGCCTGTAATTAAGGAGTTTGCTGTTGCAAACACTAAAGTCTGCAAGTGGGGACTGATTCCACCAAATGCACTAAGACAATATATTATAGAGGGCACATTTTATATTTACAGCATAATATAAATACTTTATGGTGGTAATAACAGAAAAAGAAAAGTGATTCTCAAAGAGAAACCAGTCTGACTCACTTATTAAACCAATGTAATTTGGAAATGCCTCTTCTTTAGCTGATGGTGGAGATGTGTCAATAGAAAATTACCTTTTTCCTTTTTGGTTTTTTTTGGGGTTTGTTTTTTTTTTTTTTTTTTCTGGTAGAAAGAACTTAACAAGTGCAAACTTATCCTATCTTTCAAAATCTTTAGATTCCTTATGGAAGTATTGAGTTGCAGATAACTACAATAGAGTTCAGATTGCATGGGATATATGGAGGCTTAGCCCCATGTTTACTGGTGCTTAAAATATATGAAATCAGGCAGTTAAAATGCAGAGACACTGACAAACCATATGGAAGAGAGTTATCAAGAGTTTTCAAGCAATACAGTTTTTGTTGTTTCACCCTGTGCCATACACTGCAGCTAAAACGTGGCGAACCTGTTGTGATAAATTGGAGACACAGACTTATGTAATGTATTCAAGGTCAGATTTCATTGTGAAAAAGGAGGAAAAAAGTAACTACTTCTCCAGCCCTTTGGTAATGATATGCCAGCCCAAACAACATTTTAAAACAAAAGTGACATTCTCATTGATCATGGTATCTAGTGTACTATTACATTAAATTGCTGTTTAATTCATATGTCTTCAGGTAGTTGCAGTCACTGTCCAAGGAGTCCCTGAGAGTGTTCAGCCCCCAGAAGTCAGTGCTCTGAACTCCACAGCATTGCATTTAACCTGGGGTGCGCCCAAGAAACCAAATGGGATCATCAGAGAGTACCAGATCAGTCAGCTGGGGAGAGGACTTATATACATTGATGCTGCAGGCAGAATGCAGCACACAGTGTCAGGTAAGGAGGCAAAGCTCTTTGACAGGCTAATGTCCTGTCCTTAAGATATAAGACAGTATTAATATATTAAAAATGCCACTTGTCAGTAACTTTGAAATCCCCAGCATTGTCACAGTTTGGAATGCTTTATCATGACTTTACGTATCTTAAATTAATTTTTTTCCAATCTCCTTCATTTCTAGCTGCTGTTTGTTAAAATATTAATATATTTAATTTCAAAATTTTAAAATAAATCTATCCAGCTTGACTGAAGATGCATGCTTTGTAGTGTGCTCAAGGACTTAGTTATTCTGTGTAGGCCAGCCATCCCTTCATACAGATTCAAGTCTCTCTTTTAGCATCAGTGATGTGCAGCAATGCTGTTGTGAATGATTAGCAGTGTAGGAATGAGAAGGATCCAGTATTTTATGTCTGAGATAATAAAAAGGAAAGGAAGACAGAAAAAGAAAGATCCCAAATTCTGTTTATAATATTATATATTGTTTATAGCCATTTTCTAAATACTTGATGAAAGAAGCTTTATTCCAGGGATTCTGGGGGAAAGTTGGCTCAGACCTCAAATGTATCCTTTTTTACATATTCAATTTTTACTTATTTTTGAATGTTACACTGAGCCAAAATTCCTCTTAGAAATGCTTCTGTTGAACACAGAGCAGGAACATGAGCATTATGGGTTTTTTTTTTTCATTCTTTGACCTCAGGTTGCTCATTAAATTTTTATATCTCACAAATGCATTAATTTTTCCCTAGGTTTTTTACCCTACAAGTAGGAAATTTCAAGATTCCAATGTTGTACACACTATATGACGGCCAACCAAAGAGCAGAATTTGACTTAGAGCACATAAATCCTCTAGAGCATAGATAGCACTCTCAAATACCCCTCAAAGCATGAGTCCTGAGTCAGGGTGGATCCCTTAGTGCTTTAAAAGAGTTTGTCTCTGCTGTAGTCACTCACAGATGAGCAAGATTGCTGTTCCTCTTTGACAATATCATGCTCAAGTGTGAAATTCATCAATGCTGTATTACTCCTATCTCCATATTCAGTGCTTCTGGACATGAGATATTAGCCAGAGTTGGTGGTACATGTTTCAGAATTGCTGTGGTAACTTTACACTGTGAAGAAGGAGCATTCCAACAAGGACTGATTTATCGAGCCCATTGAAAAATATTTCTCATGCTCCTCCAAGGCAGTTATATCTCCATTTTAATGCCAACAATGCTTAGCAGTTGGAAGTGAGAGGAAATGAAATTAATTCCTGAGAAACAAGGATCTTTTTATTCTTTTGTGTGCCTGTTCTGTTAAGCCACTGTCCAGTGCAGCCGTGTTAAGCCAGGAATGAAATAAGTGATCATTCCTCCCGACAGTCATAGTCAAATCTTTTTGCTGTTTTCTGCAGGAGCTTCCTTGGGTAATAATGTGGAATTCATGAGAGTGATTTAGCAGTGTGGGTAATTATTGCTCTCTAAATTAAAAGAATACGATAAAAGAATCAAGTTCACTTCATACATAATCTCAAATGTTTGAACTGTTTGTCTTACTCCCTGTGGATACATGTTTCGATTTTCCCATTATCCTTGTTTTTTCTTTTTCTTTTTTTTTCCCTCTCCAAAACTGCCTGCTTTTCCCTGAGCAACAGTTGAACATTAATGAAGCTGTAGCATTAGTATTTGTGGAGACTTTGAATCTCAGGTCTCGCAAATGGCAGACGTGAAGGCGAGCACCTTGCCACGGCACCATTGTCTTGCTGCTTATTTTTAATTACATCAAAGCTTTGGAAACATGATCCCACAAATGCTTTGTGGGAATAGTGGTGAATGTGCTCATCATGTGAAATCCATAAATTGCTTATAATCCTCTCAAGATGTTAAAAAAAGCATTAAGTAATTGAAGACAGGAAGTCCTCAGTTAATTATTTAGAGGTGTTATCAATGCTTTAAGCAAACTGAAGCATTTTCTGCTATCTCACTGAGTTGAATGCCACTGGGACCTAGGGGCAGCAGCCATCATCTTCTCATATTCTCTAATGCAAACAGCACATGGCAGCTTGTCAATAAAAGACCTTTTTATATCATTTATTACTGAACACTTCCAGTACCCTGTACAGAACAATTTGGATGACAGTTATGGCATTGTTTCACTTTGTGTTACTACTACTTTACAAATGGGCCTGCTAATGCTTTGCAGTGGGGCCAAGCAGAGGGTAAGACTGAGGAAAATAATTAGGGGAATTGTAAAAGAAAGCCAAGAGTGCCCTCTTCAGCAGCAGCAGGTGGGTTTATAGAAAAGGTTCTTCTCAACTCCCCCATTTTAATACACCAAAGTTAATATCCCAAGTAAGAGGCTTTATCAACAATTTGTAGGATCAATTATTTTTAGGTCAAAACCAAGGAAGATAATGAATATTTATTTTAGTACAAGAAACAATAGTATGAATACTTTATGACTAAATAGTTTGAAATTCTTTCATCTGAACATATTCTCCATTTCAGGGCAATGAAATCTGAAGAGATGCCAAAGTGTTGTCGCTGGTTAGGTCTCTCCATATGCAGCACTGAATCATTAATAATATTTATCTGAAGGAAACTCTTGGGGGTGAAGGGGCTGTGGGAGGCTGTGGTCAGCAATCTGACATCCTCCTGAGTAAAATTCCCACGGCAGGGCCCAGGAGCGTTATCCTGGGAGCTAATTACTGACCTTGCTGGAGCCATACTCACAAATGGAGACAAACAGTATCAGAAGGAATTGATTTAGCTAATAGAACAATGCATTCTTAAAAAAAACCCCACTGTTCCACAGCCTTTTGGCAACTGACAAATGCTGCAACAATATAATAGACTGCTTAAATTTATGAAAAAAAATTAAAATAAAAAATTTCCCACAATAATAAACCAAAAAAGGAGGGGAGAAACATCCTCTAGGGAACAATCAAGTAGAGACATTAGAAAAGCAAAATGCTGCTTATATTTCAATATTATTTTACTTGTTGTTTTTATTATCAATCACATACATGGATTTGCACAGAGGTTTCCAAAGCATAAGACAAGGCATCTAATGCAAAGCTTTAATAATCTAGATAAAAATCTGCGGTGACTGCTCCATATATGGCTGGAATTAAAGGTATCAGAATTTCACCAATAAATTTAGTGAAAGCATGTGCTCTTTTTTTAATGGTCATTTTTCTCTTTTAAGTGTAGTTGTAAATGAGTATTGCTTTATTATGCATGTTTCCTTTAAAAGTGAACATGACTCCCTTTAGGGGAATTCAAGTAATTTGTTGCCACAGTAATCTTTTCTATCCTGAAATGTTAAATACTTGGCTTTCCTCCATGCCTCTGCCTCTCTCCAGTCTGCAACTGTCATTTTCTCCCTCCTTACTTTTATACACAGTGTTCGGATGATTTTTCTTCTCTTCCAGTTCATGATTAGGTTACAGCAAGGGCTGTCCCTCTGAGTCATCTCTTTATTTTCTCTCCTTCACATCTTGTTCAATTTGTTAAGCAGCCTGCATGTCTTCCGTTCAGTATTTTACCTTCCTATGTAATTGCTGCTTCTTTTTTCACTCTATTTGTTTATAATGTATTTTAATTAAAATATCTTGGTGCTGGATGTAAGCAAGGATTTGTTTATAAACAAAGGTCTCGCGGAGGCTTTTTTGTTGCCACAGAGTTGCATTGTTCTTTAAATAATTCCATTTAAACGCAGGAGCTACATCAAAAGTACACTGTTAAGACCACAAAGCCAGATCCTCAAAATTGACCTGTATAATGCCCATGAATTGACCTGTATCATCCTAATTCAGCCTCTTCCACACAACAATCTACATTACACAGCAGTACAGTCATTTGTTCTTAGGGTTACTGCCTCATTCAGTCCACAATTGGTGCCCCTTCCAGGGAGGAATAAAATCAAGCTCCTGTATGGAGAACTGCTGCCTCAGCTTTAGCTGTGTTTAGTGGATTAATTCCTTCTGGGAGTCTCAGTGTGGATGGGCCTAATTCTGCTTCTGCCCAGAGCTACATTCCCTTTCAAGGAGACAGGAACATGGGAACATGGAGCACAGAGAGGGAGGCATTTGGGACAGTGCCAGCCCAGAGGGACCAAGCGTGGATCACTGCGGGGCTGGGGGCCTGGACTGCCAAAGGCAGTCTGACATGCAGGGCTTTCATATTTGTTCAGGCTGTGGTACTGAGGAGGGCACATCTCAGTCTTTCACAGTTTGTCACAACCACCTCTTCTTCATTTTCATTACCTTGCCTGAATTTTCCTGAGCTCTCAGAGCTGCAGCTGAAGGCACTAGTTGTGCTTGGATACATAAAGTTTTGCATAACACCAGGTAGTCTGACAGACAGGTCCCAGGAATCCCAAATGGCTTCCTGGCAGCTTCAAGGAGATTTTTGGTTCTCTCAGTCTCTTTGAGTCGGTATCCTGATTCTGAGAGAGAAATTGTTCTCTTTTATTTTTTTGAGTTTATGTGTTTTTTTATGGAGTTGATTGGGGGGGATTTTTTGTTTTGGTACTGTTCTAAGACATTTGGAATGCTCAGCAAGTTGGTGTTAATAAAGCATCAGTATGCTCTAGGGGTGGACGCTGCAAGAAAAAGTCTCAAATTACAATTAATCAGGCTGTAAGCCGTGTGTTGGAGGCAGTTTTAGAAAGGACTGTGCCACAAAGCCTGTGAACAAAAGAGGATCAGTTTGTGTTGTACAAAGTCCTGGCCCTGGGATTTCCTAGTTTTTGAGTTTTCAGTTTTGCAATTTGAATATTTTCAAAGAGATTTTGTGTATAATTTGCTTCTTCTTGTACTTTTTGTATCATTTACATTCAGGAACAGGAACCTTTATTTAATGTATTGTGAGGTGTTAACAAGGGGGTCCTTGAAAACATGCGAAAGGGGTTTTCAGTGTTTGTACCTGGTGATATCTTAAACATCAATTTTGAGAAATATCCAAAATAATAGTTTAGCAAAGGTGCTGTGTTGTGGGCTGGAGGGTGCTGTGTGAGGAAGGCTGATCAGCAGTTCAAGCTGAGCTCTCAGGTGACCCCACAGTGGTCTGCATCTTTAACAATTTAACTACAAGAAGCCTTTAATAGATGCACAGAATTGACTATTCTAAAAGCTCAGTATCTTTGCCAAATTGTGAGTGCAATTTTATGAGAATTCCTGAAGTCAAATTCTTAAGCCAGAGGCAACTTGATGTGAAATCTGAAGTCATCAACACACAGCTCAAGGATGTTTGAAAATTTCCAAGAAAAAGGCAAAGCAATATATTCTTTTCTCATCTCATTCAAGGATGTACAGCATAGAATGTTTGAGCAGAAAAAAAGTTTTTAAAAAATTACAAGTAACTGAAATTAATATTTTGTAATGAGGGCTTGGTTGTCAGTTCAGCTTCTAACTGCTTTGTAGCATTTATTGTAAAGCCTTGTATCAAAAGGGGAAAAATAGAGGGAAAATAAAAAAAAAATAGAAATTTGGAAGGTCGCAGGAGTATCCTTGAACTTATTTGCAATGTAGTAGAAGGTTTCATGTAAAAGTGAGTATTTTATTATCTTATTATTGCAAATGTATTAGTAATACATTTTCAAAACATTAAAGGCTATTCAGGTTTTTAAGTCCAAAACTCTAAGCAATTGCACTTTCAGGTGTTTTTCTGCACTGAGAGTGTCATCTAAGTTTTTTGATTTAAAGCTAATTCAGGTATATGAGAGATGTCCATGGATCCATTGCAGCATAGACAGACATTCAGTCTGAATTGTTTTGTTTGGTCTTTTAAATCAGTAGAGGATATATGTCTAAATTAGTGACAATTCACCACTTCAGTATTGATCAGGTGTAATATAAGACTAGTTCATCCTTTATGTTTGCCAAAAATGCTATAAGTTAACTTTAAGTCCAGTAACTTTCTATGCAGAGATATAATTCTTGGAATGATTGATGTCAACATCTCAGCCTAAACTCTCTTTGCTCTTTTTAGGTCTGCAGCCATACACTAATTACAGCTTTGTGCTTATTGCATGCACATCTGCTGGGTGTGCTTCCAGCCAACCACTTTCAGGTCAAACTTTACAAGCTGCTCCTCATGGTAAGGGAGAAAGTCATTATTACAGAGCTGCAAAGAGATGGTCATGCGGGCTTGTATTTTCTGACGGATTAACAAGGTGCACAACTCCACTGTCATCCATCAAGCTATCATGTAGATATTTACACAAGGGAATCTGTCTCTTGGAGTTTTTATATCTTACCATATTCTCTTTACTGCCTGGCATTACATTTCTACTTTATTTTTGTGAAAATTTCCCTAAATTCATCTCTAAGTTCATTAGCTTCATTAACAAAGTTAGAATTGGAAGATGAATTTTTTTTTTAAGCACAAATGAGTACGTGGAGACTACTGGGCATATAAAGGCAGCAGCCTTTGGCCTTGTTCTCCATTAATCTTTACCTTGTCTACTTGGTTGCATTTGTTAAGGGATAAATACAGAAAGTGTGTTAAATTCTGTCATTCTCCCTGGGAGTGCTCTATGCTTTCATTACATTGCTGAAAACAGCAGCATGAGTGTGGGGAAAAAGAAAACACCTTTGAGTTTCTGTCATAAAATTTAAATAGTGTCATTTTGATTTTAATAGGGGTATGGCCAAAACCTCATCATATCATAGTCAGCTCAACAGAAGTGGAAATGTACTGGAGTGAACCAGAGGAACCCAATGGACTCATTACTCATTATCGATTATTCCGTGATGGAGAACAGATTTTCCTGGGTGGCAGTACAGACCTGAATTTCACAGATGTTAACCTGCAGCCTAACAGTAGGTAAGGCATGTTAACGAGCTCTGGTAATAGGTGAAAGACCTTGAAAAACATAGGTACTTGTGTTAGTGAAATGTACAAAATATAACTTATTATGAACAAAAGAAAACTCTCTTAAAATATTACTCTATTAATCAAAATTGGTGGAACACTTTTGCTAGTCTTTCAAATGTTAAAAAGACATTAACCAAAGGATTTCTAATTTTTGTTTTGTTTTTGAGAATAGGTCATTCTGATTCAAAGAAGCAAAGCTTTTTTATTGGATGGTTTGTTGGTAGCTCAATGATAGGTATTTTTTCATCATGGAATATACTCTGAAAAATGCCAGGTTTTATATGACAAAGAGCACTTCACATGGTATATGATGTTCCAGTGCATACTGAACATACAAGTTCAAAAGTGACTGCTGATATTTTTGTAGAAGTAATTCGAAATTAGTTTTGACACTTTTTGAGTCAATACTTCTCTTGCTTATGTAAGCTAATTTGAATTTTAGCATTAGTATTTGAGTTTTAGTATCTTAGGTTCTATGGTAATTATTATTCTAAGTTACTTTTCTCACATTAGGAAAACTTAAATGTGAAAATCTTCACTAACGCAGTATTTGTAATACTCATTGTATTCACTTTAAATTGGTGAAAATGGAAATGTTCCGTTGCTGATATGCCTAAAGCTTCTAACTGAGTGTCCACTGATCTTTTTGTGTTTGTGCAGATATGTTTACCAGCTGGAAGCCAGCACTTGGGGCGGCAGCAACACTAGTGATAAATATGTTATACAAACACCAGCAGGAACACCAGAGAAAATTCATGTCCCATATAATGTCACAGTAATTGATGCATATTCTATATTTCTAGCTTGGAATGTGCCAGGTAAAAATGTATTTCTATGTAGTACTTTGTAGCAAAATGAAAGGATTGAAAAATTAGTATATCCAGGCAGGCAGCTGAATCATTCTGATATTTTTATTCTTCGTATTTAGTTTTAGTGATTAAAATACCCAGTATCTAAAGCTGTTGTGTCCTAGAGGCGCATTATTTTAATAATATTGATCTAGATACTTGACATCAGTATTGTGAGGTTTAGCTGAGCAAAACCCTGCATGTTTTGGTATTATGAGCTATTACTGAGTGCAAATATTAATGAAAAAAAAATAGTTTTCTCTTCTGTTCATACTAACCTGAGTTATCATCATGGAAACCTGACAACCTTTTAGGCTGTGTGACAGAGATCCTGTGCTAGCTTTGACTCGATTGAGTAAATATTATTTGCCTAAGCACCTTAGTGTATGGTGGATATGTTACCTTGCAGTATGGTGGATCAGCAAAGGCCCAGAAGTATTTTTCCTCTAGTTACTTTTCTCCTGAACATGATCAGGTGGTCTCCACCTGCTATAAAGCTGGGCTAACAAGGAATAATTAAATTATAGAATCTTTTTGTAAGAGAAACTATGCGATGCTTCATCAATATAGATCATAGCTTAAGTGATTGGAGCACTTTATTGATGTTATAAAAATTATCTGCTGTATTTATTGTGGGACAATGAGAGCCTTGTAATGAACAATCTTTTTTCTACTGTACTTCATTTCCAAAAAGGTGTTTTCTAATTTGTAGATACTGGGGTTTTCTGAGTTAAAATTTCGTCAGTTTTTTTAGAAACATCAGATGTTTGCATATTGCAATATTAGCCATATGTGTTTTATCAGTAAATTCATGGGAGTTTTTAATATCTCTTGTTCCTAATTATTTAAGATGTTCTATTCTTGCTTAGCAAGGGACAATTGGCATTAAAAATAAAGTCACCTAGAAAAAGCATTTTGCCTTCAAGACTGGGATTGCAAGTATTGTGGCAGTGCTTGGCAGTGCTTAGCAGTGCTCACCCTACCCATTTAAGCAATGATTAATAAATCTATAATACTCTGAGCTGTCAATCTTTTAGTTTTCAGGAGCACAAAATCCATTATAGAAATGCTATAATATATGAAAAAGATTAAAATCTTAAATTAAACTTTTCCCCCTACTGCCTGAAAGGATTTAGAACACTGCAGAAGGCAGGTGAATTCAAATGGCATATAATCTACAGTTGGTTTTATTGGAAAGTGACTCATGCTGTATTATAGTTTTGATAATAAATATAATTTAAGGTAAAAATATTCAGCAACATTATAAATAGATTTAAAACTTAAGAATGTATTGGAATACATAGGCTATGAAGAGTGGGGTGTTTCCCAGAAAAGCTTGTCCTTGTTCTAGACCTTTTCCAGCTGCTTAAATTCCTGTTACCTACAGTAGGTTACAAGCCTGCAAGGAGAACCAGGCTCTGTGTAGTACATTTCATTATGTTGCAATTAAGATTATGCATACAAAGGTCTGTCTGTTCCTGAAACCACAGAGTCAGAGGGATGAGGAGGAGGCTGGACATCATGGATCTGCAGAAGTTGCAGGGTTCATGTATTCACACATCTGTAGAAATCATTCTCCTTTGATGGGAAAGGAACATGTCCTTCTTTCCAGATATTGGGACACACCTCGAACACTTATCTCACTTCTGTGGGTATTTGATAACTTCTTTGCATTCTAGTTGTGGGGCTAATTATTTAGGTTTTTAAATATGAAGAAGGGATTTTCATACTGTGCTTCTGTTGGGTATTGTCCTGGCTTCAGCTAGAACAGGGTTCATTTTCTTCCTAGTTAAGAAAAAGACAGGAAAGCAAATCTTGCTGTTCCTTTTATTATAGCACTTCAGGGCAACTAGCTGATCTTAAACGAATGGGGAGTACTAACAGCAGAGAAATGTTACTGAATGTTACTGAAAGCTACAATGCTATTAATGCTGCTAAAACCTGTGGGCAGAAGCACAGTTCTGTGCAGAAGCTAGAAAATTAATTATTGATCCTTCATAATCCTGCTTTGTGCTCAGTCTTGAGGTCCTTTGTGCTTCTAGAGTTATTTTTTCTTAAGAGTAAGACTGCAGAGGATGCAGGTAGAGGTTTATTCTGGAAGTTCTGATCTTCTGGAATAGCATAGATCCCATTAGCCTGTCCTGTCATACAGGTGTTTGGGGTCACATACATCCCCAGCTTGGTAGGATTAACATAAAGTGTCTACTGCTTCTTATCCTTATTTATGTCCATGTACATAGAGTAACTATTTTTCTTTTTCTGATCTATTGCCTTTCTGTGCATAAATCCTTGTCTCACAGTAGACTGCATTGAGGCAGTATAGGTTTTCCTTATAAACTTAGAATGCATTTTTATTTATACGGATTGTCAGGCTTGGCAGTCACTCTTGGACAAAACTGTTCTTTTCACTGCTGTAGACTTGATGTCAAAAAAGTGCTTTTAATTAACAAAGTTTTGATGAGAAGGTACTTGTTCATAGTGTCTTCCTGTCTGTGGATATCAGGGCTGCTTTGGCACTTTGTCTTATCTGCTGTAATAAATTTGGATCAAATAATCACCCTCAGGATTAATTATGGACACATTGTATTACAAAGACCTTCCTTTCAGATGGTTTAATTATAACATTTCAGCATCTGTAATATATCTAAGTCCTGTGACTTTATAGATATGTAGCATTTCAAAACTCCTGACTTAGCTAAAGAGCAAGGCGGCCCAGTAGTGGTTAAAGTGATGGATTCAGAAAAAAATACTTGACACACCTCACTCACTGTGGAAAATAGGGCTTTATTTTCTGAAACAGGTATTCCATTATCTTTCTCAGTGCAGAGACCTCAGAGGTATGGTACATTTCACTGATACGCTAAGGAAGGATATGTTACAATTATTATGGAACAACTATTAGTGCCATGGATGGAGCAGAAGAGCTGAATGAAAAAAAAAACTCTACCACATGATTTCCCCAAGGTATATCCATAAATGTTCTGGATAGGTAGGCAGGTAGCCATCCTGTGTTCCAGCTCATTGACAGCCCCACTGCTCCTCCTCACTGGGGACCTGATTCTTCTGGGTGTCTTCAGTTGTGGCTGGTGGTGACTTGAAAGCTGAACGTGCTCAAAATGGGATACTGTCCTCTGCTCCTAGGATACCTGCTTCATATGTTAAAGATCATCTGGGTTCAAATATTTTCTTCTTCATCATGTTATAACACTTTATCCACCTCTAGGGTTGCTTCTCAGTTACGACAGTTGTTTGAAATCTGGATTCTTACTTTATTCTTCTTGGGATCAAACATGGCATTTGAATACCATGTATTTTTCACAGCTTCCCCAGCTAACTTGGTTTCTTGTGGACTAGCAAATGGAACTTTTGATAAGCCAATGTCACATGCTCTCATTTTTGGGGTTTTTTGGAGTAAATTATTTGTTTGCTCCACCTCTCTGTAGGATAGGTTTTCAAGTTCAATATCCAAAGATTTGCATCTTGCAAACAGTCATCATCTCCAGCTGTTACTGTTTTCAGAGTCTTGGTGGGAATACTTGATGCGACCAGACTAAGACATCTGGATATTTGAAGCATAATGTAAATAGTTAATCTCAGGAAGCCAAATAGATTGTTTTGTTTTGTGAATTTAAATATTAAAATATAACTTAAAAAGAGATAATGTTCCTGTTTCAGTATTTGTTTCCTGTAAGTGACAAAGTTTTAGCTATTTTGCTTTAATTGTGATCTGATTTCACATCATAGTAAAGAAATTTTCAGCAATTAACTTCAAACAGATTCTGGGTGACCAGTCTGTAAGTCTGTCCCTTTTTACCCCGAGTTTTAAGCGTCCTATGCTGCAAATTCTATTTTTGACCTAGCCTATTTTTGAAGTACACAGAACCATCAAACCTAATTTGCAGAGTTTTGCACAGAATTGTCCATTAAATGTTATCCAAATATGCCCAAAAAACCCCAGGGTTTCATTTGATTGATTTGTCCCATTGCAAAATATGCACCTGCTGTGAAATGAAGTCACAGAGAAAAAAAAAGTGGAATAATTTAACTTTTTTATTTGTAAAGATAATCAGGGTTTTTCTGATTACATCTTAACTTCATAAATGTTAAATAACCTATCAGCATCTAGTTGTTGTAAATTATGAAAAAGAGTATTGCTGGGAATATTAACCAACTAAATCCTTGTTCTTTAGCGAACATGAAAATGTGTTATGGCAGGTTGTCATTGTGCTCATGGTAACTTTGACACCAAATAACAAAACTGCCATTTGCATTTAGGGTAAATTGGTTCACTTGTGCTTTTACGGTTCCTTTTATTCTGACATAAATTTATGAACTCGGGAACTAACCAAGTCGTGTGGTTTCCCAGATGACTTTAACAAATATGCCCATTTCATTTCCTTCAGTCATCAGAGCACACAAGGTAGTGATTTCAGACGGGCTGCAGATGCTGAAGGCTGTTCTGAGCAAAAGGGGTTTTTTACAAGATTCTGTGTTGTAACAGTATATATCACAATTTTTCAGATTAGGAAGTGATCCTTTGATCTTTATAGTCAATGAATTTGATCAAAGTGTCAAAGGATTCCATTGGACATTGGAATTTTTCAGGAGGCTTATGTGATTTTATTTAAAATTTCATTTTCACTTCTTGAGAGTATTTTTTCTCCTGAGCATGTTTACTATTGGTATCATTCCTAATATAGTGCAAAATTTATCAGAATTTTTAGATTTTGGGTTTCAGGTGTGAGGTGGTGTTTTTTAAATAATTTCTGATATGGACTGAACACTGTCCAACATTGTTGGATAGGTCATTTGTTTTGAAATAGGTGCCCTTTGCTGCATACTGATGGCTGGATTCAGCTGTCCTTGTTTGTATTTAATCTTCCTTGGGAAATCAAGCATTCTGAATAGTTCCAATTTCAAAGGTTTCTGGTGATTTTTGCCTAGAATAAATGTCCTGATGAGATGCAAAAAACTAAATTATATCACTCTCATAAAGGAATGGTTTTTCTAGCTGAAATGTCTGGTCAGTTTTCAGGACTGGAAAAGAAGGGAACCTTAACTAGGAGATTAAATAAAGGTTTCTATTGGTGTGCTCTGTACCATTTCAAACTCTTTCAGGTATTCTGTTGTATACTTTACAGACCCCTCCAATTACAGCGTGGAAATACTACTACTACTACTACTAATAGTAATAATAATTATTATTTGTCTTTATATTTTTATTTACTGGAAAAATTTTACACTGCAAACTCAAGTGCACTCTTCTGGAGTATTTTGTCTTCCATATATCAGGCAAAAAATAATTTTCTTTGAGGCAAAACCAGTCTACCTCAAGATCACCTCTCAGAGGTTTACTGTGTACCATCGTCCTTGATTTAAAAAGTTGTACTTCTCTAATTCCATTCCATAATGTTTACATCTTGGTATTTTTCTTGTAACTTTTACACTGAAGAAGGAAAATTTTACGGAGGAATTTCTGCTTTTTTTGTCTCCTTTTCCCTTCACCTCTTCCAACAGTTCCTAACAACATCTTTGTTCTTCCTGTAAGCTGAGCAGTTGAATAAGATTGAAGTCATGGCTCTACTTCAGGGCTATTTTTCAGCTTTTTAGTGTAATGGCATTTTCTCTGTCTAGCATCTAGTCAGGCAGCTGAATGTTATTTCTTTGGGATTTTTATATTCTCTTTTTCTTATGAGAATTGTAAAAACATGGTGTTTCAAAGATTTTTCTGATCTTTCAAAGTACATCAGTTGTTCATAGTACCAGGACTAAACTTGAAATCTCTGATTTCTTGCAAACTTCTGGTTTTTAGTTATACATATTCACATGCATACTTAGCTAAAAAAAACCCATCTAACAGATGCACAACAGTGGAAACAAAATGCTCTTTGTAGCTTCAGGGTAGTAGTATCAACGTAGATGCTTTATCAGAAAAGGGCCAAAATTGTAATTAGGAAAAAGGCTGAGTTGTTTTCCAAAGTTAAAAAAGGAAAGAATCTCAAGGTCTGGACAAGTCTCAGAACACCTCACAGGCATCTGGTCCTTGTTGCAGTCACAAAGACACCTCTGTGACATCTAAAGTAGGTGTTGTGTGGAAAGAGAAATGTGATTTTACTGATCAGATATATCTTGACTCAGAAATGAACCTTGTCTAGTCTGTACATTGTCCTTTCTTAAGGCTGTTCCTTATGTGACTGCAGAATGAAGGAAACACACTTAATACAAACTCTTTTTTGGTTATTCTCTTGGTTTTATGAAACTGCTGCTGTCTGCACAGACCAGTCTACAGTGGACAAAAAACTAAAAAACCTACAGCCTATTTCCTAAAAATATATTATTGCTCAAGGAAACCAAAAATCAGACAAAACCACCAACCAATCAACCAAAACTCTTAGAGACCTCATGTGGAAGAAGAAAAGAGAACATCCAAGAACATTTGCCTATTGTTCTAAAAGGATGGTATATGGCTTAGCTTGTTCTTCTGAAGGAACTGAGTTTTCCAGCTTCTCAAGAAAACTGGAAAATTAAGAACTGACAACATGAGGATAGGAATAGATGGGGAAAATGTTTGAATTCAAATACTAAAAACATGAGAGAGTTTTTTTTAACAAAAACTGAAGAGTTTGTTTTTACATCATTTAAAATTATATGTTTCTTTGCTCAAGCTATCACATTGTACTCTACTGGTGAAGCAGGCTAAGAACCTACACTCAGCTACTGTTGTTGGGCTAAAAAGGCATAATTTGCTGAATGGTTGCAATTCACTTGTTTGATCATATGACTATTCAAACAGCAGTGCTTAGTAGCTGTTACTCCTCCAAAATACATCAAAGCTGCCTGGTTCCAAGTCATAAGGTTGGTCTTCCCAGAAGTGGCAATTGCAAAACAGGCATTGACTGAATTGAATTTTGATTCTTACCTAAGAACCATAATGTCTGTCTTCCACTTACAATCTGCAAATGGATCTGTTTCAGTTTATATTTAAATTACTGTAGTTTTCAAAAGAAGCAGTAAGGAAAACCTCCATAGGGGGCTTATGTTTAAAATTGCATGTGATGAATTGGCTCTTTGAAGTTGTCCTGCACTCTTGTTAGTGTTTCAGATAATCACTGGTTCCTCTGTGTTTCACAACAGGGATATTCATTGTCAATGTGCCTTTGGAATACAACATCCTGCTAAATGCAAGCAGTCCCACTCTGCTGGTGAAGCCGGTAGGACGCGCACATTTTGCCTTTGTCGATGGCCTGGATCCCTACACCCTGTATGAGATAAGAATACAAGCATGCCAGAGTGGTAAGGCAATTTAAAACACTCATCTATGTGGCTGGAAGGGATTTTGCAGATTGATGCAAAAAATTAAATTCTTTTACATTGGAGTCAAATATTTACCTAGTAAAAAGAAGGCCTAGCACTGAATGAAGCATTAAATATTTCTCCATGTATCATGTGTGTACTTCTCCATGTATCATGAATATATCAAATGGAGGTTTAAAATATGTATTTTAGATTATATGTGCCACATTGTTAAATGCTCTTCACAAGCAGCTTAAAGATCTTTGAAAAAGGATGTACAGAACTGAATCAGTTCTGTAATTACTCACCAACAAGAAGTGGTGATCATAAAGACAGGAGAGAAGAGCCCAAAAATTAGAAATTCCCTGTCTTTGATGGAAATTTTCAAAAACTTATTGAGATAAGTATTTATAAAATGACAATTTTGAACCAATTTGCTCCTCACTCACACTGCTGAAAATCAGGAGTAATTCATCATTAGAGTTGTGGTAATTTAAATGAGTATTTAACAATGAAATAAGGTGAAATGAGACACCATTTCCACCAGCAGCGTCTTTACTTGACATTCATTTGCTTGTAATGTATTTTTTTGTTGAGGAAAAAGCTCTTATCCCTACACAAATGTCTGTTTTTGTAGGTGGGTGTGGCGTGGGTGGTCGAACATATTCAAGAACTGCTGAAGCACCTCCCCAAGAGCTGAGCCCACCTGTTGTTAAAGCAATTGGGCCTGCACTCATAGAAGTGAAATGGGCACCACCCAGGAAACCAAATGGCATCATTACTAACTACTTTATCTACAGGTAAATGCCCTTATTACCTCAGATTCTTAGTCCTACTTAATGGTTCCTTTCTTTATTCCTTGATTTTTTGGGAGGTGAAAAAAAGTGTAGAAGTATATTTGAAACAATATATATATTTCCTTTCAAATGCTAAGGTAAGAAGCTGACCCATGGACGGCCATGTTGGGAATAGGAACTCAAACAAGAATCATCTTCCTGAACTACAAATGACAAAAAAGCATATGAAAGTACATTTTAAAAATTCAAGGGAACAAAAAAAATATTAGAAGTTTGTAGGATAGATACTTGTACTGTGCTTACCAGGACCATTAGGTACAAACTTCAATATTCTCTGACAGGCAGTTGAGAATTTTGTAATGGAAAGAGGAGTAATTCACCAATTCTGAGACTTTCAAAAGCAGACAAAGGTATCTAGGTTTCTAAAACAGATCAATTTTCCAAGATAAATAAAGTTCCTAAGTAATCTGGTCCGTGATTACAGTGCATCTGTTTATGTACCTTGGTGTTTGTATTCATCTGCCCTGTCTAGGTTGTTGACTGGTGCGTTCTCACTTGCTATGAGGAATTTCCTAAGCCCTGTGTGAGGATTTTTCTGTACAGATAGCAGCGTTTAGGGCAGTATGAAACTAGCAGAGCACTGATCTCTGCTGTGCCTGTTGAGCCTTTGTTAAAAGCTCACTGGAGTGACCTTCTTGAATGGCTTCAGAAGTCAGAGAATATAAAACTCAAGCCATATGTTTGAGAGGGATTTAAACTCTAAAGTTCCTGGGTTTTCCAATCCTTAAGTACGTGTGGCAAACACATGCTGGGCTGATCCTAGCCTCCCACAAAGAGTTTGGGACTTTTTTATTATATTAGAGGTGTGACTGAGAAGACAGGAAATCCAATTACCTTTTGGAATCCTCAGTGATAATTAATATAAATTCATTCAAAGATGTTAGTGGTCTGTAAAAATTCCCGCTGTCTTGAAATACCCTTTTGTTTGCCTTTTTTTAATTGTCTGATCAAAACCCCAAGTCCCTCCCCTGCATTAAGAGGAATAAAGTGTATGTTATAGCCCAAGACATGTCTTCACTCTGTTGGTTTTGTAAATAAAGCTGATGATTACTGGTGCTATTCCATGGCAACCATAGAAAGGGAAAACAGGAAATATAATGCAGAAAGCCTGCTTCAGTGAAAAATACTGTATATTGAATTTGACAGCATTTGATGGCATTTGATTATTCTAGTCACAGCCAAACAATGATATAAAGAGTAATATGAAACAGAATGTGTTACTGCCTAGCAGACTCAAAAGCAATAAACCTTCCTCCAATGTGACACAATCACTTCACAATCATAATTGTAGCCTGTTTGATACCTCTGAGTACAGCAGAAGGGCACTGACTGACATAGATACATTTTGTTTTTTATTTAAAGTGAAATGAAAATGGCGCACTGGGGCTCCAGATACAATCGGTATATTCACCTACATAGGCATGAATCACTTGGCAGTTATTTCAGCTGAAGTTTAAATGTGCTTAGACAACAACAATATCAAATCTTTCTCAGATAGCTGCAAAAAAATCAGAAATGGGATGTAAGCACATAGTTCTTTTTCATTTTGTAGCCACACACGGCCTTACATTGTTATAGCAGCGAGACTGCAGTATTTCTATAGGAGATTATGGAATGTAATTTCTTCTTCAGTATGTGCCTCTTCCTTACTGCATCACCACCAAAATAAATTCATTTAACTCAAAACCTGGAATGCTTGGGGACCTAGTGTTTGTGTGCAGATGTCTGCATTAAAGCAGCAGGGCTTGTGCTTTCCTCTAGCATCATAAAACTACTCCCAAGTTTGCAGCCATTTTGCTAGAAACCAAAAAATTTAAATGTTATTTTATGATAGAGGAGATGGTGATGGTTTCTTTCATTATTAAAGTGGCTTTAAACACAGATCTGAGGCTTTTAAACTTTTCTAACAAGGGCCACAACTTAGAAGAGTTTGTGAATGGGAAAAGATCTGGTTCATGAGATAATCATCTAATCTAGTTCTGTTCCAATTCATCATGACATAACATTGCTCTGCCAACCACAGAAGTTGCTACTCTGAAAAACAATATTATGAAAATAGATTATATATATATTTGTTGCTGCATTTTAGTAAGTTGTAGGTCACATGAGCTAATGGTACTGCTCTCTGTTGATTAACAGGATGCACTGTATAGGAGGCACATGAAGTGGCCCTTACAGACATAATGCCTGTAAAATTAGAAGTATTTTGGTTGGTAACTTCCTTAAGGGAGTGTCTGAATTTTTTTGTCAAACTGTCTATGTCCTGCCCAATAAGATTATATTATTTAGTATATATTTGTGAAATTGAAATGTAGCTCTCATTAGCTGAGCAGTCGTGTTGGTGAAAATGTAGCAGAAAAATCAAAAGGCAATTTAAGACAGAAGACATGTCTCAGTGGCTGTCGTGACTTGAGAGGCTTCCAGACTGACTCTTTATGATTAATTCATTGCTTAATCGTATACCCTTAACCATGAGTTGTACCCAAGACAGCTTCCAAGGAACATATGTTACTGGATGGTTTAATGTAAGAATCCCTATGGATGGTTATGTCATTGAATACAAGAACTCCTGAAGGCTTTTATTTATACCTGTAATTGATCTAATACCTAATCTAAAACCTAAACTAGTATATTACATGCAATAACTTCAAATTCATTCTGTTCTTTTTTTTTTTTTTTTTGCATCAAAACTCATGTTTAAAAAAAAATACCCCAAATTATCAAAGCTACATTAGTGTAGATTGGTTGAATGTAAGTGAGGTTTCTTTGTTTAATTAAATGTGAAACTGCAGAGGGGGAGCATTGCTAATGTTGCATTGTTCCCCCACATTTGATAGCGTGATTCCCTGATTGTTTGAATTTTACCCCAAGACTCGTCAGCATTCCTAAAAATAACTCACTGTTAAGAAAAGCAGCAGGCACAGCTAAAACATGTAATTTAGTTGTATGGTGAAAGGTAAACATGTGAGGAATAATTCTGGTTTGACCCTGGAGACCTGGGGGATTCACCGCTGCCGTGCACACAGGGAAGCCGAGGGGCGAGCGCTGCAGTCAGCGTTGCTGCAGCACAGCTCTGGAGTTATCTGTCACAAAGGAGATTATATCCTCCTTCTTGTGTCATCTGCCTCAGATTGGCGCTGGGGCAGGGAGAATTTGCCCTTATAAAAATAACTATCTGAACATCTTCAAAATGAATGTAAGCAGCAAATCAGACTATGCAGATTAAGAGACGGCTTCCAGCTCCTGGAAATGTTATTCTCTCCTTTGCAGCTCATTGTACACACAAAATACTTCCAGTTAAATGAGCAGCTGAATCTTAAATCTTAAAACGATTGAAATGATTACAGATTGTTCAACCACTTCTGTTCAAAGTTTATTCATACATGAAGATATTCTGGGTTTTAGCACTACAGATGGAACCATTTACCTAACCATAAGTTTCATTCATTAAATATTCAGCAGTAATAAGATCTAAATACTTAACCAGGCTACATTGTACAGCTTTGCCTGTGAATCAGCTTACAGTTGGTGGCATATTTGATCATTCAGTGTGAAAAAACTGTTTATCACAGAATGTAGAATATTTATAAAACATAAATTTATGTATTTATTTGCGTCCCATACTGTTTGGTCAGCAAGACACATTAAATGTGACTTTCTTGCATTAAAATGTACTCTCTTTTCCCTTATTTACAGAGATTTTTTTAGACATGTTTTTGAGTACACTGAAAAAGACTATATTTTTAGGTGCAGGAGAAAGATGTAGTAATGATTCACCTTTCAAAATTACATGTCTTGCATTACATCAGTGAACAGCATCCAAGGGAGAGGTCTGCAGGAGGCTTAACATGCCATTATAATAGAGCATGGACAATTGTATTAAAAACTATTGCTGGAATTTTTGAGACAATGGGAAATTTTGGACACTGAATTTTACAGACAGACCAAGAATTTCTAGGGAATCTTTCCTGCTTCTTCTATCTGCCAGTCTTTGCCCAGTTTCAACGAACGAACCCTCAGTATCAACATATCTTACAATTTGCTTATTTCACTATGACAGAGATATTGTACCTCAAAACTCTTCTTTTTTTTTTTAATCACACTTTAACATATCCAGTGTTAAACATAACAGTGTCCATGTAATCTGCTTATCTCAGAATTTCACAAAACTTATTCAGTTCCGTATGAGAAAATAATGTCTTCGTTCCTGTCTTATATATGCATATACACAAAGGATGAATAAACAGTTTTGTACACACTTGCATTCATTATGTTATTCATATTTGCATGTTAATACCTGGGAATATATTATTACAAGCAGCTAAGATTATCAGTTTTAAAAAATCAATGTTTTTTTATTATTACATTAATTCCTGGTTTGACCTAACAAGATAAAATCCAACAGCATTCTTTGAAACACAGATTTTTCTCTTGCCAAATAAATGTTCTTCAACTTCTGGGGTGTGTGTAGTGATGATGACACCCAGTAGCCAGACAAACCAATTTTACTTCTGCAAATTTGCCCTACTTGCAATAAAAGTGGCAGATAATGTAATTTGGATTTTTGTTGTTGGCATGGAGGGTGAAAGTGCTTTTATGTTCTGCAAAAGCCAAGGTTCCTGTGAAGAGTAGAGGAAATACTTAAATTCATGTGCAGTACAGCTCAACCATCACTGAGATTTATCACAGTGTTTAAATGTAACCAACTTAATTTCACACAAACATTTCTATGCCAAGTGAAAGAATTGATTTGATAACTCTGTTTTGAAGATGAGTACTCAGCTTATTAAAACTGCTGTAAATTATATAGAAGAAGGGGGCATATTACAAAGGGGCTGAGGATCATCTGTAATCTCTGGTACTCAGAATAACACCAGGTCCAAGGCAAGCATATCTGCAGCAGTAATGCTATATATATATATATATATATATACACATATATGTGTGTGTGTCTATGTATACATATATGTATATATGCACAAAAAGAAAAATCCATTGTGCCAAAAACCAATAAAGTGAATTTTCCTCATGTATCTTAGGTTTTCATTTTTAAACAAAAACAGTGTTGGAAAAAAATATGTTGTTTGTTACAGAAAACATTATGTGTGATATTTTAATGAGGTTTGTGGTGGAGATGCAAATTTAGCTAAGTTTATACACAAGGGATTACTTATTCAATTTGCAAGAAACAATGGGGTATTTAGTGTGAGAAAACCAGATTTTGAAAGTACACAGCTTTAGTTTTGAGGGCATGATAGAATATTTATCCCTTATTCACTAGATAACATTTTCTCCAGTAAACTGGCCACAAGTTTTCCATAAATAAGGGATTCTGAGGTGAGTACCTCAGTAAATAAATTGATTTTCAGAAATGCTGAAAACTTGCACCCATATTTCAATTTAAGTTATTGCTTAGCAAATAGAGATAGATTTAAAATGTCATGTTCTAAGTTCTGAAAGTCTCATTTGTGGTGTGTTCTATCCTAGAAGGACAACATGCTGTTGTGTTGCTGCTCTGCTGCCCTGGACTGTGGCAACACACTTGTTTGCCATGTTTGATAGTATTCTTCTAGATAAAGGAGAATCATTGATTGCCTCAAAAATCTCTTCTTCACTACTCAGAACCTAACACAAATTCAGGGAAATGCTTTTAAGATGCAAAGATAGGTAGTCAGTTCTTTGTGCGTGTGTAATGTACAGAAATAATTTCTGTATTTTTCTGAGATACAAGTTGCACTTGGAACTTTAGGATCAACTATTATGGGACTGCTGAAGCAGTTTTCTATTTTAAACACACTGCTTTTGGTTTAATTCCAGACGTCCTGTGGGCAGTCAAGAAGAGCTGCTCTTGTTCATCTGGACTGAAGGACCTTTGGAATTCATTGATGCTTCCGATGCTCTCCAGCCTTTTACCCTCTATGAGTATCGCGCCAGATCTCAAAATTCCGTGGGCTCTGTGGACAGCCTGTGGGCTTCAGCTCAGACTCTGGAAGCTTCCCCCTGGGGCATGGGAGCTCCTTGGGCACAAGCCACGAGCCCGTACTCGGTGCAGCTGAACTGGAGCCAGCCTCTCTCCCCCAATGGGGTCATATCTCTGTACCGAGTGGTCTACCAAGAAAAACACAGCGACCCGACCTTCAGCACCCCAGCTGTCACAGCACTCACAGTAATGGTAAGAACTGGCCCACAAAATCAATTTTAAGATGTTTCACTCTGCTTTGATCTCTGTTGCATTTTAAAATCTTGCTTAACGCTGGTTAGAAAAGTGATGTTTCCAATTACCTGTCGTTTTGTTGGCTTAAGTTTTGTGTTTGTCCCAAAATAGAACACATTAGACTGAAACATTTCATGCTAATATTGGATTTCTGGTAGAGGCAAGTAGATTACTCTAAAGCATGGATGTGTCATGTCTGGAGGAGTTAAGTACATGCATTTGTCAGCCTTGCTCTGAAAATACCATCCTGAACTTTTTGTCTGACTGACAAAAAGTTTCACAGGTCCTGCACAAGGAACAGCAATATCACTCCTCCCTGTACAGAATTCTGTTTTTTTATTTCAGCTGGAATCATAAAGTGAATTAATTAATTAGTAATTGCATAGTTCATATATGCAACCCATTTGCATGTTCCCCTCATAATTCATTGGTAATAAAAGCAGTTCTACTTTTATTTCCAATTCACATACTTATATTGGAATGTTACTTTGCCCTGCTGATCTGTCTTTCCCTTCCCTTTCTTTTCCTGTTTCTATTCAGTATGTGAAAGGACAGATTTGGGAAAACACATTGTTTTGTTAACTGACTAAGAAAATTGTGTAAACCAGTGACAGAAATGGTTGTGTTTTGTGCATTTACCACAAATGCACAAATGTTCCTCCCCCCTGTATATTGCATTCTAGTCTTTCTATAGCAAGACAGCTTATAAATGGTTGGACTGAACTGTTGTGTATTAGGACAACTCATGTACTTTGTTGTCTTCTGAAAAGAAATTTTAAAACTTTAAGGAAGTTGTAATAAAGTTTGGTTTCCTCAGCAGTGCCACCTCAAGTTCATAAACCTAGAATCTTCATAGTCCATTGCATTACTGAATAACACCAGAAATCCCCTAAATTCTTTATTATCCCAATTTTGAAGTATGTGGTTGGCAATTCAAGTAAGATCCCAGAAAGCTTGATCTGGAATACCCGGTAGTAATCTTTGAGTAACTTCCTCAGACAAATATCCACATGACACAATGGAAGAAGTTTCCAGCTTGGTAATCTTACATATCCTTGATCATAGGGTTTTAGACCAGTTTTGTGTCTAGTTTTGAAATGGATTAAGTTTGTAATTTTTTTTCTGAAAAGGAGAACAGTTTCTGAACTGAGTTATAGAAATAATATACTTTTGCCTTCTGGAGCAGTTGCATTCACATTGCACAGCATGCCAGGCTTAAAAAAGTAGATTGGGATTATAAAGTTCAGTGGCATTTTGGTACTTAGCTCCCTTAACTTCTTGTAAGAAAAAGGACTACTGTCATAATTGTGATGATGCACCTAAGATTTAAAAACCAGTGAAAAGCCAGGGCTTCTCCTACTGCTCTGCTTCAGCAGAGTGCAATGTGTTCTGAGCATCAGAATTGACCTGGCTGGTCATGCATTGCAATGTCTTCTAAGCATGCCAACAACAACAGAAAATGTCCAAGATGGTTGTACTGTGGGCAATAAAACCTACCAAAATGGTATTTTAAATAATGTTGCTACAGTGTGTTTCTTTAACAGCATCAGTTAAAAGCCTTTTAGATTAACAAGCTGTTATTTACTGAATTAGTATTTTCCTGGCTCCAAAATCCTTTATTTTCCCCAAACACTATCCTGAATCAAAATGACATTCTGGCAGCATATGTATAGCTGTTCTACTAGCATTGCAGCAAAGCTGGCTTGTATGGTTTTTCTACTGTCCTTTGTCTTGAACATGGGTCAATTATGGTATTTGCTACCCATTTTTATTGAAAATATTATACTACCCCTCCAAAAAATCTTTTTGCACATCTGCTCCATCAGTTGCACTTACTTTAAACTGTTGCAGCTGCATTAACTGAGTGGAATTGTTGCTGATTTATACCAAGGACCTGAGACCCTACTTCTTCTGAATATAGCAGAACAGCTAAAGCTTTGAATCAAAGATATTGACATAAAGTGCATGGAGTCATGTTATCAAAGATGTCTGCAGGAGGTTAGGTCAATTATCCCAGCAGGCAAAAACCTGGACACCAACTTTCAAAGTTAGAAACACTTAAAAATAGAATTTTATCATGAAATTGCTGATATACCCTTAACTTCAGCTTTGTGAATGAGGTACTTTAATTAAAACTTAATTTTATTGAAGGAACTAGAATTCCAATGATTAAACTTCTGCCCCTTTAAAATATAGCCTTCGTGGTACTAGGCTAAATCATTTAATCTCCTAAAGCATCTCTATTGGAGCTCCCTCATGGGATATGCCATTAGTCATTCTCTCTCACAAGCTTCCATGTTACAAGTAAGACTTAAAGTATTAAGAAAGCAATGAGTATGGTCCTTTATTTAATCTGTTAGACTCCATCCTTATCCCATTAGATTATTCCAGGAAAAAAACCCAGTGCTAGAATCTCGGTGGCTGATCCCACCCTTGCGCTTGTGGGTTGCACCCTGGTTGCTTGCCCCAGGACATAAAGCTTTACCAAAACTTAGAGGAGAAATACAATCCTTGTGACACTGCAGGATACAAATTAAGCCTTTGTTAATGTTCCTGCAGACTGTTCTCATATAACAGCTTCATTTCCATCCATTTCAGAGACAAATGAGAAGCATCTTCTGGGTTTTCAAACAATTTAACAGACTTATCCCTATACTTATCACTATACTTCCCCAAATCCAACTATTTACTCCCCATTAAGATTTATTTCAGTTAATATGTCAAAGGTATGGCTATCTGGTATCTTAAGATTATCACTGACCCCTTGAAATTTTACCCTGCCTGTGGATATAAAAATGATAACTCAATTCTGAGAGCAAAAGCTGCTCCCCCTGAAATGAAAGGAGGGTGTCCTGCACCGTTAGAAGCAAGTGACACACACATGAGCCATTTTGATTCTTCACAGTTAGGGAGCAGTCACCCATTTCCTTAGCTTGTTTGACCAGGAGTGTAGTGACAGATGTTAGGTGACAGCAAGTTAAACTGACATTCTGGTTTATTTGCAGAGCAAAGTCAAGTCAAGACTGGTTACAGCAGCACAAGTGTCTCCCACAATGTCTTTGCAGTTCATTTTAACCCTCTAAAGCAGGAATCATATTTAGTGTCTTGAATGCATTAACATGAGTGTGTTTATAGGGGAAGGGATTTTCAGAAGGTTCTCATTTACAGAAATCTGCATAAAGTGACTAGATTGTCAAAGCAAGCTTCTCATTCTTGTGAACTTAGGACTTAAGCTTGTGAACACAGAACCCAGAGCTGATTTGATTATAAAGCCAATGAGTGCCTGCCAGATGTCATCAAAGCATCACAGCTCTTTAATGCTGTATTGCAAATGTTGCTGTGAGGTAGAACTGTGGGTAGGTTTGGACATTTCTTGATAGACATTTTGTGGGTCTGTAATGGTGTTTTTCCCGTGACTATTATATCAAGTGTTTGGTTGTTTATTGGGAGCAGGAGAATTCAAAGCCAGGAAGATGAGTAAAAAACCATAAAAATATGTAGCAGTTCAAAAACACTTGGAGAAAGAAAATCATCCAGAGGGTTAAAAAGGAAAACTGCCTGTTATGGGCAGTGCCCACCAATTATTATTATTATTATTATTATTATTATTATTATTATTATTATTATTATTATGCAGAATCAAGGTCTCAGTGTGCTAAATTCACCTCAGCCAAGTGTAGATCAAAATACAACGTCCTTTTTTAGAGGATGCAGAGGTGTAAGCATTATAGATCTTATTCCTGGGAAATCCTGCACCTGGGCACAGGTCTTCTCACAATGTGTTTTGCAATGTGAGGCTCGCAGGCCAAACTTATCCTTAAAGGCTTTATTTTTTGCATAACCATGCCAGCTTGGGGTGAAAAAAAATAATACATCTCTTAGCTGCTATCACTGCCCCAGCAAAGCCTCTGGTTTGGATGCAGCTGTGCTAACAGTTGAGAACACATATTGGCTTCCCTTGCATTATTTAGGGAGGTGGTATATAACTGCACTGGCCAAGCTTCTCTGGCAGGTGCTGTGACAGGGAAATCTGTAGACATATTGCAGATAGCAGTAATAAAGACTTTGGTAGGAGGATGACACCATGACTAACATGATTGTGCTCTTATAAGCAGACAGAATTTTCATATCAAATAAACTGAGTCAGAATATTAAGTATAGTTTACTTGTTAAAAACCTCCATATCAAAAATAATATATCAGAAATGTTTTTGAGCAGCCAGTACTGCCATATATTCATGCCTGCTATGCAGGGTTTTACAGATATCTGGAATAATGCATCCAGAGTTAGTTTCTTTCTATTAGTAACATTTAAAAATACATAATACATTCATGTGTAGTCCTTTACTTCTATTTCCCCATTTAGACCTGTGAACACTTGGCAGCATTAGAGATGAGATACCACACAGTAATTAACTTCCTTGTACAGACTATTCAGTAGTGAAGTATTTATTACTGTACATGGCAACATTCTCATAGAAGTAATGAAGATTGTAACCACAAGAATAAGAAAAAAATATGCCAAGGAGAGGCACTGGTGAAACTTTTTTGTACATGCCTATTGCAGATGCCTGGGAAATTGAGTGTACCCTAAGAAAAGAGGATGAGTACAAGTGAAGGAATCCCTGTACATGCCATAAATTCAGAAGATGTGCTACTAGCAATGAGTGAAAGCTGTAGATGGCAGTGGAGGGCAAAAGTTAATTAGGCTACTGTACTGCTGGTAGGCAGTGGAAAGTGGCCATCACCAGAAACAAGATGGCTGCTCAGCAGTGCCCTAATGCAGCCAAAAGATATCTCCTCAGCTCTGCAAGGGCTTATGGGTTAGGGGAAATCATACACAGATGACTAATTTTTTTATGGTTCACAGACGATCAAAGTGAAATTCAGCAGCTGTTCAGGACAAGTGACCACTCTAACGGCTGTAATATAACCTGCTAAATAGAGAGGGAATTGCATGAGAGCAAGAGGTTAGCTGTGATTATCGGCAGGTGAGTGCTTTATTGAAGTTGAAAGACCATTAACATTGATGGAGTAATTATTTCAACTTGAAAGTAATTACCTTGATGGGTGATAACTTCTCCAGTGTTCCCAGATTTGATTGGACCAAACAATTGTGAACTCTTGAAGCCTAGAAAAATATTACAACAATACTGCAATGTTTAAATTACTGAAACCACTGCTAGAGTATTTTAATTATGCCTAACAGTGAAAAGATTTTAATGTACAACAACTGGTGACCTCTCATGTATAGAGACATTTGCTTTCTAATTTCAATGAAATGATCCCCACCTACTATGTGTGTGCTGTATGTGATGGGTTTGCAAATGAATTGCTTGATTTAAATGCAGTTTTTAAGATTCAAAGCCTTGTTAGCACAGTTTCAGGAAGGGCTTGTACTGGAATTGCTCTAATTGTTTTATGCGCCAGGAAAGCCCAGTAATGTAAAATGCTTTCCATGTTTTAATCTCTAGACCTGTTAAGTTTATACAGGATGAATGCAGGACAAGTGTTTCTTCACATTGAAGGCTGCTTTAAAAAAGTGTGTGAGGCAGTCTGCATCTCACAGATTCTGTTGTTTCCATGCTGCTGCAGAATATGCTGGATTTGGCACTACAGCTCTGTTTGAATAAGCATTTGGATTGGCACTATGATGCCCCTCCAGAAACTGATTAAGTGCTTCAGTAAGCCTCACCTATCAAGACAGACATGTAGAATTGCCTAATTAGAGCAGAAAGGATGAAATGGATTGTTGCACAACTTTGATGATTTTAGAGTACCGTAGTAATAGAACTGGAGGGGAATGGTGAGAGAGAAAGAGAGAGGCTTCAGCTCTTCTATTTATACCATGCTTGCCATAAACAAGGCCACTTCACTGTCTCCTGGATGTTTCCAGCAGCCACAGGAGCATAGCTTTAGACTCTGCTGGAACTCTGCCAGGAAGGAAAGAATCCTTGTGAATTAAGAAGGAAAGGTTTGTCTGGTGTCTGTGAGGTCTTAATATGTTGTCAGGCAACTGGTGATTTGAATTAGTGTAGGTTACAGCCAAGAAGTTTATTTCACTTCTTTTTTTCTTTCATGTTTTCTCCCTAATTCAGTGTGTTACATTATACTGACAGAATTTTGTCTTTCAATAAATTTTTGGACTAGATAGAAGTAAAACCACTGATACAGTTATGTCTGACCACACCTAACCACACTCTAGATTGCCTAGGGCAGAGTGCCTGGATCAATAGTAATTTCTTCTACAAATAAATTAGTTACCTATTTGGGAAAATCTGGTGTATTTTATCCTTGGGCTTCTCCTTGTGCAAAGTCCATTTCTCACCCATTGTACAGTCTTTTTTTGATGAGTGAAACACATGTAGAAATAAGTCTTTTGAAAGATATTTATAATGGCTGTCTTCAGACACCTAACCTAATTAAGAGCATGAATGTCCTCTACAGACCATGAAATGTTGAGAACATCTAAGGCATGGACATTTACCATCCTTGGGCTGCAGCTGTTCAC
>CM077465.1:78057826-78272826 GCA_039654755.1 Calcarius lapponicus | reverse complement strand
CTCCTCAAGCCCTTTGACTTTGCAGCTGTGGCTGCCTTCTTTGAACTAATCTATGGCTGTTCCACCTTCCTCTTTTATGGTAGCCTGTTTGTCTTCTAAACAGTTCTTTGCCCACAGCACCCTGCGGTGGAGATGATGTGGCTGCTGGGGTTTGATCCACCCCAGTGAGACCCCTGGAGTGTGTTGTCTGTGTGCAAAAAGGACACTGAGGAATAGTGTATTCACAATGGGAAGATGTACAGAGGTCCCAGGATCTAGTTAATGTACTGGGGTATAGCACAAATCATTACTTGTTTTGGTTCTGAATTTTGCTCCAAGAATTTTTCTAAGTCCACTTCCTGCAGGTTTGAATGCATCAATTTATTTTTTTCCAATCCAGAGCAGAGTTCCTAGTGTGAGACAAATATTCCATTCAGTGTGGAGATGCTACTCTAGTGGCTGCAAAAAAAAGACACCAAGTTTACAACTGTCCCATAAGATCAGAATTGCAAATGCACCTTCAATATTGCAAGAGAGTGAGGGAAGTGGACTCCTTGCAGTGATAAATTTTCTGTATTTTCGCTATAAAGAAAACTTTACACTGCACAAACAAAATGAATGAAACTTTGCAGAGCTCTTATATATTTCAACAGGGTTTAAAAAGGAATTAATGAGAAGTCAGAAGACATCTTCTCCCAGATGAAGTATTATTCTTGTCATTATGGTATAATAAAATTATTTTTTATTGTTTTCTCTTCAGGGGTTCAAGACAGATGATAATTTAGATTTTCTCTAATACTAGTCTGTGCTAGAAATAAAACTCATGATGTACCAATAGATCATGAGATTCATACTATAGTTGTAGCTTAAGACAGTGACATACTTAAGTGCTGTGCTTAATGTTACTGGGAAGTCCAGGTCTAAAAAGACTGAATAGAGACCCTGAGAGCAAATGGGAAAGAAAACATCACCTTTTTCCACCAGGTAACAAAACAGTTTGAGCTCTAGTTGCCCTGATGTCAAATACAGTACTGCCTTTGAGCAAAAACCAAGTTGAGAACATGTGACTTTTAAAATATTTTTGAGACAAAAATTTGCAATAGATCTTTATCATGCTGCAGTTTTTCTCTTTTTTTGGTCCTGCATAGAAGCATCACAACAGCTTGACTTCCTTTTTAAACAAACTGCTGTATTGATATTTGGTTTGAGGGTATTAATGGGAATTTTAATCCACTTGAGTAACACTTTGTTCTCGACTAGCATGATCTCATACTGAAGATCATGTCCAGCATGCTGGCCTGTGCCTGGAAATCAGGAAGACATTTGCTTCAGATTAACTAAAGCAAATCCCTGTTCTGGTTGGATGTCCTCTACATTCACCATATAGTTTTGTTCTTCTGCTTATGAAGACCCTGATCCAGCATTCTTGAAAAGGCAAATGGAAGCTTACATTGATTTAAAAGTATTTTGAAACTGCTGCAGTTCAACTTCTGAAGCTATGAATGGTTTCATGTTGCGTTTTAAGAAACAAGAAAGAGCAGACCTGTACGGTCTGTTGCTGTGTGCTGATTGAAAATGCTGTTACTGCCTTTATTTCTCTTTGAGTCTTAAGTGAATTTAGGAAAAAAAAATCACAGCTGTGAATTCTATACACTTCAGATGGCACATGTAGGCTAGTCTGTCTAATCTATCATGAGAGAGAGTGTGGCTTCTCTGACAGGCCATTCAAAACAGAGGTTAAGCCTAAACATCAAGCTTTCCCTTTGGAGAGGCCTCCTTCCTTCTGTGCAGAGTGTAGGGAGGAATTGAGGGCAGTAGCTACACAAAGTGTGGGTCAGAATATAGGAGAACATCGTGGCTCTTTCCCAGAGTGCCCATCCTCATATTTGGGCACTTAAACACATTTGCAAGTCTGTCCCAAAATGACTAAATTGCAGTAATTTCTCTTTGGATTGCTCATTTATAACATGCATACATGCAGCTAATCAATAGATGGGACAGCGAAACTGGTGGATTTACAACTTAATATGCTGGAGTCGATAATGGGCTGAAAAGACATTTTCAATTCAGAAATCAGCACAGTATGTTCTTCACTAAGCTTATATGATCTATTTTAATTCCTCAGGTAACTTAAATATCCAAGAAAAATACAGAATCCAAACTAAACTTGTTATGCTTCAGCTTTCAAGTAATATTTCAGTATTTACCTATTTCATCTCTTCCCTAACTACTCCATCTGGCTGGTGAGAGCTACAAGCAGCTCAGACTCTTCTCTTTTGGCAGGAGCTTTGCACTGAGAAGCCCAACCCACACTAGGAGGGACTAATGAGAGGACATGGTGAAAGTCTCTGTTTTATTTAGCCATTAGTATTTCAAAATGAAACTTAGCTAGCTGCTTTCCTTGTTCCCACTGCAGCAGACACAGCTGTCTGCTGCTCTGTGTATGTATATGAATTCAGTGTTCACCTGACAGCATAGAAAATGGGAATGGGCAGTGTGCAGACACAGCCTTATATGCTGTGTCAAGGTGAGTTTCTTTGCAGCACTGTGGTCTGTAAGCTGAAAGTGGAGGGAATTGTACCCATGTGATCCTAGGAGGATCTGGATGTTCATCCATCCACTTTCACTTTGGCTTACTTGGTTTCAAGATTTTAAACCTGAAAGCAGATTCTCTTCCAGTTACTCTACCAAACTCCAGTACCACTCTTTATTCTTGTCTTCTTTTCAAGCCTCTCCTCAGTGTGGAGTTGATTCCGAGCCTTCATATGGCAAGACACAGCTGCTAAGGGACATGGAAATACAGAACTTGTTCTTTATTGGACATTCTTATTTTCATCAACAGGGCAGTCCATGGAAGCTGGAGTGGGAAAACAAGATCTGTGTTCCTTTTTACTATCCTTTTACCATGGGGGCTTTTCAGGCTACTCATTCAGACTCTCCAGTAGCTCATACAACCACTGGGGCAGGGATCCCCTGTAGCAATGCCCTACTCCAAAACTAGGGGAACATCCCAGAAAGATCTGGAAGGAAAGTCTCAGATCTCTACTCAACCTCTCAGTATTTTGATGGGAAGCTGTGCTTTGCTGAGGAATATGTCCCTGAGTGTGCACCTAAATGTGTGTCTGACCAATATACCCTGCTAATATTCAGAAAATAGGTTAAGCTTACCTTCAGGCACAGGAAAGAGAGAAGTCATCCCTCCCTGCAAAACTGTGTGCTTCTGGCCTTCTGCTGGTGCCTGCACTGTACAAAAAGGTGCAGAGGAAATCCCTTTTTTCTGGCTTATACTGGCATAATTGGACTGCACCTTTCCCAAATGGCTACCTACACACTTTCTTTTACTTTCAGCCAGTCTCTGCTTGGAGAGCAGGTATCTCCATGTAGGAAGTATAGAGCATTGAGGAAAGGAATGGAAAACCTGGTGAAGAAAAAAAGCCTTTTGAGAGATTGGGATTTGTATTTTTTGGCCCTTCATTTTTTTAAAATACCCAGTTCATTTTAAGGGTGACTTTTTAAGTTCAGTCACATACTCAGACTAAACTTTGGCCTTTATAATGTAGCTCCAAGTAAATTGTTTGTGCTTACCTTTTAATGTCTCTCAGAAGTGATTACATACAGAGCAGGCAAAGTTTGAGTGAAGAGCTAGGACTGCTCAGTACAGGGCAGAGGAAAAGGAATAAAAAATAGGAAGTAAAAGCCTTTTAGTCTCCTTTAAAATGCTGCTTTTATTTCCCATTGTGTTCGCAGAAAGCAGGGATTTAAAGCTGTGAATTGCCTGGAGGCTGTGCTATCTTCCTCTACTTAGCAGCAGTTAGAACTGCTCTTTTTTTTGCATGTATTGGGTGAGAGAGACAAGGACTCAGAATGATTGAAAAAAGGGAATAAACTGAGCTTGCATTTAACAATAATGTGACACATCTATTGTACCTGTGTAAAATGGGATCTAAACCAATAACTATAGTTTCCTGAAGCTGCGCACAGGAACACAGGGGGATATCCTGAGACTTAATTAATTAATGTTTGTGATATGATGTGAGATCCTATGATGAAAAGTCATATATAACTGCAAAGTCCTGATTTTATGGAGCACAACTGACATTCAGTGGCATTTTCAAGGAAACTGATGTGGGAGTTCACCTGCAATCTGTGTTAAAATTCAAATTGCCCTTGTACAGGTCCCCTTAAAGATTTTCTTCAAACCTTTTTTTTCTCTTTACCTTTCTCTTTCCCTGTTATGGCTGTTTGTGCAAAGGCAAAAACTGAAAATAATTGCTTTCATAGAGGAAAACCAAGGAGTCTTTCCTCTCTGTCTTCAATTCACCAAAACTACAGCCAAAGTCTCTTTTTCAAATCTTACAGAAAAGAGAAATTTTGAGATACTGCACCCAGGTAATTTTAAGATCAGGTGGAAAACGTTTTACAGTGTTCAGAGCTACTTTTCCTCACATTATCATACATGATGTTATTTGGAAGGAGATGAAGAAGGTCTCTCTCATGGCCCACATATTTGAAGTCAAAAATGTAACAGGGGCAATATGAATTCATGTAAAACAAAACTTCAGATGAAACCGAAAGCCAAGATATTTGGTCATGACAAAAGCACATTCTTTCTGCAACAAAGTAAAACTGTGTGCCATAAGATACCTTGAGTTGAGAAGTTCATGGACATAAATTACTCATTTTTATGGATAACAAAAACATTCATGGTTTCATTACATAGTATTATAAAGCTCCTACCACTCTGGACAATATGAGGGGGGGGGAAAAAAGAGAGAGACTAAGAAGACTGATGTGGCAGTCCAGATTTTGTTTGTTCTGATTCTGGCCATCAGCCAAAATGTCAAATGGAAAATACGGTTTATGGCATTAGGAAAAAATATAACATTAACCCCCTAATGCTCCATATTAAGGATGTACCCCCTACCATTTGCAGGTTTGAGCCCTTAGGCTCTAGCTGCTGTTTGACAGCAGCAGTGGGTTGTTTTGTTCTCTTGCCATGTCTACAGACTATGGAATAAATCCATGAGAGAAACCCTACTCCTAAATGTTAGCAAATAGTGGACGGAAAGTCATTGCTTGTCAGGAGCACTGCCTGTGGTACTTATGTTAAACATAATCTTGGAGTTCAGCTGGATGAGTTCAGCACCTAGTAATGAAGAGGCCCAAACTCCAACCAGGTTTTGTGTGTTTGACTTCCCTGCTTTTTACCTTCCCTGAAGATGTCTTTCTGCCCCAGATTATAAAGCTCCACCTGAAAGATGCTTCATTCCTATTCCCCTTGTGAGCGAGGCAAATTGCAAGTTCTGCATGTGTTGACGCAGATTCCCCATTACGTGGTGGGTGAGTTTGGAATAGCACACAAATCTCCCAGCTCAATTCTGTGGGGTTTGACGTTGCTTTAATATCGTGCTGCACTTTACATACCATGAAGTCTTTGCTGATGAAGCTGCTCTCTCCTCTCTCACTCCCACCAGCTCTCCACAAAGCATGCCCCACTCAGCCAAAGATCAGGACATACAAGATATGCACATTTTCCCTAGGGTGACACATAACTGGTTTTTGTTGTGATTTAGGTATCTTATGTTATGCTCTATTTTGTCTCAAATAGTACTATTTTTTTTCTTTGAGACATAGCCTGTCCTGTTTTGAAGAGAAACTTAGTCTAGTTCATATTCAACATGATTATTGAATGCAAAAGTACCATTTGGGATAAGTAGTGATGTCAGCTTTGAACTGAGTAAACCCAAAGTTTATGGGAAACTGTCCCACCATCTATCCAGTTTATAAAAAGAGCTGCTTCTTTCCTTCTACCTCACTTTCTAGCTGTGAGGAGTAATGAACATGGTTAAAAGTGGAAAAATATGGGGGGAAAATAAGGTGAAAAACTGGTTTATTATACAGTAGGTCTTGTGAGTGTTGTCAGAGATAAAATATTAATGTTAGGAAAACATGTTGACATCGTCCTCTAGATGGTGCCTATAGTGGAATGTCATGTCATTGATATTTTGGTTTATTTGATTTATTTAGTCATGCAGAAAGAGAAATCTTTTTTGGGGTTTCAATATTTCTTAGTAGAAATTAGACAAATACAGATGGAAATAAATTTTTGAGAAGGTGCCATTTGGTGATGTTTGATGAATTTTAAAGAAATAATTATGAAAGAAAAGAGAAAATAAGAGAAAAGCAAAAAAGGGGAGGAGAGGGGAAGGGAGGGGAGGGGAGGGGAGGGGAGGGGAGGGGAGGGGAGGGGAGGGGAGGGGAGGGGAGGGGAGGAGAGGAGAGGAGAGGAGAGGAGAGGAGAGGAGAGGAGAGGAGAGGAGAGGAGAGGAGAGGAGAGGAGAGGAGAGGAGAGGAGAGGAGAGGAGAGGAGAGGAGAGGAGAGGAGAGGAGAGGAGAGGAGAGGAGAGGAGAGGAGAGGAGAGGAGAGGAGAGGAGAGGAGAGGAGAGGAGAGGAGAGGAGAGGAGAGGAGAGGAGAGGAGAGGAGAGGAGAGGAGAGGAGAGGAGAGGAGAGGAGAGGAGAGGAGAGGAGAGGAGAGGAGAGGAGAGGAGAGGAGAGGGAGAGGATTTGATTAGAGGAGAGGAGAGGGAGAGGATTTGATTTCATTTTAATGTGCAATGCATCCTAGTTTTCTTTGTGTTGCTTTGCTTTCAAGCCAGAGTTGGGGATTCAGATGCCTGGTGAGACTGCAGCAGGTCCCAGGTGAAAGAAAACTATCTACTGAGAAAATAGGCAACAACTCCACGAGACAGATTCAGCTACATGCAATCCACATGCCCTGCCAGGAAGGAGGAAAATGAATTGCAATGTAGTAATTTTCTATCAGGTATTAATTGTTGTTACTTGCAGGTTATTTTGAATTTATATTCAAAAAAAAACCTGCTGTTTTTAAAGGTTTCTTCCTGGTACAGTCCACAAGCCCACGGAGGACAGTTGGCACAGGAAATGATTCAGTTATGTGGCAAGTGAAACAGGGTGTGCAGATTAGGGTTTTGATAAACAGTGCTGCCAGAATGGTGCTGTTAGGAAAGGATGAGAACATTGGGTCACAGAGGAGAGAAAAGTTGTGTTCTCTGGTGTTGATGGCAAAACTACAGTTTGTCTCAAAAATAAAGTACAAGAATATTCTTAAAGTTGAAAAAAAAAAAAGAAAGCATTTTGCCAGGAATCTCAAGGAAGGAATATTGTTATGATCATGTAATCAATGTTTATGTTTTAATAAGAAGCCATTTTATGTGCTTTACTTTGTGGGCTGAATTTATTCTAATCCATTTTTAAACTAAAATTTCCTATATTTATTTATAGAAAAGCAGACTCAAATATAATGAATTTTTGAATGTCATGTCCTAGCCGCTGTAGAAGAAAAGACTGCATTGATCCATCTCAGGGCTGGTAAAGGAAGAATGTCCTTTCATCCCAACGAAAGACAATTTAGATGAACATGCCCTGGGCAAAATGTTTAAAAATTATTTCAGGTTTAATAAGGGACTATCTGTATTTAAGAACTTTAAAATTTTATTTAAATATTTGTCTAGTTTTATTCTTTGGGTTTTTATTTGCCATAAAAATTATTACCTATGTACATTTTGCTGCTATTGAAAGCCTTTTGGGTCATATCAAATAATCAAGTCATTATTTAAAATCAAATATATGTGTTGAAAGGCAATTTTAAAATTCTGAAATGAGATGCAAAGTTCTTAAAATGTAAAATTTGAGGAGTGAAATTTACCCAAAAATTAATGAAAAATCTAAAATTATATTTTTATACAAATTGGAAGGAAAATAACTGGTGCAACATCAATTTCTTGTAAAAATGGAAATTCTGGTTACCTGTAGGCAAGATAATTTCTGGTTAAATGAATAACATGTTGGTTTCTGTTTGACTAACCTTTAAGATTTTTCAGTACTACCATGGGAATAATTTATATTCCAGTCCGCACTGCTACAGGAATAGACTCATAGATTACCTGTGTATCCATAAGTTATATCCTTGTGAATCTGAGCATAAGGCTTTAGGAATAGAGTAGATTTTTTAAATGGAAAAGACACAGTGTGCATGATATAAGCCTGAGGAGGAAGGCAGCCCAAAGGACAAGTTAGTGTTTGCATGTGAATATGAGCTCAGTGCAATGTTTAGAGTGAAGACAGGGGCTAAGAATCGTCTGGGAAATAAGAGTGAACATCAGAGTCAAGGTAGAAGTGCTCCCAGTGCTTTGCAGAAAATGGCAGAGTCTGGATTAGACAGGGAGCTGGATAAGACAATAATGACCGAGGTGAGGATAAACTGAGTATCTTTATAAACTCCCAAGCATTCCCCCTTGCTTCTGTCACATGCGGAGGAATCTATTTGACTTCCTTGGTGGAGAATTTGTAAATTTTAGTCAGATAATGGTTGGATTGATGTTCTGGCTGTCAGGAGACCATACCTTTCTCCTCCCTTGTCCAGGGAGAGTTCCCCATCTCTGCCTCTGGACAAGGGGATGTTCTACTGTACTGCCTTCCCATTGTTTATTTCCATGGGTTATGAAAGAGCTGGTTTGGATCCCTGTGCCGCTACTATGATTAGAAGTGTGATAGTGTCTGATGCCATTTGGGTTTAGTTAGAGGCTACAGAAAGAATGGGCTAGCTTTTTATTCAGCTGTTCAAGATACCTGCCAAGCAGAGATTATGGTACAAAGAGAAGATAGGGAGGGAGAAGAAACCAGAGCATAACCTTAACATGACTGGTGATGACTTGCTGAGCTTTGATGATTACCCCCTGAAGATACTCAACAGATACTCAAACTGCCTGTTGGGCAGCTCTTCAGTGGTTCAGATATCTTCTGATGTGTCTGTCACAGCTTGAACTCATTCCCTGAGACCTAGGCAACTGGGTAAACTGGCCTGCCTTGAAAGAAGAGGACAAGCCCAGAGTGACACCCCTGGAAGTGCTGCTTCATCAGATCGATAGATTCAAAGATGACTAGGTTGTGTAGTTGTATGCAGTTTAAACATTTGTGCAGGGAGTCCACCCGTGCAGAGTATTATTGACAGCTACAGATCAATGCTAATTTTTGATCATTTTCAACCTACAAAGACCTCTTGACCCTGTTGCCACCTTAGGGGCACTTCAAGTAGTCAAAAGCAATCACAGTAGGCAGTGTAAAATCATCAGACCCTTGAAGGCTGCACAGCTTTGCCCATGCCTGGGAGGAGCACCAAGAGGTAGCGAGGAAGGCAGGCACCTTGCATTATGGATGCCACTGCCTTTGAACAGCATGAAAGACTATGCTAATTTGTTTCCAGACTTTAAGTGACTTCTGTGTTCATGAATTAAAAAATAAACAAACAAAAAAGGCAATCGGAAGCAAATCTTGACGAATGCATTATTCATGATTCATGTTCTCTCATTTTATGTTTGGAAAAATGTGTTAAAACAAGGTTTTATTTTAAATGACTTTTATCCTAATTTACAGTAAGAGTAGAATTAGTGGAGGAGTGTATTTGTTGCTGTTAACAGCTTGTGCTGCCACTGGCAGCATGTGAAGCACTTTACAGAGCAAAAACAGAGGTCCTGCCTGGAGTAGTGGTGGTGCTGCTAGAGCTGTACCAGGGGAGGAGACCAGGCTACCAAGCAAGGGCTGTGCCAGACTCTGGGCTCTGGGTTACAGGGTGTGATCAGGTCACAGTGGCTTGTCACAACCTCTCTCCTCTGTCAGGTGTCCATCTCTGTAGTGTTTACAAGGAAATAATTAAAGGTCCACAGAGGAGGAATGTGAGACTGTACACACTTAAATGTTTGCTGGAATATTCTTAATTTAATGACTGATGGAGTGTGAATGCTTCATAGCTGGGGACAGAGAAAGGAGGGCATGGGCTTGAAGTCCATTGGATTTCATGGTCAGCCAGTCTACGAACATCTTAATGTTCACATTAAAATTTTATTTTGTTGGCTTTCTTTTAATGGTGAATGAAATCTGGACTGTTAGCACGTGTAAACAAGGGAAATATGAGTTTATAGCTTTGCAGAGGAAGACTGGGAGAATATTCCAAACAATGATTTTGTTCCTGTGCCGGTTTAAGGCTGTGTCATTGCCCACTGAAGCCAAAGTTACAGTGCTATCAGTGCAAGGTATATTTTACAATTTATATTTGACCATTCCAGCAGGACAGTATTTCTAGGCTGAAAATGTCATGGGAGGACATAAAGTGATTCTTGAAATGAATCACCGAGTCTGCCATCCATACTCTTTTCAGCATCAGCCTTTGAGCTGAGCAAATTCACGGCTGGCAATGGCAGCAGTGCAGGGGGAGAAAATGTGGCTCTGTATTCTGGGAGTACGTCCCCTGAGCTTACTTCAAAACCAAACAAAACAAAAATACATGTAAACCGTTTGCTCTTCAAGAAGTATCTGTAGGAGCCAGGGATAAAAGTCATCCCTGGAAGGAATGGTTTAGCAGTCTCCAGAGAACATGATGAACTGCAGGCAAGGAAATCCCTCCATCCTTGTTTCATTTCAAAGTGTAGTAAGGATTGTAAATAATTAAATCTTGGGGTTTAGTGGGAAAATGGTAGAATTTAGTGGGAGAATGATGAAAAATATGCCAGTTTTCTGTTTAAAGATAGAAATCTAGTGTTTTGTAGCATTGCTGTCACAAAAACCCACCCAATGATGCAGCTCATTAAAAAGCAGAGCAATTGCTTTTTGTCTGATGTTTTTAATAATGTGTTTGTACCTTCAGAGAGCCTCTGTGTAGCAGTTCGGGGACAGTAATTTAATGCTGCATGCTCACTTCCTCCCATCCCCACCCCCGAACCATGGAATGTAAATTTTAGGCTTTTAAAAGTTCTGTTTTGAAAACCTAATAGATAACTGTCCTCATAAAAACTATTAATACAGACTACATCCAATTGTAAAGCTAATTTTAATCATGTTTTGTGCCAACATAATTTCTGATGCCAGATTTTTATGCTAAGCATGAGCCTCGATTTAAACGTGGTTCTTTAACCTGCAGTTCATAATTTTGCAGTCGGCTGTATAGGTTTTTTGGCTATGGCAGTTTAAACGCTCCCACTTTCAAGGATCTAAGCCATAAATGTTTATTAAAAGAATCTATAATGAAATCAGGTTTGTTATTTTTTTAATGGCTGCCTTGAGTATGTTGGATGACTGAACGCACGTTGTTAATCATTAAGTACTCATGTTACAAAAAGTGTTTGATAGTATTGCCATCTAGGGGCTGAATGAAATTCTCCATACCGAAATAAACTGTAATTGAACAGGTGCTGCTATTGACAATATACATATGTTTTTGCTTTATAGCCCACATGCTTTCCATGTTTCTTATGACAAAAGATATCTCTAAATGTCCCACAGCAGCCAGAGCTTTTTTATATATAATCTGTTCGAGGTGATTGCTATTTGCATTTCAGCTTATGCTTTTTTGGCAGTGATGACTGGGAATTCCTAACAAAGAATTATACTTTTTTGCATTATTAATCTTGCTAGTGTTTGCCCTGTTTAACAGAAAAAAGGAATCATTTATCAGAAAAGTATGTTTATAATCTGTACTTGTGGCATCTTCAGATTTAATATTCATAATGGTCATTCGAATGCTGTGCTATATTTATCTAAAAGACTAACTCATTGTTTTGAGGAAATAACTATTTAAATATTTATGATCTAACTTTTAATATTTAAAAAAAGAAATTAATATTTCTTTAAAATTTGTTTCTGAGTCTGATAGCTTAACAAATGTTTAAATATTAAACAATTGGAAATGTTAGCATTTAGCAACTTAATATGACTTACTGACACAGGGAAATTGACTTCAGCTCTTTCTATCACATGAAGGCAACTGGATTCCTGCACTCCCGTTCTTGTGGTCTATATAATTCATGCCAAAGTACAGCTAAATGAGATTAAATATATCAGTGATCAGCTGAACTCCTTTTTTCTTTGTTCCTCTGATCTGACACATCTGCACAGTCTCCTGCTGGAACATGTTACTCCTGTCCTTTGTTGGTCACTATGCCTTTTGTGACTGTTCAAAATAATTCCATGGCTGTTTTGCCTTCCTGCCTAGATCAGATTTTGTGCTGAGGCTCTCCTTGCCCGAGCAGTGTCAGGTCTGTGTCAGATGCTGTTTGGGGTGAGCTGGGGTGCCAGTGGCCCCTCCTGGCCATGGCTGATGTCCATCAGGCTGCATCCCCACCATGCCCCTCTGCTGAGCTGTGCCCTGGTGTGGCAGCAGGTCAGCCCCAGTCCTCGCAGCCCTGGCTGAGCCAGTGGGATTCACAAATCGTTTATCCAGATTACCATGGCCTGAGTAGATAGAGCAGGACAGCATGCCTATGAAATGTCACATGTACACATAAGATGTGTAAGATTTCTGTGGAGGCAGGCATCACTTGTGTACCACAGGTTTTTACATGCTTGAGTCCAATTCCAGGAAGCTTCATCCCCACTGAGCAAGCTCAGACACATGCTGAATGAACTGTAAGTTGTGTCCTTGATAAGATTCAGACTGTGGAGGACTCCCAAGGAATTCACTCCAAAGGCTCCATCATCTCCATCATAATCATGGATAATTTTTTTAAACTGTAAGAATTTGGTTTTGAGGCTCAGTCATAAAATACCACCAAAAAAAATCCTAGTAACCAGATGGGGTATTCTGCAAAGCAGTCAGAAGTGACCCAGAGCTGAGGCCTCATTTTCCAAGTGACATAAACCACAGATGCTGATTACTTTTTTAACTAACTCAAACATCTGTATTCTTGCTTCAGGGAACAAAGCATCAGGCTCATTTATTTGGATTGAAACCTTTCACAACATATCATATTCATGTCGTAGCTGTAAACAACGCCGGGCAGGTTTCAAGCCCCTGGACATCTGTGCGCACTTTGGAAGCTTCACCCAGTGGCCTGAGCAACTTCACTGTGGAAAAGAAAGAAAATGGCAGGGCTCTGCTGCTAAAATGGTCAGAGCCCTCCCAACCCAATGGTGTGATTAAGGTAATATTCATCTTGACAGTTCACTGGATTGAAAAACAGAAGGGAAATGCTGAATATCAAATTAAAACATTCTTTTGTTGAAAAAGACTCAATCTAATGCATTATAGTTTAAAAAAAGATGGAAGTGCTATATAAGCGCAAGACACTCTGAGTTCTCTATGCTTGTCATTATATTAAAATGAATAACATTCTTGTGCTACTCTGTGACTGTAAATTTTCATGTACACTGAACCAAATTGTTCATTTAATGCATAGAAAGCTGCACATGAAAGCTTGTAATCTTACTCATTGTGAAATTGGACATGACCAAAATGTGTTTGTAGAAAACCTGGGTTTAATAGAATGTTGTTCTGAAATTTGGGATGTCTTTTAGCTCAATGGTTTCAAATGAGTGTAAACCTTTACCTGCAAGGTTTGCGACTAGATGGGTTTATTTGGAGGTTTTTTCCCTTAAGTGATATTCTTTAGAGCTAGTCTGTGAAAAGCTTTCTGCTGGCCTGTGAGAGCCTCGCAATGAAACTTGATAACAATCAAATATAATGAAAACTGTCACTAAGTGATTTATTACTGCATTCAAAATGAAAAGAAATCATGAAAATTGGATCAAAACATTCCTTTTGTATCCATGATCTGTTTGTGAACTGATTGTTACTAGCAAGAATAAGTTTCTGCATCATTGGTTAATAGTCCTTACCCTATGGCAAAGATTAAGGGTCTCATCTACTGATTATTGACAAAAATAGTTTTGTTTTGTTTTCCTTTTATCCTGGCTTCTGTCCTTTTTTCCTTTCCTGCCTGCCTTTCTTTATTTTCTTCCTCATTTCACAGACCTACAATGTTTTCAGTGATGACCACCTGGAGTACAGTGGTTTGTCTCGCCAGTTCCTCTTCCGGCGCCTCGAGCCGTACACCCTGTACACGCTCGTGCTGGAGGCGTGCAATGCAGCAGGCTGCACTCGCTCTCCACCCCAGCCAGTCTGGACAGATGAAGCTCCCCCAGTGTCCCAGATGGCACCTGTAATCCAGGCAGTGAATGCCACCAACGTTGAACTGAGCTGGTTGCAGCCAATTAATCCGAATGGAAAAATAATTCGCTACGAAGTTATTCACAGACACACAGAAGAGACTGTTGCAGGGCACAGAGCAACAACAGAAGATGAGAAAATTGTTTTCACAGAATATAACACTGAAAGCAATACATTCACCTATAATGATAAAAGTTTACAGCCATGGACAAGGTATGAATATAAAATACGCACCTGGAATGCAGCAGGCTACACTGACAGCTCCTGGACAATGGCAGAGACTAGTCAAACTGCCCCAAGGGGTCTTGCTGTCCCCAGTTTATCCGTGGTGTCAGCCAATCCCCATAAAGTGCTCATATCCTGGACGCCCCCAGCACAGCCCAATGGCATTCTCCAGTCCTACAGGCTGCTGAAGAATGATGTTCTCTATCCTTTCAGCTTTGACGCTGCTACTCTCAGCTATGTGGATGAGGACTTGCTGCCCTACACGGTGTACAGCTATGCAGTGGTTGCCTGTACCATGGGGGGCTGCTCCACCAGTGAGCCAGCTGCAATACGGACACTGGAAGCAGCTCCTGCCTTGGTGGACCCCCCATCTCTGCAGGCTGTTAGTGCCACTCAAATCAGAGCATCCTGGGCACCTCCCCAAATACAAAATGGAGATATCACCAAGTACATATTGAAATTAGGCAATGAGGAGTATTATCCTGGCAACAGTTTGCAAATGATGGTCTCTAACCTGCAGCCTTACACGCAGTACGATTTTGCATTGGTCGCCTGTACTGCTGGGGGCTGCACCTCTAGCTCATCCCAGTCTGTGATGACCATGGAGGCTCCACCATTAAATATGGAAGCTCCCAGACTGCTGGTCATGGGCTCGGAGTCCATTGAAATCACATGGAAACTCCCAGATAAGCCCAATGGCAAAATCACAAGCTATGACCTAAGGAGGGATGGTGTGCTTGTTTACTCTGGTCTGGAAACTCGGTATCTCGATTTCACCCTGATGCCAGGCATGGAGTACAGCTACACTGTCACAGCAAATAACAGCCAGGGCAGCGTCACCAGTCCCTCAGCTCAGATAAAAACCAACCCCTCTGCTCCATCTGGGATGTTGCCTCCTAGGTTGCAGGCATGGTCTTCCAGTGAGATTTTGGTGGCCTGGGATCCTCCTATCAAAGTAAATGGTGACATTAGAAACTACACAATCTCGCTCCACAAGCCTGGTGAAACAGGAAAGAAGACTTTTGACTTTGATGCATCTCATGTTTCCTTTCTGAGACGGTCATACATAGTGGCACAGCTCCAGCCCTACAGCAGGTAAGTCTGGAAGAACCCAATTGTTGAATAAATGTTGTGGGGTGGTGCAGTGGGCTGGTAGGCAGCTCAGACATCTTGTTTAAACAGATAGTCAGACCCATGGGATTGTTTGCTAAAAAGTAAATAATAAAACGAGGGGGTTTTTTTCTTTTGAATTTATAGTAACACCAACTTTATATCATCTTGATTAAGTGCATAGTGTTCACTTAGATTGTAATTTATAGGAGGGGTAATTCAGCACTCTGCTATAGGCTCCAAAACCTGCAATCTTGTACTGCTGTATCATTCACATGGTGTCTGCTATGGAGAGTAAATAGGGCTTTAGTTGACAAAATTCAGGGTGGGGAGACCAAAGTCATGGTCACAGACCATTCACAAGGTGGCTGATCTGAAATTAATGGACCATGTTTGAACCCTTGAGCTGGAAACAAGTGATTTGTGATTAAGTGAAATCTAAAACTTAAGAAAGGGTACCAGACTCTGCTACAGAAATGCACTTGATACTGAAGTAATATCTTCCCCACTAATTCTTGATTATTTACCTGACCTTTCCTTATATATTTGTGTAGGCATAATTTGTGTGTGTTACACGGTTGATAAGTTTGTCTACTATTTACATATAACTAATCTAAATCCAAAGAGAGTAATAGAAGAGCTCTGCAGTCCTCAAATGACATCCAAATCATCTCTTACAATGAATCATCATTTTGGTTTATATCATCAAAATCAAAATGATTTTGATCACTTGACTCCTGCAGATGTTAACTGCTCTGAAAAAAACCAAACCACACCCAAATTAAAACCCAGCAGACAGTGCTCTTCCTCAGTGTTCTTCCTCAGTGCTCTTCCTCAGTGTTCCTGCCACACAAGGCACAGCGCATAACCCATGTGCTAATGCAAATTGCGTGCCTGTAAGAAATTCCAAAGACCGGGAGAAGTGAAGAGATCCGCCCGATCTCACGCGGGGTTGATATTTGTATCTGCAGCGTTTTAATCACCTTGCTCCTCTCTGTGTTCCCAAGGTACGAAGTGCAGCTCCAGGCCTGCACGGAGCTGGGCTGTGCCTCCAGTGAGTGGGCATTGGCGCGGACGCTGGAGGCGCCGCCGGCAGCGCAGCCGGCCCCTCTCATTGAGATACAAACAGCCCACGGCTTCCAGTCCACTGCTTCCATCCTCTGGAGCGGCCCCAAGCAGCCACACGGGAAGATTTTGTACTATGAACTGTACAGGAGACGTACAACTCAAGCCCATGTAAATTTAGACCTCTTGCTGGTATACAATGGTTCTTCAACCTCCTTCAAAGATGACAAGTTGCTGCCTTACACAGAGTACGAATATCAGGTGGGAATTGAAACTATTTAGCAGCTCTGATTATGATTTCAGTACACTTTGAGAACCTTACTTTACACTTACAATGAACATACACATCTCAATTCTAATGTTCATAGCATTGTGGATGATTATTGTGAATGTATTTCAAGGACTTGGGAAGCTGAAAATAATTTCATACAAGCAATATATTCATTCAGCATTCAGCAATATATTCAGTCAGCATTCAGTTTACCTTAGCAGTAGGTGCCCATGTATCTTATATGTTAAATGCTTGTATACCCTCCAGAGCCTCTGCAAGTCTCTGTTATGGAAAATTCTAGTTCTTAGAAGGCAGCTTTTTTCCCATTTTTTTTCTTTCTTTTTCCATCCTCCCCAATCTATTATTAATTAATTTTTCATTTAGATCTTAGAGCAGTTTACATCCAAAGGAACTGTTTTCTCTTTAAATTAGTCATTAGAATGACAAGTACAATTTTTTGGTGGTTCAAAAGTGAATTTGCTGTTGATGGTTGGTGTTCTCATTTTGTTTAATATATACCTGAAACAGTGCATTCCACCTCTTGAGCAAGGTGGAGCAATCTTTCTTTTACAGGTTCATTGGCTTTACAGGATCACAAGATAATTCAGGTTGGAAGGGCTCTCAGGAGGCCATCCAGCCCAAATTTCTGCCCAAAGCAGGGTCAGTAAAGAGGTCAGATGAGGTTTCGCAGGGCTTTACCCAGTTGCATCTTGAAAAGCTTTGGGGAGAAGATTGTAACCTTACAGTCTGCTCCACTGCCTGACTGTCATCATTGAAAAAGTTTTTTTGTCATGTTCAATCTGAACCTTTTTTGCTTGAACTTACACCTATTTTATCTGTTCCCCGCCCAACATATACCATAGTTAAGAAACAGGCTCCACCCCTTCATTAGACTGCTGGGCAACTGCAACCAAGTCCTTCCAAAGCCATCTCTTCCCCAGGCTGAACAAGACAAGTCCCACAGCTTCTCTTTACAGGCACTTTTCCAACCCCTTGATTACCTTGGTGGCCTTCCACTGAACTCCCGCTCCAATTTATCAATATCTTTCTGTTATTTGGGGGCCAAAACAAAAGAGACACTAAATAAAGGCAGGTAATCACTTCCTTTAATTGTCTGGCTGTGCTCTTGTGAAACAGCTCAGGATGCTGGCCATCTTTGCTGCCAGATTACTCTGCTGGCTCGTGTTCAGCTTTCTACCTTTAGGTCCTTTGAAGCAGAGGTGCTCCCTAGTTGGTCAGTAATGCTGACCCTGTGATGCTGAAGAAGTTATTCCTCCCCAGAAGCAGGACTTTGCATCTGTCTTGCTGAAATTCCCATTCTCTAGGGCCTTCTGACTGGCAGATCTGTCCTTCAGCATATCAGCTGGTCCCTCCAGTTTGGTGTCATCTGATGCCAGCTTTAATGAGAGCACACTGTATAGATCAGGTTCTTTGGTAGCTCTGCTCCACTGCTATTGCTTTATCCTTTTGAGTAGCCAGAAACCATAAAGAATTAAACCTAAAAATTTGTTTTATCACATTAGTCTATCCAGCTGCTGCATGAACACATGTCATAGACTCATCAAGTCATGCAGTTTGGAAGGGACATCCAGAAGGCATCCAGCCTAACTCCGTGCTTGAGGCAGGTCCAGATAGACCAGGCCCTCAGGGCTGTGTCCAGCTGAGTTTTGGATCAAGTTCTCTATCCTTGCAGATGCAAGGATGGAGATTGTACAGCCTGTGTCAGCAGAACTATTGTTAGACCAGATTTCCTCGCTGCTTTAGGGAGGATCTGTGGGGAATGTGAATTCAGGTGCAGATGGGGCTGAGTAGACAGTAAGCATCGGTAGCAGACCAAAACCATACTTGTTAGGAATCTTTCTTAGATGACAAAAAACTCTCCAAGCTGGACATTGTAGATATTGGCTATAGGATGTTCTCAGCTGGGCTAACTTTTAATTATCTCAGTCAGAAGCTGGTTTTTGGGAAGTGGATACCACAGAGACTTTTTTCAGCCAACATTTTTAATGACTTATCAGTGACAGATTGAAAAAAAAAAAAAAAGAAGAAACCTCTTAATCAGATTCCTGTGCTTTATTGTTCTGTATTCAAGACTTAGTTTTTTATCTTGGTTCTGCTCCATAACTAGGCTGAGCTTTTGATTGGAACTCTAAATAATTTTTGGGTTTTTTCACCAGTGGCCATTTATTTCACCATGAGAAGTTTTTCAATGCACGCGTTTGTCTTCCATTTAAGTCACTTGCAGCAGTCCTCTGGGATGTATTCTGAGCTTCTTCATTGTTGACAATTTATATCTTGCCTGTGAGACAAGTTATTCATAAGTATAGGGCTTGGCTTTTGCTATTATGCTGATGAAACCCAGATTTATATTTCACTTAAACTGGATATTGATTCTCCTGTCTCTGTATTTGAGGCTTGTTTGCTGGACATAAAACTTTAAATGCAACTGAATTTCCTCCAGCAGAATGCAGTTAAAATCAAAGTGCTGTGCTGGGACTCTCTCCAACATTTTTGGAGATATTGAGATTTAGTTCCATGCTCTAATAGCATCTTTGGACCTGAAATCAGGACTTTTGAATCTGGGCTTTTGGGGAAATTTTTTCATTGGATTTTGTTGTTCGTTTTGTTGCCTTTTATTTTGTTTGTTTTCCTGGAAACTTCAGCTGAATATTAGGTTTTATAAAACCAGGTGCAGAAGTTGCACTTCCAGAATGATGACATTAGTTTAGAAGCTCATGCTGACAGAAGGGACTATGCCCCCAAAAATGCTGAGGTCACTGTTCTTCAAGGAAGCACATTTATACTTGAAAGGGCCAGTTCTGCATGAGCATATTAGCACCTGCTGGTTTGCAACAGGGTTCTAAGTGGGATACAGTGCCTATTTCCATACTTCAGAACAGTATGATCTTTGAAACTCCCTCTGTTGGTCTAGTTGTACATTTAGATACTTGCATCTTCTAGAGCAACTTTTAGGAATTTGTTGGAATTCTGCTTGATATCCCCAACTCTATTAACCATGTACTATTATGTGATCTCCTGAAAATCCCCCTGATTAAAACAAACATTATCACTCATGAGGCCCAATGAGTTTGCAAGCACAATCCTTTGTTTCCTGGAATATTTCTGAGACGGGAGTTTGTAGGCCTTCCTTGGGAATCATTGGAAGTGGTGTGTGTGCAGTGTTACCATATAGCAGCCTATAGAGTCAAACCTGTTTTTCTCAGCAAAGGGAAAGCTCTTCTGAGCAGAGACTTGTGGCATTTAGTGCAAAGCAGAGCTGTCAGTGTGGTGTGATTTCCATGCAAATGCAGTATCACTCCTCCACAATTACACTTAATTGTGTTCTTAAAACTGCTTCTTTAGATTAATGGCTTAATGTCTTCCTGGTTTAGGACACAATCCTTATTTCTATTTGGCAGGCACAGAACATGTAAAAGACAGAAAATTACAATTGTCCCTCTTCAGAAAGGTTTATGGCTCCCTGCAGAGGTTTATTCTCCAAGAGGGCTATTCAATGCACCAACACAGGGCTGCAGTGCTGGAGGCGTCCACCTCTGACCACTGTAAGAGGCACAGCATCCCTCCTGTGTGTGGGCAGTCCTTCTCACCCTCCTGTTACTGCAGCCAGCTGAAGGGTCTAGGAACTGCCCCAAGACACACCAGGGTAAATATGTCTTGGGTCCTCTCAAAGAGAAAACAAATAATATTCTGACTTTGAAGAGATAAAGAGAAAAAAAATGTGTGCAAAGTCATGAAGACTAAGGAAGGACTGACTACATGGAGTGTAGAATATGTTGGCCCTATTGGTCATTTTCCAGTGCTAGAAAAGACACTTGGTTTCCCAGCCTGTCTGTCACATTGTTTGCTGAGCTCCAGCTTGTGCTGATTAGTTACTGACAAACAGGTCAGTGACTTCTGCAGTTTAAAATCAGGTAAAACTGGTTTTCTGGTTGACCAGTGATGGATAGTTACCCATCTGTAATATCCCTCGTATCTGACTCCTCTTCATTCTTTAAATTCCCCATTTCTTCCCATCTCTTTTACAGAAAGATGCACTGCAAGGCAGTGACATTAAAAAAAGTAGTTCTTTCTTCCATTCCCTTCTTGTTATTTTTGTTTGTAAGACTGCTTTTTCTTACGAGGTTTCTGCTTCCAATTAAAGAGAATTTCTCATACTACATCTGTATTAGACTACCATGCTTGACCTCAGCTTCTGAAAAGTAAAGCAGACATAACCATGTTGTTTCATTGATGCTATGATGATACCTACTCTAGATATCCTCTTGCAGAATGAGATACTTCCTTCCCCCTAGTAGAAAAGGGCCATTTGAAACCATGTAATTTTGTTCATTAAGCCCCACCTCAAGAAGTGTGTTTCTCTTGTCAACATAATCTTAAATTCAAGTGTGTTGATGCAATAAAACCTTGAATTTTTTTAATTAAATTAAATATAAATATTACATTGGATTCGTTGGCATCCAGGTTTACCAGTGAGACTCTTACAGTGCCACTCCTGCAGGACTGTTCTCAGTAAATTTTGGTCCCGACATATTCAAAACCATGGCAGGCTATCCTTTAAAAAGACATTAGTGTGAGTACCAGGGGAAAATATACTCCAGGGTTGTAGATATTTCCTTGATATGATTTCCTTGATTGTATCTTTTTATTTATGAGGCATAATTTATGACTGCTGAAAAGCAAACTAAAATGAGTGATGACTAACTGCAGCCAAAGTAATAAATCAGAAGCAAAGAAAGAAGTGGTGATTTTGATCGAATCTATTGAATTAGCTGTTGCCCTTAGCCATTACAGGTATTGGAAAGACCTTTTAATATCTGCTTATCTCTCTCATGGGAACTTGGCAACTATCTCATTATATACCCATAGGAAACAAATTATTTAATTTTCTATCTTTTAGAGTTAAACCTTTTTACATCTCTCATTAATTACTGGCATTATGCTATGTTATATGGAATGAGCTTCTTTTAAAATTCGGTAATTTTGTTTAAATCCCAAAGTTTTTGCCTATTGTCTTTCCCTTTTCCAGAATGGGTTTAGTAGTTTTATTATTAGCATTTGAACAGTGGAGATGAATAGCAATGTTAAAAGGCTCTAATTAACACACTACTAGAAATGGGGATCTGAAATCTATCCCATTATATGTTTATGACCTCCATAAGGAGAGTAACAGTGAAGAGGGAAAAGTGTGGGACAATCTGAGAAGGGGCAATCAGGAAGCACACATTTGATTACTACCTTCTTGTTCCCCTGCTCATGAATGAATATGATACTTTCTTTTACCTTGCCTTTGCTGTGTCCACCATAAACTGCACCCACTTTTTAAACTTTCTGCTTTGCTAATACCTGCCTGATACTGAAGTGCCCAGATGTGAATACATTATCCTAATGCTGAATGCTAGATTTTGGTAAATAAGATTTGTGCTCTGAGCTCTGCTGACATCACATAACTCCAAACTGGCCAGCCAGTACGACAGTCAGTTCACAAAGACTTGTGAAGGATGCTGCAATTGATGGTAAGAGGGAGGTTCTTTGGTTGTCTTTCATTTCAGCCAGCCAAGATTGTGGTCTCTTCAATTGTCTTGAAGGTTGCTGTTGGAACATAACCAAAAATTGAGGGCTGTGTTTCTGACTTTGCTGATGTCAGATCTTATATGACCCTAAGTATCTTACTATATTGGAAAATAATTACACTGTGAAAACTCTGCATTTATGTAAAAGTAAGGCTAGAAATTGAACAAATCTAAGTCAAGAAATCAAAAGCAAAGTCTCAAAGTAGTGCTGGGTCTTTGAGGACTCCATGAAACAGCTTTAGAAAGAGAGGAGCAGTGCAAACTGCTCTGCTACCATTTTCCTCACATGTGCCAAGCAGTGCCAGCAAGACCAGCAGTTAGATGTGTATAGAGTCTTTGCTTACCAGAAGAGCAGAGATCCAAGTTGTACCTTACTCTTACACACAGAAGTAGAGTTACGTGCACATGTAAAATGATTGGCTTTGTCTGACCTTATGGTTCCCCAGAACCTACAGCCCTCCATAACTCCATACAGCTCTGAGCAGTGCTCAAAGCCAGGGAGAGGTGGTGACTTACTAATGAGACTTTTCTAAGGCAAAAGGCTGTTTTCTGAGTGTCTGAAGCAACTTGGTGCAAGCTGCTGACTCATTCAGAGCTGAGATCTTGTCCCATCACAGACACACCTGTGACGGACCGTAGACTAAGCGCAGTGCAAAATGGCACAAGGCACAGTGCCTGTTGGACATGGAGGGAGCCAGAAGCCACTGCTGGTTGGTAATCAGCTCTTTGGCTTGCTCTCTTGCAAGCAGGAAGGGTGAGAAGCATCTGGCCTCTGTACTATGCATGGTATCCCAGCTCTTCCTGGCCTGGAAAGTCAGGAGCAGCTCAGGACTGCTGCCTTCATTGAGGCGAGTTGCCCCAGCAGCCTTCTACCTGCTGAGACCTCTGCAGTAAGGGACAGTTTCACATTCTCCACAGTCAGTGAACAGCCTGTGGAGAATGTGGAGCTGTCCCTTACTTTGCAGGAGTTTGAGCTCAAAACAAAGTTTCCTTGATACAGATAAGGGGTTTCGAGAGTGTTGCAGCAGATGATTCTGTGTGGTTCAGGGATAGAAGTCATCTCATGGGCTTCTCCCACTGTCAGCATCTACAGTAATAACATCATTATTCTGTATCTATGCCCAAGGTGATCTGTGCCCTTGTTTCTGCCCTTATTGTAGAAGCTGTTAGCTCTGCTAAGCCTGAGCAAGCTCACTGTGGTAAGGTGACTCTTCTCAGAACGTCCTGTCCTGTTTTGCCCCTTCTTGCTGTGCCAATGAACCTTGAGTTTGTCCTGTGATCATTTTGAGCGACTGATCACAGGTTTCTTCCAGGAACAGGGATCTATGAAGGCTCTATTTATGACAAAAAAAACGAAGCTTAGTTACCTGTAACTGGAATTCTTCAGTTCTCTGAATATATGCTCTCTAGAGAATTTTCTCCCCTCTCTTCTCTGTCTGGCTCCACTTCAAAGTGCAGTCTGAGCCAGGGGCCAGCAGATTGATAAAACATTAATTAGTTACCCTTGGTAGCTGATTTCAGAGTCCTCTCCTGGTTTTTTTGGGACAGTGCAGCCTTCAACAGCAACACATTTTTGGCAGGGTGCTGAGCCATGCACCATGATGTCAGACTTAATGCTTTTTGAGACAGAATATTCAGAAAGTCAAGATATAAGAAACTTTTCTTGACTTTCTGCTCTTTGTATTTTGCCATTTAATACATCCTTAAGATGTGATTGCTTCTTGTTTGCTCCATGTTCCCATGTGGTCTTTCATAATTATAAGAAGGTAATAGTACTGCCTGTTAGGCTCTTTATATTTCTGTATGAATGTGATTAAATATTTGTGATGCTGATTAAACCACAATTTATAAAGATTATTTGTGACCGCAAAAAGCTTTTACAAAAGCCTAAATATGAAATTTCAGTTTAACCAGGCTAGCCAGACAACAGCTTCCATCCATGACTGTTTAGTGGTGACTTTCTTGAGAAGCCATGACCTCTGATTTTAAAGACACTGCTCCTTGTGGTTTCTGTTGCCATGCTGCCCCATTTTTTCCTGCAAAGAAGTGGCTAAACACCAGCATTTTCATCTGCAGTCAGTTCTGTGAATTTACTGCCCCCAGGTTTCCAAACACTGACCAGGATTTACTTGGACAGCGATTCTCACAGGGAAATATCTTTATAACCATCCATCCTTTTACAGATGGTTGAGCAGAAGCAAAGGGAGTTAAGGGACTCCAGCTTAGGTCAGTGTAAATCTGGAATTCAGATCCTCAGAAGTCCTGTTTAGCTGTCACATCTGTCTCAGAAGCTGGCATTACAGATTCACAGACGCCAAGGGGGCTTCTGCTGGACACATGTCTTGGCAGGCTGAGTAGCTGGTGTCTGTCTAGAAGGCATGCTCAGACCATGTCTGTCTGTCAGGCCCATACAAACATGGCCATGACCTTGGCCTTTTTTTCCAGAGAGTCGAGCAAAGCATCCCGAGAACCGAGGGGTCATCCACCTGGGCATTCCCACTCCAGGGAGGCAACAGGCCTGACTGCCTCTGGTGGAGCATGTGATTGAACCTCAATTACCTGACTCTTGAAAGAGTGTTTTAACCACTTAGCTGTAGTATGGAAGGGGATGAGCACAGTCACAGAATCCCCTCAGTTGGAAGGGGATCCTCAAGCATCATTGAGTCCAACTCCTGGCCCTGCACAGGTAACCCCAAGGGTCACACCATGTGCCCGAGAGCATTGTCCAAATGCTCCCTGAACTCTGTCTGGCTTGGTGTTGTGACAACTTTCCTAGAGAGCCTGTTGCAGTGCCCAGCCACCTTCTGGGTGAAGAAACTTTTCCTGATATCCAACCTAAAGCTCCCCTGATACCGCTTTGTTCCCTTGGGTCATGTCACTGGTCACCAGAAAGCAGAGATTGGTGCCTGCCCCTTTGCTGCCCCTGACAAGGAAGCTGCAGGCCACAGTTAGGTGTCCCCTAAGTCTCTTCCAGGCTGCAGTGGATTTGTATTGTTCTTACAAGATTATTATTAAAACCCCAGGCCACACTAATGACCCCAGACCTGGCAATGGGGTGACAATAAACTGCTGTGTGTGAGGACAGCACCATCAGCTCAGGAAGGGTGCTCAGAAGGGTGCTCAAGTACAAGAGGCTTCATCACATTGTTCTCAGCTAAAAAAGGAGATGAAAATGCATCAGGAGCCAGGTAAGGAGTATCTGCATGTCACTGTCACCCCCCTGCTCACACAAGCAGGACATTCCTTCCTCAATTGGGCTCCCAACCCATAACTGTGGTGTCTGACGCTGCAGTGGTGAGGAGGGAAGGCAGCAGTGCTCTTCCAACAACACTATTGTTGCTTTTCTAGTTTCAGCCCATTTCCAGCCTCAAAGGAACCAGAGACTCATATGCACATCATGTTCCCATTATTCTGTGCACAGTTTTCAGGGCAGGATATGTCTTTGTCTCTATTTAAGCAATTCAAAGGTGCTGGCGTCCAGTAATGAATGCAGCTGTGGAAGCAGAAGTCAGCACTTGGACAAGAGATGGCCTCCTCACTGTCATTATCCTACTTTTCTCTCTTTCCCAGGGGTGACTGCTCTGACAGTAGAAACATTCAGGAATTCCAAGCCTTCTGTTGTACTCTTTTAGTTCCTCTGAAATGTACATCAGTCCTGCAAAAAATATAAGACCAAACGAGATAATGGGGAACAGAGTGTCCCAGGGTCAGAGGGACTCCTCTCTGCTATAAATCTCCTAGTTCTGTGGCACAAGAGGACCACACACTGCTTGGGATAGGGAAGAAATCCTCGCTCTGTTCTGTGACAATGGTCTTTTCTGGCTCCTGGCCCTTTCTTAGAAACAGGAAGAAGCTCCTTGGGGAAGTGATCACAGCACCAAGGGTGAAGGAGTTCAAGAAGCATTTGAACAACACTCTTGGGTACACGTTGTGACTCTTGGGAATGGTCCTGGCCAGGGCCAGGAGCTGGACTCGATGACTCTTGTGGATGCCTTCCAGCCCAGCTTATTCTGTGATTCTGTGAATTAAGACTTCTTCCTGAAATACGAGGTGTGGGACCTACAATAGATGAGGGATTGATGAAGGGAGGAGTCTCCATCCAACCCTCGGTGAAGTGTTTGCTTCCCAAATGAGTTGCATCCCTCTCTCCTCCAAAATTCCTTGGCAATTCCATTCTGAAGCTGAATTCCTGTGCTACACAGGAAAACTGTTCCTAGCTCATCACCTTCACTTTAGCTGTGGGCAGCTTGCTCAGCAGGTCAGGCCTGGGACTGTTACGCTCCGTGCTCATTAAGGCCACAGCCTGGATGTAACTGGAGCATTTGAGCCCAGGTAAGCACTGAGCCAGTGCCAGTGCCCCACTCAGAGCTGCTCTTTCCATGTGTGTTTTATTCTTTCCACAAAGAAATATGACCCTTGAAATGAATGACTGTGGGTAAATCTTCGTAGCAGCTGGAACTGAACTGAGATACAGGGTTTGACCTACTGCAGTAAAGTGAACAGTTTGACTTTATGAATAGTTCACAACAGAGATGTATTACTGATTCCACTGAAATGAAAGTGCTTTGGCTGAGCTTTTTATTGCAGGGCATCATCTGTACTTAGGATGGTTCTGTACATTACTGATGGAATCAGGCAGGATCTTTGGGTTTGTAATTGGCAGAACCTCAGCCTTCAAAGCCACTTTAGTTGTTTTTATCCATTTTCCTTCCTGTGTTCTTGGAAGTTATTATTGCAGTCTGGAAGGATTCAGGGTCAATTTTGAACACCTCTTACTTCTAAACCTCTTGGTTTTTTTCAAGACATAGTCCCACCATTCCCTTCCCCAGGACCAGTGCCCAAAGTAGATCACATAAGAATGTGTTTTACTGTAGTTAGAACTGCTCAACATGAAAGCTTACTAAGGAATACTTACACTAAAAATCGCTCAGACAGTCCTCTTGTATTGCCATTTAGATCTATCATTCTGATTGATCACTATGTGGTTGGCTAATATTGAGTCTAATTTAACCCTATATGCTCATGCATCCATCTATTCTGTCTATTGTTCCTGACATTCTACAAATTACTTACTCATGCAAATGATGACCTAAGGCAACCTTTTATGATATTCGTGTTTAATTATACAAATGCTTTTTGATAAATAAGATTATACATCCTTCCATATGTTTATTCAGTCCTTGATGAAAGCAAAATTTAATTTTCATGCAGATTTGTTGGAGAGTGTGTTTAATAAGTGCTGAGTTTTATATAGTCTGCAGATCACTCTGGTTTTGGGTAGCTGACAAAATCAGTAGGCATAGTTCATAGAGACATGTGGGTTTTAATCAGGCCTAATTCAAGCTGCTAATTTTTGAAATTTTGGAACTGAAGTCATTGCCTTTGTGCTCATGCAATAAAGCAAATGTTGTGAAAATAAATGAGAGATTCTGAATTAACTACACCCTTCAGTGGGCTTTATTTATATTACAAGTTACTGAAAATATTGCCAAATAACTGATACCTTAATATTTTTAGGAGAGGGATGTTCCTGTAAAGCTCACTGGTTCAAAAGAGTAACTTGAGTTTGGCTTGTGTAATTCAGTCAAGGTGAATGCAACTTTTAAGAGTCACCCAAGACCAGGCTGAATTCATTGGGGCTACCTGCATACATGAAGAAAATGTGCAGAAGGGAGAAGTTGTCAGGACCAGATACAAGTATCTTTCTTCACATGTCTTTGAAAACACTGTTCTTGTTGATTGCAGCTCCTCCAGGAGTCCTCTTGGCATGGTGTGACACAGACAGGGGTAGGAATTCAGAGTGTGGGGATCAGGTATGAAGAACACACGGGAACCCACACTGCCTGATACATGACTTTGGCTTCTTTTCCCTAAGTGTGACAGTGGGAAATATTCCACCCTTCTGTTAAAAAATTACTGGGTCAACACAGGTGCTGACTGGCCATCGAGGGACATTTTCCAGGAGTGCCATGGCGCTGTGTTTTACCCAGTGTCAGTAGAGCTGCAGTAGCCCCCCTGGCTAACAGCAGGTGTTTTGTAGGCTTTTTTGAGTTCTTTGCTGACAGTTTCTTTGTTCTGTGTGGCAGGTGTGGTCAGTGAACTCGGTGGGCCGGACGCCCAGCAGCTGGTCCCGCTGCCGGACAGGCCCTGCCCCTCCCGAGGGCCTGGGAGCTCCCCTCTTCAGCACCGTGGCGTCCACTGTGGCTGTGGTGAGCATCAGCCCCCCTCTTAAGCCTAACGGGGTGGTCAGTATCTACAGGCTGTTTTCTAATGGTACCAGAGGGACTGATGTGGTGGTGAGTATTGTCAGCACTTTTTCTGTACTTCACTTGTATTTTCTCGCTTTAACAATTTTGTTATTACAAGCTGCTGCTGTTGGTCACAGACTGCCTTCCTCTCCTGGCCTCCCATGGTTAGCTGCTCTGCAATGCACTGTCCTGTCCGTGAGCTTAAGCTGTCTACTGATTTCACATTACCCATTTATTCCTTCCAGTGCACTTGGCTGTGGCTGTGTCTGATTCAGCCAGCTCATCCCATTGGTGCCTGCATGGCCTTCCTTTTCCATTCCCTCACACCTGCCATGTTGCTGGCTTGGCTCTGCCTCTGCCTCTGCCTCTGCCTCTGGCATCAAGAAGTACCAAGTGCTTCCCTTTGCTTGCTTGACTCTCTTCTTCTTATTTTTTGCTGAACTCTGCTGAATCACATGCTGCCAAATGAGAGCAGATGTTGCCCCTTGTTGGTGTTTTCTACATATTTTTATTTCTTTGGCTTCAAAAAAGCTATACCAACAAATGACTACAGCAGAAAGGTGAAATGGCAGTTCCTGTGAGCAGTTTCAGAGCAGGGCACTGATTCCTTTGCCAGAACTGCCAGGTCTCCCTTGCTGAGCTTAGGAAAGTTTCCTAACAGGCTCACCCAGCACAACGTCTGTTTGAATACAGAACAGCATCATGTTGGCTCTTGACTCAGATGTTCCTACCAGAGAGCACATTCTCCTGTCTGGGAGTCACCTGACCCACCAGACACATTGGTGTCATGCTGCCTAGCACTGTTTCTTGCATCCACATTGGGGAAACTTACGAGATATGCATGATTATTTGCTAGCACATTTATCATGGAACTATTTTCCACATTAATTTATTTTCTTCTTCAGTACCACTTATCCCAGAGTCTTCCTTTAATGGCTTTCAGCATCTCTGTTGCTGAGAATGACATTTGCAGTTGACATACAGTGGTCACAGCTCAACTAAAGATATGCTGAGGCCACTGATGGCATGGTCTTTTCCTTTGAAGAGCGTCCTTTAACTTCATAATGGGAGAAAAGCACCGAGTTCCCATTACACAACAGCTGCATTAGTGTCAGACTTAAAGAACCTGCAGAATCTTCTGCCTGTCTTCTTCTGGGGTTAATTCACCTCCTTAACTCTTATTTAGTATTTGTGCTGCTTGAAGCTGTGACGAGTTCCCTCTTCATTTTCACAGCTGTCAGAAGGGACTGCCACCCAGCAGACGATACATGGGCTAAAACCTTTCACCACGTACTCCATTGGCGTGGAGGCCTGCACCTGTTTCAATTGCTGCAGCAAAGGACCCATGGCTGAGTTCACCACGCAGCCAGCTCCGCCCTCGGAGCAGCCTCCGCCGCAGATCCGCACCGTGACCTCCAGGAACGCCTCTTTCCAGTGGAGCGCCCCTCAGTCACCCAACGGCATCGTCACCAGGTAGGAGCTGCCACCCAGCTGAACCTGCACACCTCAGCTGGAGCTAGTGCCAGAACAATGTGAGCTGGAATTCCATGGCTGAGGGCACTGAACAGTTGTGGCAGTCACACTCCTTCCTTCTCATGACGGTGGTAACATTCCCTGTAGCCTGGACACCTTCTGGGAAGTTTTTGCATACAGTGATTGCTTTTCTCCTGAGCAGGATACTGGGGAGGATAAAGGTGTAAAGGATGAGCTGTTGTGAGTGGAGGTGATTGTCTGACAGCTGTGGTTGTGTAATGAAATAGTTGTGAGTTCAACTGGCAGTGATGAGAGAGCTGTGATCTGGAGTTACTTAGGCAAAAATCCTGACTTGCAGAAGAGGGCAGCAAGAAAACAGGCATCAAAAGTAAGTGTGACTTACCACCACAACTGCCCAGTTATCTGATAGTTGGGACCAAAATCTCCAAGAGAAAAACTGGGATCAGGTCTATTTTCTTCTCCAGTAGCCAGACAGACAGCAGTTGACAAAATGTGGGAATGGCTTTTATGTTATTTAGGGCCCTTCATTCATCAAAATCTCAACTTCGTTCTCAGCTACGAGCTCCACGTGTACATGGCGTGTCCTCTGAACCTACAACCAGCAGTGAAGTCTTGCAGTCCTGGCCCAACTGAGGTGAAGTACACAGGGAAAGGACAGAGTGCCAACGTGTCCAACCTGGAGCCTTATACAACCTACAACCTGCGAGTTGTGTCCTACAACTCTGTTGGCAGTAGCGCCTCCGAATGGATTGGATTCACTACGGAAAAGGAGCGTGAGTATGAGAAATGGTTCACTGACCAGTCATGCCTGTCTCTGAGAGCCAAATTACTTCCTCACCTCTGGGAGAGAGGACATCCCCAGAAACCTCTTCTTCCCTGTCCCTGGTCACTGTATCTCTGCTGAACATTAATTGAAATTCTGCTCTGGGGCTTAACTGCTCATTCCTTCAAAAATATTTCTTTGCTCATCATCTGATGTCACATCCTCTATCGTGGGAGCCTGGAAACCTTTTATTTTACTGAAAATGGGCAGCAAAGCTGCAGAACATAAAATGCTGAAGTATTACCAGAAGGCTGATGTGTAGTAATAAATATACTGCCATAAATAATCCCTTGGAAAAGTGGAGATCTTGAAAGAGACCTGGTAATTGTTTTCAGGAACAATCTTATTGTCCTAATTCATGCCACACTTCTGCTAGGATTCATAAAAGTTTTCCTTGGATACCATCTGAATGACTGTATGCTTGTGAGCACTGAAGTAAGAATTTGTTGCTGTCCAACCACTTCAGGCAGTGCTTTAAGGCCATGTGGTGGTATGCATGGAAATTAAACATGCAGGACCTGTGCCTACAGGCAAAATAGATTTTGCCATCAAAACTGGATTTGTAGTAGTCTAACATCAGCTTTTATTAAAAAGATCTATAGTGCTGTAGCCAGAGTCATTCCATAACAGATGAGATGGGCATTTCATCTCAGTCTATCAGGTCAGGGCAAAGACGATGTTCACTTTTTATCTCATGTCAGGATTTCAGAATCACCTTTCTAAAAATCCCTTTTGCATCATTTGATAGTTCTGCCAAGTAATTACTCAAAATCTGTAATCTAATACATCCTTAGTTGGATTTCAGGTGGAAGAGGCCCAGTTTTTTTTTCAATGTTACCACTAAGAAAAAAAACCCCATACCAAAAACAAAAAAAAAAAACAACAAAAAAAAAAACCACCAACCAAAAAAAACAAACACAAAAAGACAACCAACCAACCAAAAAACAAACAAACAAAAAATCCCTTATGTCCAAAGCTGTGTTTTATTAAATTACAACTTAAAAGGCTGGAAAATTATTATGAACTTTTAAATGGAGACAATTCATAAGGAACTGGTGAGACACATAGAACAAAAGGATTTGAAAGCAATTTTTAATCCCCCATCCACTAGTTCCAAAGTCCTCTTCTTTCAGTCTTGCTTTTCTTGCCTTGCTGACCTCTTCACATCAGGTTTCCAGAGTCTCTCTGACTGCCTCCTTCCTTGAGTCTCTCTGACTGCTTCCTCTTGCCTCAAAGGCTTGCTTTAGTGACAGTGGGCAATTAGCAGCAAAGTGCAGCTGGACAAGCAGCTTTCTTGTGAGCAAAACAGCAAATACGGGGCAGATGGCTTAATGGCAGCGCCACAAGAAAGGACCACCTCAAACTTAAATGAAGTTTTTTGTCAGCAAGCTGTTGAGCCCAACTGATGAACTCTTCCTCCCTGAAGTGAGTTCTGGGTTTCTTTTCTGTTTGCCTGCCATCTGTTCTCACTTTTCTGAAACCCCATGTTTTCATGTATGCGCATGTATTTAAGATGATCTCAGCAATTTCTTGGGGCTTGCAAAAGAATCCTCTTCATAGCAGCTCCCACAGCTCAGCCTGCTGCAGTCAGGCTTTCACAAAACCTCGTCTGTCCCCCTGTCCTCTGCCTGAAGCTGGAACTTAATTTATAGAGTTTTAGTGTCAGTACCACATACATAAAGGCAAAGGGAGGGAGTTCAGTGTTTGATTTCAGGATATACCTCTACTTTCTCAGTACAGAGGCTGGCATGCTACAGCAGCTTTTTCTTTTCTTCTTGTATCTTCCCTAATCATACGCATGGCTATGAGAGAAAGGGGGAGTGCATGTGGCAGAGAGCTTGTATTCGGGAGAATCTCTTTCTCTTCGCTGTATAACTCAGTTACCAAATCACTTCTGGCCTATTGGCTAGAAATTGACAGAATTGAGCTCTTTTTCCTTGTTCTGCAGCACCTCGGTACATAGCTCCATTCTCCGTGGTCAGCAATTTATCCATCATCCACATTGACTGGAGCCGCACCTTTGTGCTGAACGGGCGCCTGAAGGAGTACGCGCTGACGGAGAGCGGGCAGCGCATCTACAGCGGCTTCGACACCGAGCTCTACTTGCCAAGGACGTCTGACAAAAGTCAGTTTCCCACAGCTTCCTCTCTGGGACAGTCTGTTGAGCGAAATTAATAGTATTGTATGCTGAACTTTAAAAAAAATTTCTCCATTGCAATCCCATGCTAAGACCAAAGGAGCGTACAGCCACGCCAAAAAGTATCTAAAAAAATCATTGAAAAAAAAAATCCATACAGTCACAAATGGAATGGGACACTCGAATTCAGTGTCTCGAGCTTTATTTCTCAGCACCAGCCTCATTACATTGTTACAACAATGCAGCAAAAGATGCTGACAGCTCACTGACATAACAGAGTGCCGAAGGAACTTAGCATGACAGAATAACATAAGACAATCTTGGTCCAAGTTTCATCCAGTCACAGAAAGCAAGAGCATATTGACAGTAGTTTTTCCCAATCACCTGAAGCACACGTAGCTTTGGTTAAAACAATAGCGGCCTATTCTCTCTTACAATGGCTCATTTATAAGAAACAAAGCACAGAGGTCCATTCACATTCAACCTTCTAAAATATACACTGAATAAACTTGTTAGAAGGCTCAATTACATAGCTTTTATTGTTCTATTTCCTGTATCTTCACTACAGCTTAAACATCTTTGCTAGCCTTAGCACTGTCATTCCCACTGTCTCTGAGGCCTGTCTTTACCTTCCTAAAACCCTCTAATCCTATGGATCCCAACACATAGAGCTAAGCTTTCTCTTTGTCTTGGTTTGGAAAAGACAGGAGTCTACTAAGGAAGGCAGGAGCCTCCCCTGAAATGGAGAATGCAAACCTTCCCCACCCCTCCGAATTGCTACAAATTTTGAATTAAGGGGCTCTCAGGCAAAAATATGAGAGCAGGAAATAACAGTTCTTTAATAGGGAAGAAAAAATAAAAGGATAAAATAAAAAATGGTCAGGGTGTTGGCAGCAGTCCAATTGGAAATGTGGCTGCAGTCCCCCTGAAGTGTCAGTTGTGGTTCTGTTGGAGCAGAGATCCTGCAGAAAAAGGGTGTAGTCCTCCTCCGAAGATCCAGTGGAAGAAAGAGGCAGCTGCTGTTCCTTTGGGGAATCCAGTGGAGAAGCCTTGCAACTATTCCAGGGTCTCCAGATTATATCTGGGTAGCAATGCTTGTCTCCTCCCTCTGGGCAGAGCATCTCACAATGGGATGCTATAGTTCTTATCAGTCATGAAGTAACATTCAATAGTCTGTTATCAGCAGATGTCCCCTCCCGAGGGAGGAGTGGTTGTGATCACTCAGAGAGAGAGATAAGGCAAACTGCCCACTTGACAAAAGACAACTGCCATACAGATGGTAATAGAAGTCTTGCCTTGCAATCTGGAACACTCTTAAACATAACACCTTACTGGGTGAGACTGTTTTGATTCACAGTGACAGTCAAGTTTTCCCAAATCCTGAAGCTGTGTTGCAATTCCATCCTTCAGTGCTACAGTCAGGGAAATGTATAGAAGTCTTCAGTTTCAGGAAAAACTGCAGCTTGAATTTTCATTTGAATCAAATTAAGTCAGTAGCTCTTGGAACCAGCCATGTTTTGAAATACAGTTTCATTTTAGAAATTTGCAGTCTTTAAAATAAAAGGAAATTATGAACAGGGGCAATAAAAGAGAAAAAAAGCAGCAAGAAAAATGTTTTCTGTTTTTCTGTTTTGATTATGTTGGAATGTCATATGTCAAAGAATTTTGTAATTTATTTTTTGTCTTACTGATTACTGCAATGGTGCTAATGCTTTATTTGCTTTTTTTCAAATGTTCTTAATATGTTTGTTTTAGCCATGAATAAAGTATGAGGGATTTAGGGCAAAGTGGTGAAAAAACTGAAAGTTGCCAGAAATATTGGAAAAGGAAGAATTTAGTAGTGAAAGAGGAACATAAATTGTAGCAACATCATAGTGATAATTGCTTATGATCTGCCATGATTCATAGTTTAGAATTTCAATACCAATGTGTAAAGAATTGTGAAGCTCTGATATGGGATTCAGGTGGATTATGATGGGTTATGTGCTATTCCTGCCTTGTTTTTTTAGACCTGGCTGTTTGCTGGTAAATAATGGTGCAAAGCAGCACCTAAATATTTTTTATTTCTGCTGCTGACAGTATTTTCTAATTTTTTTGCTCAGCCTTTTTGTTTCAAGTGACCTGCATCACTGATGAAGGGAGTGCCATGACACCAGTCATCAAGTACAACGCTGGAGAGGGAGTTGGTAAATACATGAAGAAATTACCTAGCACCTGTTCATTTGATGTGTTTGTGCTTGAAATTTGGTATTAGTGCATGCCAGGCAGGATGGCATCTCGCTGCAGGAGCTTCCTTAGTGCCTTGTTTATGAGGTATGTAGGTAATGTGCTTTTTTTGCCATGTATGGATTTCTGTTCTTTACATCACAGAATTATTGAGTCCTTTAGATTGCAAAGGACCTTTAAGATCATTGAGTCCAACCATCATACAATCATAAAATGGTTGGGTTGGAATGGACTTTAAAGATCATCTACTTCCAGCCCCCTGCCATGCAGGACAACTTCCACTAGACCAGATTGCTCAAAGCCCCATTCTGCCTGGCCTTGAACACTTCCAGGGGTAGGACAATTCTCATGATTAGCTTCAGATCCTCTCCTCAGATATGTAATATTCTTTCTTTTATTTTTACCTAAGTATATTGCCCAAAAATGCTGTGCTTTTTTCTGCTAAGTTTCTTGTCTGAGCTATTTCTAACTGAATTAATTAACTGGTTTAATTAAGTTCTTTTTTATGTGGCATCTTGTTCAGCCTTTTAAAATAAATCTGCCTTTTATTTGCAATTACTCTTTACTTATATCCCTTTTCATGCTTTCATGCCATTATCCTGCAGAATTTCAGGCAAGGCTGCCTTGAAGGCATTATAAATGTTCCCAGTTGCTCTACATCCACCACCTTCCACACTCTGTCCCTTTGTTCTTTTGATTGCTGCTTTTACCCAGAGTCTATTGAAAACTTGAATGGCTATGTGGGCAACTTGCAGAGGAGGCTTACAAGCAAAGGTATTGAAAATTCCTTGGCCAAGAGTTTGGTTGTACATGTAGGATTCCAAATAGCCAGGAAATATTGTCACTGAGATTTTTTACTTTTGTTGTGTATAAGCAAAGCCAAGCAAGTGACTGGTTTGTTTTTTAGCAGGTGGGGGAAAGCACTAGTAAAATTTTTCATATTGCTTGCTTTTGTATAAATGTATTAAAGGCTTCCTCCCTCTCTTTTGTTAACTGCACAGGCCTGTAACTGCACAGTTGTTCTGGAGAGAATGTCCTCTATCTGTACTGCTCTGAAATTACTGTAGTAATTTCCACTCTTCAAGGTTACTTGGAGAACCCTTTTTTCCTCACATTCCACCACCACCACTACCTCCTTTCGGAAGAGCTGCTGATGCAGTGGTGATTTCCAGCCTAAGCAGCAATGCCAGAGCTTTAAGCAGGGTCTCTTGAGGGTAGTAAGTTTTTTATTGCAGCCCGCGAGCATATTGAACCATTATGCCACCTTGAACATAAGTGCAAATAAGCACATGACGACAAAATTACTTAAATTTCTGCCTAATTTATTAGCAAGGAAAGGGATGGCATATTGTTAAATGCTTCTTGAAATAACTGTCCCTTTCTCCCCTAATCCCTCTTTTTACAGGTCTGATCTTGACAACACCTGGAGAGAAGGACAAAGCAGAGTCCAAACGTGCAAAATTCTACAACGAGTTGTGGTTTGCAGTGCTGATGGTAGTTCTAGGTTTGATCCTCTTGGCTATTCTTCTCTCCTTAATTCTTCAGAGGAAGGTCCACAAGCAACCCTATGCACGAGACAGGCCTCCTTTAGTTCCACTCCAGAAAAGAACATCACCAATGAGTGTGTATTCATCAGGTGAAACCCATCCGGTATGTTTGGAAAAATGCAACCAGTGTATATTCACGATACCTGCCCTGTCAAACACACACACAGACTTTTTCTTCCTCCCTCCAACAGTTTGTTACACACTTGGTTACCAAATGGAGGCTGTTATTGTAGAGAAAGGGCTGTCTGGTCCTATATGGGCCATGTCTGTGTGGGCACACCAAGCAGGGTTACAAGAGCTTAGTCCAAACAGAGCCCTCGGACACCTGGTCTGCAGGCCCTGAAATGCTTCTGATGCCTAAGACAAACTTTGGATCTGGAAATGCAAAGCCATTGCTGTCACCTCATGTTAGCTGACATCTGCAGCAGAGCTGAGAAATCTTTGGCATGCTGTGAGAAGGTAGATGATAAAATGTGCTTTTCAGGGGAACCTTTCATGTGTTCCCAGCTGCCTGCTGTGGATGGCTAACCAGGATCAATCTGACAGTCTTTGTCAGGTATCCAGGAGATATGCCTGCAAAGAACAAGACTTACGGAGAGGCTTTATTTCTTGCCAGTATCCATCTACCACCCAGCTGGACTGCTCTAGGACAAGCTGCATGCCAGGAAGGTTTGGAGTAGAGTGAGAGTAATAAGGGAAAAAGCTAGAGAACTTCACAAAATGCACGTGTGCATTTGTGCAAATGGACCCACAGAGGGATCATCAGAGTGGTGGGAGGAGGGCTGCTGGGAAGTGATAAAGAGGAAGGCTCTTTTTAGCCTGAGAAGTTATAACTCTGAAAAAGAACACATAAAAACCATGTTCTATCATGTAGCAGAGTAGTAGCGCTATCCTACCCCTTGAAAAAGCAAAACAAAAGGAATGTGGCAGTTGTTATGGGATTGAGAATGGGAGCAGCCATGCCTTCCATTTTCATGCTTCTTCCAGGCACAGGCCGTGAGATGATTCTTCTTGTCACTTCGTAGCTTCTTTTTCCTGTGAGCACCATCAAGCAGCATAGTGACTCCTGCATCCTTCACGCATTCTGTTCCTTCTTGTCTTGTTGCCAAGACACTGCATCTGTGCCTCAACCAAGAAGCTCTTGGAAACAATGGGATTTCCAGTGTGCCCCTTCTCCTGGCAAAGGCTAAGAGCATAAGAAACTTTTTTTTTTGGTCTCATGGCTTTGATTGCTTTTCCTCTACAGTCTGTCATCTTGTGTTATTCCTCTTGACTTTAAAATGTCTTTGCTGTTGGCATGCCTGCACAATTCCTTTTCATGTTCCTGCTCTTCTTTTCTTTTTTTTTAAATTTTTTTTTCTTTTTCTTCTTCCAACAGCTCATGGACTTAATAGAAAGGAAGATTTTTAGTGCAGCAGTTGAAGGACTATCTGAGAAGTTAGGACAGAGCTACCATGGAGCTGCAAAATTGCTTGTTTTACAATTGTTACGTTGTGGCAAGCAATGCTGGCTGCTCGCACAGTACTTTGACCGTTTAAAAATTAAATAGTGCCTGGTCTTTGCCAGTCCCACTACTCCCCCACATCCTGCTGCACTGATCTCCCTCACAGAGCTGCAACTTATTCACACCCTCTGTCAGGTACCCCTACACTGCAGCTTGCCCTGCCCTAATGCTTTTCCTCCCTCTCTTTGATCTCAGTTTGAAACTATTGCTGACACATCCGATTCATCAAGCAGCGTCACTCTCAAAAGATACACGACGCACTTTGAGGTAGAGTCCTCAGCTTGCAGAGTGGCCAGACGTGTGGTGTGTCAGATGACCCAAGCATGCACAAAGGCATCTGACACTGCATGTTCCTCCTGGTGGGTGATGATTTTTCCCCCGGTTATGAAAAGATCTGCAAACATTACTCTTGCTGTGCAAGTCTAGGCTATCATTCTGCTAATCAAAAGTCTTTGGACTTCTGCTTGTTGGTACTTAAAAAAAAATTAGGAAGAAGAAAAGAGAAAAAATGGGGAAAATTAGAGAAAAAATGGGGAAAGTTCTGGTTTAGCGTTGGTGGCTTTTTTGTTTGTTTGTTTTTAATTATATGATTGTTCTACAGTAGGGAAAGGTCTGGGCTTTTTTTCTTCTGTTTATAACAGTGTGTGATTTTGATGCATGGTTTTCTCTGTTCTCTCCCACTCCTGCTTTGGTTTTGTTCAGTTAAATTATTTAAAACCATGCCCTTTAATTTTTTTTATTTATTACTTTGTGTCTACCTCACAGGGACTGGCGGATACGAAAATCCCAGGGGCAGGTTCTCCCACGAGCAACCGCAGTTTCCGTCTGGGAGCCGGGGGGAGGAGGCCAAGCCAGGGCCAGCTGAGCCGCACGTACTCCCCCACCTCTCTCCATCGCAGTGTCAGCCAGCTGCTCAACCTCTACGACAAGAAGACTTTTGATGAATCACCTTGGGATGCCATCCTTCACAGCCATCGCACTACTGGCCGTGGCTTGGTAAGGGCCCTGCCCCCCGGGATGCTGCTGTGCGTCGCCTGCTAGAGATTTGTTTGTTCTGTTGGAATCACGAGACAGTCTAAATGTCATGACTTCCTGGAGGTGCAGCCAAAAGGCCTAGAAGGATCTAAGCCATAGCTTAGATCCTCAAAATACTTCAGTTCTTTTCTAGACTTGCAGGTCATCACACACAAGTGATCCATGTGCATCTCTTCATGGTTTCCATTGAACTAATAACTCCATGGTTACCAAGAAAATGCACCTTGAAGAATTCCCTTCTATTTGTTTTGGTTTTTTTTTGTTTACATGCAATTCAGCAAATGTACGTGTCTGAGGCGAGATGTCTTGGCATCCTTCACACATTTAGAGCCAGAGGCAGGAGCTTGTGTTCTATTGACTCCTGTTCTATTAGCTGGGACTCAGGGGCTGATGAGATCTGCTCTCTGTCCTCTGCTCAGTCACAATGCAGAGATTTTGTGAATGCTCAGATCTCCTGGCATGTGTGACAAATTAATTCAAATTCTGACCACATGGGACTAGAATAAGATTAGGGGGGCAAGCCAAGTATTTCTCTTTTAATACAGGACAGAACTAGACAGTGTCATCAACAGGGATCCGAACACACAGATACAAGACAAGATTTTCAAGCCAAGGACAGTGATGACCTCCCCTCCTCCTTGCCACCAGGAAACAAGCTTTTTAACTTCCAACCTTCCCTGACCAAATGCATGAGACGGGCTTCAGTAGTCAGTGAGACATTAATTTCCTTCCTAAAAAATATGAAAATTAGGGTTCCTAAAAAGAACACAGAATGGGGGTGAAGGACCTATGCGGTAGTAACAAAATTAGATCGTTAGTGAATGCAAGTTAGTGAGTGGATCTTGTCCAAAATGCAAATGAACTGGAGGATAGTCTGGCACATAAATCCAAGCAGCTTCCTCAGACTTTCACCTTCAGCTCACCAAACTGCTGGAAGGGCTGGAACATACAGGCTTACCACATAATAGGGGTGTTGGTTCCATCACTGTCAAACCCACTTAGACCCCAACAGCAGGACCAAGGAGGCCGACAAGGTAGTGATAACTCTAGGCAAAACCCCTCTAGGGACAGCTTAACCTTTGACTCTGCAGCTCATGGGCTTCCCAATCCAGTGGTGCCATGAGTCAGCCTTCCCATTTTCTCAGAGCTATCAAATCCTTGTGATTTAATTCCCTGGGGACTAACAACTCACCCAGGGTGCCCCTTCCTGTGCTCTCATTAGCCAAAAGAACAGCTCCTGCTGCTCAGAGGGAGCTCTTGCTCCAACCACTTACCTTGGGCTGACACCATGACTTAGTTTAGGTTGCAATCCCCCCCACCGTGTGCATGTTAGAATGAGTTTAAAAATACTCCAGGAGTGGCAGAAGCCAGGAAACAAAATTTTCATTTCTTTTTGCTGGCAGACAACCCTCACAGCATGAGCTCAGCTGCTTTTTCAAATCAGCAGCTCTTCCGTCCATCAACCTCACATTAGACATGTGTACAAAACAAATACAAAAAATGTATTTGTTTTGGTTTAGGGTAAATTTGGGAGAAAAATTTGAAAGGGAATTTTTTAGAAAGTAGATTTAAGTTTTTGGATTTTTAGTTTGGGAAAAGATGTTTTGGAGAAAAGTGGGAAAAATTGTTTATTTAATAGCTAAAGTATATGTTAGTATAAAAATGAATAATAATAAAGTTTTTTTTGTTGCTTTAAAAGAGATGATAAATTTTGAAAGTTTTTTTGTGGGTTGTAGTTTGGCTTATTTAGTTTTTTGTTAGGTTTTTTGGTGTGGAAATATTGTGGTTTAGCTTTGGTTTGGTGAGTTGGTGTTTTTTGGCATGTTTAGTTTAGAGTAGGTTTAAATAGTTTTAAGAAAAGGAAAAAATTATAGGTTAGGGATTTTTTTTTTAAGTTAATTAAAAAGTAGTTAAAAGTAAAGGAGAGTTTTGTTTTGGTTTTTTGCACTGCAGATAATATAATTTAGGAGTTGAAATGTGGAGGAGTGAGTGCAGTTTTTGAGAATAAATTGTGTGGGGTTTCCTTGGGTTTTTCTTTGTTTTTAGAATTAGTTTAAAAGGTGTAAAATTTATGAGTTAAATAGATGAATGGGGAAATAGTTTAGTATTATAAAGTTATTTTAGGATATTTTATGTTTTATTTTTATACTGTTAATTATTAAAATTAATATATTTTTAATTTTATAAATATATATTATATATACACTATAGAATATATAGCTATATATAGACAATGGTAGTAATATTTAGTAAATAGTGATATATATAGTTTATATATATAGTTTTTATTTAATAACTAGATTTTTGGGGTGTTGTTTTATTTTTTTGTATTAGTTATGTGTAATTTGTTTTTTGAGTAAAGATAATTTAATGAATGGGTCTGTTTGTATTTGAGGTAGAATTGATTTAAACTTTTTAAAATAAATTTTTATATATGTTTTTGGGATTTTGTGTTTGTTTATTGTATATAGGGGTTTAGATTGGGTAGGGTTTGTTTTGTTGGTGGAATTTTGGGTGTTAATTAATTAGGTTGTTTTTATGTTTTTAAATTTTAAAATATTTTTTATTTAATGTTTTTAAGGTGGTTTTTAATAGTTTATTTATTTTTAAAATTTTGTTTATACTTGGTATATGGTAGGAGACATGTTATATTTATTTGATGTTCTGGTTTTTAGTTTAGGTGTTGGTAAGATTGTTTTTGAAATTAGTTTTGTTGTTTGATTTAATTTTTTTAGGGTATTAAATTTTTGAAGGACTTATTTTTACTGTTTAGGATGGTTTTATGTATTGCAGTGTGAGGTATAGGGTAGGTTTTTAGTTATTTTGTGGTGGTTTTTATTATTGTGAGTATATAGTGTTTATTGTGGGGTGTTTGGGATAGTATGATGGAGTTAATTGTTAGTTTTTTTATATTTATATTTGGATTATTGTTTATATTACAGGGGTTTTGTTTGGCTTGTTTGGTTTTGTTTGGTTTAAATTGGTCCCAAATTATCTCTAGTTATAAAACATATACTACTGTTTGATGGTAGTATATGTTTTATAGCTAGAGATAATTTGAGAAATATTTTTATGATATTTGTTGGGTTTGTATTTATTTATAGGTGGTGTTTTTTGAGGATTTGAGATATTATAGGTTTATTGAGTTAAGAAATTTTTTTGGTGTTGTTAATTTAAGCTTTTTGAATTTTTTTGTAGTTTGTTGTTTTGGTGTTTTTTATTAGTTTGATTTTTGGGGATATGGGAATTTATATGGTGGATTTTTTGTAATGATTTTTTTATTTTTTAGTAGTTTAAATTGGGGTTTTTAATGTTAATTAGGGGTTTTTAGTTATTTTTATAGAGTATTGGTTATTAGCTATGAATTAGTGTAGAGGTAGAGTTTTGTGGGTTTCTTTATACTGTTTAGGCTTAGTTGAAAGGTTTTGAGTTTAGTAAGTTGGTTTGATTTATGGGGGTTTTTTTAGTAGTTTTTGTAAGTTGTGTGGGGCTTTATATGGTAATTTTAATTTTTTTTTCTTTTTATAATGTGATAAGAATTATTAGTTTTATTTTTATAATATGATAAGAATTATTATATCAATAAGAATCCATTATTTTTATAATGAGGAATTATTTGCACTCTTTTAGTAAAAAGAGTGTAATGTGATATTTTTGTTGGTTGTTGGTTGTATGGTGGAGTTTATTTAGTTTGTGTTACTTCTTTTTGTATTTGTTTTTTTTTTTAATGAGATTGAAGTTTTTATATTTAGGTTAATTTGTAATTCTTTTTAAAAGTTTAGAGTGATTTAGTTTTTTTAATATAGTGTGTTGTGTGATGAGTGTAATTTATTTGTTTTATGTGGTATTGGTGGTAGGGTGGGTAGAGGGAATTTTTGTTTTGAATATTTATTTTAGTATTGGTAGTATTGGGGTGTTAGGAGGAGTTGTATTTTGATGTTGATTATTTTTGATGTGGTTTGGATTTTTTTATAGGTTGTTAATTTTTTTTTAGTGTAGTTGGTTTTAGAGTTTTTGCCATTTTGGTTTTAGTGGTTGATTTTGAGTTTTATTAGGTATTTTTTGGTAAAGTTTTCAGGATAGATTATGGGTTTTAGTTGTAAAGTGGAGCATATTTTTCAAATTTGGTTTTGATGTGATTGGGTTAAGGGTTATTGTATGAGTGATTTTTTGTTTGATTTGGGTAAAGGTTTGTTGTTGTTTGGGGTTAAATTGGAAAGTGGTTTTTCTGTGGGTGATTAGGTAGAGAGGGTTTATAATTTGGTTGTATTTACGAATATGCATTTTTTAAAAGTTTATAGTGTTCAGGAAAGTTTGTGGGTTGTTTTTGTTGGTTGGTGGAGATGTGATTTTGTTGATGATATTAGTGGGATTTTGATGTTCATTTTGTTATTTTATTTTTAGGAATTTGATTTTTTGAAGTATTTAAATTTTGTTTATTTTTTGATGGTGAAATTGGTTTTTAGGAGAATTTGGATGATTTTCTAAAATATTTTTGTTGTGGTTTTTTGTGCAATGATGTTATTGATGTATTGTAGATGTTTTGGAGTTTTTAGTGTAGCTTGGATTAGTTTATGGTAGATGGTGGGAAAGTGTTTTTAGTTTTGGAGTAGTTGGTTATAGGTGTATTGTATATTTTTTATTGTAAAAAATTGTGTGTTAGGGATAAAATTTGATTAGTTTTTGGATAAGGAAATAAGTTTAGGGATTAGAAAGGTATTAAATTTTTTAAAAAGTTTAGGGATTAGAAATGTGTACAGGTTTTTGTTTTGAGAGATTATGATTTTAAGTAATATGGTTATTGATTGCTTTATTTTATTATAGGGTAAGTATAATTAAAATGCAATTAGTATAGGTTTTTTTTTTTTATTACATGTTGGATGTTAAAACATGTTTTAACAATGTTAATAGTGGTACATTACTTTGTTGTTTTGGATTTTTGTTTGTATTGGAGTTTTAGTATGTTTGGTAGGGTAGTGCTTAGTGGTGGAGTTATTTAAGGTATGGTAGTCTATAGTTAATTTTTATATTTGTATATAGGTTAAATTGTGTTGTTGAAGGGTGAGTGGGTTTTATTGTTTTAGTTTATGGATTATTTTCTGGATGGAGATTATGGCATTTTTAACTGTTTTGTACCGTTGGCAGGGCAGTGTCGAGGTGGCAACTGGTATTTGTTGTTTTTTTATTTTAGGAGTTTTATTGTAGATGGGTTTTCTGATAGTTTAGGTAAGGTGTTTAATTGCTTAATGCTCTTTGTTTTTATAGCCACTATCTCAAATGCTTACTTGAGGTATTTTGGGTTTTTGAAATATTTCTTTGGAGGAAGTCTATGCCTAAAAGGCATGGGGCTTCTGGGATAGATACAAAGGGTGTTTCTTTTATTCATTTTTACTTAGGGTCATATCAGTACATTGCTTTACATTGCCCTGAACAAACCCAAGACAAGACTCTGCTCCTGTGTTGCTCAGCTACTCTCTTGCAAAAAAACCTCCTGCAATGTTTTTGAGTCAGTTCTTTCTCTTTATTACACACAGTAGTTTAGGAATGGTGGTTTCAAAGTTTGGTTCACCCCTTTGTACAGCCTGCAAATCAATCTAGTGAATGGCTGCAGTGGTCCAGGACAGAAACCTGCAATAACACTGCTAGTGCCCTCTTAATGCTGTGGGAGTGGTTTATTTCTCTCCTGCTTTCAACTTTCTCCTAATGCAGGAGTGCAAGTGAAAAGTCAGACACTCCCTTGGAAGCTTGAAGAACAACATTTTACCTAAGTCATGTGTGATGTGGTTGTTACACAAAACAAAAATGTAAACATGTATTTTTTCTTTTCATGACACCAAGCTCCCCAGTACACTGTAACAAACACTATATTATTGACCATTTGTCAAATATGTAGAGTAATTGAAGGGATTGTGGGGTTTTTTTAACTTACTACTTATTGTGAAGATCTAATTATCTTGGATTCGGGTGCTTGGATGCTTTAGGTTCTTATCTCATTCTGGGAGGAAAGGGAAGACATTAGAATTGCTCTTACTTATCTATTTTAGAACCAGTTTTAGTGGGTAGGAGGAAAGAGAAATGAAGGAATCACCTTTAGTCTGGTACAGCTTTGGCTGATATGCTTCTTTTTTCCCTTCCTTACAGTATGTAGATGAAGAAGATCTTGTCAATGTCATCAAAGGCTTCAGCACCGTCACCAAAGAGCACACCACATTCACTGACACCCACCTCTGAAGAACAAAACCAGCTTTTCTAGAAAATGGAAGTGGGTAACTTGCCAAAAGCAGCCTGCATGGCCTTTGCAGGCAGGGATAGGGCTACTCTTTCCCCACCCCTTGCCCTGGAATTAAAAGAAACTGATTTTTGGGAGGGGATTGGGGAGGGAGGATAAGTTGGCCTTGTTTTCAACATCCCTTTCAGTGTGTAGTAAAAACTGTGAGGTAGCACTGACACCTCAGAAAGGTAAGAGAATAGTTTGACAATCCCTCAGTCATACAGTAGTAGAAGACTGAAGGTAGAGGCTCCCATCTTTGTCTCTCATCCAGCTTTCCCAGCTGAGGAGGGTTGTAGGGGCAGCAGAGGGAGGGAGGGAGGGAGGGAGGGAGGGGGGCAGGGCAGCATGTTTGGTAAGGGAAAGTCTTTTACATGTCCAAAAACCAGCATGTGGCTAAAAGGGGCCTGCATGGCCAGACGTCCATGTTTTCTCCTGGCCTGACAGAGCTCCACCACAAAGTTGTGTTCATGCACAGGTGAATAAACAGCACTGAAGGAATTCTTATGAAGTTGTTGTAGCCTTTGTGTTCTCTCACTCCCTCTTCCCCTCCCTCTCAGTTCAAGTTAAAAAATCCAACGAAACAAGTCATCAATAAATGCTGAACTCCCAGCACGCTTTTTCACTTGCTGTCACATCCTTCCTTTCTGCTTATGTATACTAATCCACAGGCAATAAAACTTGTTCACCATCCACAGTAAACTAGGTGCAAACAGCAAGCAGCCAGTGTGACACAGGTATGAAATACCATGTCAAGGCACTTGTAATTGAGAATTATTACACCATGACAGTAAACCTACTCCCATATTCATCTCTGTCCTTTTTCCAGAGAAAGTGACAAGAAAGCCCTCAAGAGACTGCCAGTTGTGTGTATTCTGCCAAGCATATTTTTATGCATTCTCTCAGCCACAATCAGCAAAATCCATCATCTGATACCCATACATTTTCAGAAAGTACAAGCAACACTCCTCCGGCAATTTATTTGGACTAAGAGGCAAAATCATATGCTATTTTGGATAGCTTCCTCCTTAACCTGCACAAAACATTTCAGATATCAGACAGCAGCATAAAGAGCAAGGATCCCATTCATTAAACAAGACTACAGAGGCAGCTCTGTGAATTAGGCAAAATCCACCCGAGACAGCAGCACTGCTGTAGAGCAACGTGCAGCTGCATCTAAAGGGCATCCTCTGCTCAGCAACGAAGTTTTCCTTTAGCACTGTTCCTTTCCCCAAAACAAAAATAATGACAACATATCACATGCCTGACCACATTTACGCAAGAATGCACAACAATATTTGGACCAAGTACCGTACTACATTTTGGAGCATTACATAAAGCCACACATTGATGTGGAGAACCCTTCAAAGCTTTGGCAGCAGCTAGGAACTTTCTCATAACCTTACAAGTTTTATTCTGAACAGAATAAAACAGAATATTTATATGAGAACAAAATCTCACTCAAGAAACAACCCACACCATGTATCATCATGCCTGCTACCAGCCAGAGGGCACCTGCACCTTGTTTTTGCCACCAGACACATTTTCACAAGCCATAGTCTTGGCAGGACGAGTCATTCTTCCGGTGCCGTGGTGAAGCAGCTGTTTTTGTAGGTGATGGAGAAGCTGCACCAGGTAATTCAGGCCCACCTTCAGCAAGAACTGGTGCCGAGGCCAGGAGAGGCACTTTCTTTCTTCCCAGGAAACCAGCTCCTTCAAATCCCATTTTCTTTTTGCTTTCTGCTTTGGTTTCATTCTCTTCTTCTGGTCCTCTTCTTTTGAGATCCAGAGAATTCTCTGGCAGGCGGTGAACTTCTGCACTGCAACACCCCCCTGCATCTGTCACGCCTGTGCCTCGCACTTCAAGTGCTGTTGACTGGACTGCCTTTCTCTCAGCTGCGCTGCCCTCAGCTGTTGCCTTCCTGGCCTCTGTGTGGCTTGAATTCCCATTTGCAGCAGCTGCCTTTTCTGTTGGGCTTTTGCTGGATAAGTTAAAAGCCTGGAAGTCCCGGTAGCTGTGAAAGCTCTCTGTCCGCCTTGCTCTTGCCAAGAGGGGGCTTTCTCTGTATGGCCTCACAGAGCCATACGTGGCTGTTTCGTGGATTGTTTCATGGTGCTGCAATTGGAGGCTTCAGAAAATACAAGAAGAGCAGATGTTAGGCTGAGAACAGCAGCCAGTTCTTCTGCACACCATTGCTCCCACCTACCACTGCAATTACCACTACAATAGCAATACACTCATCACAGCCACCACACAAAGCCTTCCAGATCACTTCAGATTCTCAGGGGATAGTTTGGTCTACACACATACAAACCAATAGAAATCAAGGAGTATGTGTGTGTAGTTTAAGCCACTTACAGCATGAATTCAGAGGCTTAGCTATAGCCTTCAATTCACCAAACCTGTTTGTCTACATGAAAAGCAAAACCTTTAGTGTCTGCGGCCGGTGCCACCCTTGGTACTTACCTGGAATTAGATTCCCGAAGCCGGTTTGGCTGAACAACTGAGGTGGCAGGACTGATGTTGGGTGTGGCACAGCGAGATGTACTCAAGTCACACTGGTCAAGCAGCTTGAGCAGCTCTTCCTCTGTGGGGCCACCAACATCTGCAAGAGAGAGAGCCGGTCAAGGAGGCCAAGTCCATTTACTGCAGTCAGGCACATCTGAGGACATGAAAAAGAACCACACCACAGTCCTGGCATAAGACAACTTACCTTTGTCTTCACTCTTATTAACCATGTCCATAGCTGTGGTCAGGTCCCACATCTGGATGCTGCCATTGGAATGTCCAGTGAAGAGGTAGCGGCGTGGCCGGGAGCCCATCCTGCTGGATCCTTCACATTCTCGCACAGTAAATGACGAGATGGTAGTGCAGTCAACTGCCTGGATCTCACAGATCCTACAGGAAGAGAAATCCCAAATTACCTGAATGATTGCACCGGGCACAGTTTGGCCACTGAAGTCAGTATTGGTTCATTCATTTTCTGAGAAGGCACCAAACATGCCATCAGAAAAAGACCTTTTCTCCAGATGAAATTTCTTCCCCTGCATGAGTGGCACACTGCTCAGCTGCAGACAATCCCTTCCCACACCCAGTCCATCTGCACTCTTACTGCTTGTTTATTAGGCAGACCCCACATGTTCTATGTCTGTTTGCTGTTTGCAATGGTAAGAAAGCTAAGGCTCTCTCAACAATGAGAGAAATCAGCCCATTCACATGCTAGACACTCTAGGAAACTAACCTGCAGAAACAGCACATTTAACCACAAAAGTTATACAAAAAGATATACAAAAATCCAAAGATTATATATCTATAATGTAGATGTTATCTATAAAGATAACTTTTGTCATATCACAATTGCAATTTCACTTGTCATGGCAGATCTCCATTGCTTTTTTCCCTTTTATTTTAGAAGCTTATGAGGAGTGATGAGAAGAAAAGGACTCCCAAAACTAATGGGTAGCTTGCTTTACTGGCCCTTTTTAGTGAACTTTTCACCCAAGCAGTGCCAAAATAAGTCACAGTGTTGAGGCATTAGTGTTTTCATCCAGATTCAGTTATTAGGCAAGAGTTGCAAAAATGAAGCATAGAAATGAGATACATTGTCTTTTCTGATCTCTTGTCATCTTCCTAGCCTAACAGGATGAAAAGCAGCTGTGGATTTGACAACATTTTTTTTACTATGTTGGCAGCAATGCTAGTAGAATATTATGAAGTCAAGCCTAAGAAAATAATTGAATAGATGACCTAGAAAACAGTACCTCCATTTTAAAGGTTCTAATATCTTCAAGGCCAAGTGCAAAGAAAGAGAGAAACCCATTTGTGAGCAGCATAATCCCTGCCACCAGCAACTTCAGCATTAGTTTTGAAATTAAATGTTAGCATGGTACCATGGTTGAGAGTCACGTATTCTGTAGAGACGCAGAAATGTTTGTTTTGTGAGCTCCATCACAAAGTAAGTCTCTGATATCAGAGTTCTCAAAAAGCCTTTGAGGTTTAGTAATCATTAAGTAACAGTTCTGTTACTGGCACACACACAGAATTCAGCCAGAGCTGTCAAGCATAGTAGAAGACTGTTATATGCAATTGCACACACTCAGCATGGAGCAGGGAGACATCACCACCTGAACAGGCCTAGTCCTGCCTCTTTCCCACTTAAAACATGAATGTACCTTTTCCCAGTTGAAGACAGCCTTACAAACAGCTTATTCGTAATGGGAACAACTTTTTGGATAAACACCTGTTGGTCATCACGTTCACCAAAGGGTCCTAGAGGAAAAAAGGAAACTTGTTTGTTTGTTCCAATCCCCTCAACTTTTTCCCCAAACAGTTCTGAAGACCCAGACTCATATCAGTATGACCACTGCTATTTCAAAGTATCAGGAGCAGGAAGCCAAAGATGACCAGTAGCTAGCAAAAGCCATCCAATGGTTAGCAGTCTCTACAGATCCAAATCAATTTTTGTTGTTCTAAGGGACACACATTCTTAAGTTTGCTGCATGTTCCTGGAGGAATTACTATGTCAGCACAAACCCTACATTAGGTCTCTAAAATAACAGTAAGTAATTTGTTATTTTGCAGCTCCTAAAGGCTTAATCAGATTTCTTGCAACTGACCCCAACCTGTGTTCACAGGGCATCCTATTCATCAAAGGTTCATTTGCAAAGCTCAAACCACCAAGGAATCTAAACTACCTGTCCACCCATATTTACCAACACACATTCCTTCAGTACCTTGCTACAGCAAAGTGCTAGCACCCTTTGCCTCTGCAGTTGCAAGGCTTCAGTGAACTTTGTAACCACTTCAAAGTAATTTAAGTATTTCTTCCATGCTTTGTTTAACTCCAGCTGAACAGTGAACTAGAATTTGCAGTAGACCCAATGTTTGCTATGCTCATCTGCTTAATACAGTCTCCTGTGCTTTCTCTCATTCTCTAGTTAAATCAGAACTACATCAGTTTGTTCAAGGGAGAGTTATAGTATCTGTGTTCCAAAGACTTTTTTGTCTCTTTTTCTGTCATTCAGAGTAAGTGTACTCAACCTCTACAGCCTAAATAATAACTCCAAGTGAATCTTACACATCCTTGCCATCATTTCAAAGGGAGTGCAGTGTATAAGAGCTTACACCCATCATCTTGCATGTTATAGGGCTGAAGGTCTGTTAAATCATTATATGACTAGTGAAGGTACAGGCACAGCACAAAGCAGAGACATCCTACCAATGTCATTTCCAGAGCAGTAACTGCCATGACTCTCTGCTTCCTCCAGGGATAGGATTTTGAATGATGCAAGAGGGGTTGAGCCTGGCTGAGTGGAAATCATACCCCGGAACCGAGTCACAGTCCATGTCCGGACATGGTTGTTATCAGCACAAACTAGAAAGGAAAAGATGTGCATTTACAAGGGATGACAAAACATTTAGATAAACTTCTCTAATGATCATCTATATGATAGTTTTTCAAGACTGAGTGATCAGCAATTTAGTCAATGTAAGGTCACACAGCATCTCCAGACAATTTTCTAACAGTCTACAAATTCTTGCTGATGTCCTATTTTCCAATAGTTTTGTTTCTTCACTCAGAAATTCAAAAAACTGAGATAGGTGCAACACCAAACTAAGTTCTGGTCTAGCAGCAATAGCCTACAGCCCCTTTCAATCCCCTGTGTTCAGATGCTAGGACAAGATGTCATGAGAGCAGCCTGGCAGAAGAACCCTCCTCACACAACAGCCCTATTCCATTGAATTCATTAATTAACTCAGTTGTGTACATAGAGATGTGCCCTCTCCTGGTACTGAGGGTTTAGCAGCAACTTGCAGGGGAACAGATGACCTCTGGGCTGTTTATTTGCAGTATAATTGGATACCTGTTCCTTTTTTTTTTTTTTTTTTAATAACAGGATAGCAGCAAGATGTAAACCGGTTCTCTGCCATGCCCTGGCTGCTGGATTCTAGATGAAATAGATTTTTACAGAGGAAGGATTGACTGCATCTTTTCTGCAAGTAAGACATGTTCCTAAGCGTAAGACCAGGACAAGAAGAATAGCACAACAGACACTGGGAGACTGCAGAGAAAAGAATCAGAGACAGCCCTTTGAAGTCACAGGAAGGCTTTTTCTAGGGCCCAGGAGGAGATGGTGCACATTTTGCTGCAGCCCAGAAAGCTCCTTAAAGGCTGTTAAAAGAAAACTAGTGCTGAAGGACCTGCATACAACAATAAAACTTGTCAGATACATTTGTTTACAAGCCCTTTTATTTCAACAAATGGCAACCTTCAAATAAGACACAAATGAAAGAGTGAGTTGTTCTAGTATGTGGTCAAATGAAACTTGGGCCTTTCAACTGCTAAAGGCTTTGAAGGAAGCTTACTTTAAGAAAGAGGATCCAAGCAAATCTAGCCCTTCCCTTATCCTCAGATCTGTCCAACTCATGTCTATCACATGTGGGAATGATGCAAGTTATAGAGCATAGCATACAAATACTGCATTGCTCAGGAGGAGGGGAGAACCACCAGTACACATCTGTGCACACATTACCTGACACGAGGTGTTTCTCTGAGAGCATGATCTTCGTGACAGGGCTTCGATGAACCGTGAAGGTCTGAAAGAGCTGCGGGCCAGACCCAACTGTCTCAGGGTGCTGCACAATCACCCTCACTGCTCCAGAGCTGGTGCCATATGCAATCTCAATCCAATTGCCACTTACACCTACAACAAGCAAGAGCACAGTTGTTCCCCCAGGAATAAAAGCTAGGCTAACTGGGGGCCAGGGAAGGAGACAGCAGAAAACAGTATTTCCAAGCTTCCACAGTAAGAAAGCTATGTTTTTTAAACACTGTTTACTCATTATTTTCCCATAAACATTTTGCCACTAAAATGACCCCAGGTTTATTTGATTCCATACTACATGCTTCAACAGTGTCTGAACAAAAGCCTTTTTTCCCATTCTCTCCTCCCTCCTGAAAGAAGAAATGGATGAAGTCATATAGTCAGATATTTTGGCACTCCTCACAGTGATATGGTCTATAGGTGCCATATAACATTTATTTTCCTGCTTTAGTTGGAGGCAAATGGGAAAGCAAAGCAAAACAGAAAGAACTACAGTTTAAAAAACAACTGTGGTATTCATATTATGCGAAAGTAACCACTTTCTCCCAGTCTGGGCTCTTTTGAGTTTTACTTTGCTTTGGGTTTTTGTTGTTGCTATTGTTTCTATTTTTAATTTAAAAGATAACTGCACCATAATTTAAAAAGCAGCATCAAGCTACATATGGAATTGTTTCTTAGCATATTGGTTATAAAGTCAGACACAACAGCAGGGTTGTATCTCCCCCTTACCCAGTCCAGCACAAACTATTCCAGCAAATACAATTCGTAACCTAAGTGCCTCTCTGGTGCAAAAGGCTTAAAACCTACCAAGATACATTAGGCACAAGCATTAATATAGAATACATGTAAGTATATGTATCTGTTTATACAGATTACAGGTCTAAGGGAAAACAGCTATGCCTAGTGTCCATCATTCATTTGAAGATGATAAATAAAGAAAAATTCCTTGTTTATGTCAAGGCCTACCTTTAACCCTGCTAAGTATCAAGGAAGAGGCAATAGGAAATAGGAAAAGTCCATTTAGAAAACAGAAAAGCACATTTCTAACAAACTCTCAGTGAAGAGACAGTGGTAGAATACTGACTTGTTTTAGGTGTGAGGTAGACACTGAGAGCTGTTATAGCATCATTGGAGGGATCATGGTACAATTCTGTCACAAGAAGATCGTTGTCTTTCATTCGAAGTGGGAACTTCTGCATGTCTGTGGGGAGCAGACATTTACTCTCATTAGACAGAGTTGTTCTGACGCAACTTAAGTCAGCTAAAGATTGTAACAAAAACCGAGTAGCACCTCCTTTTTATTCCACCTTGCTCCCATTTCTTACCTATATAGTAGATAGAACCATTGTTACAGCCGAGCAGCAGGAAAGACCCAGCAGTATCATAGCTTGTGATAGGAACAACATCCTGAACCTAGCAGAAATAGAAAGGAAAAAATAATCAAATCAAGAATTTAGGTTGTTACTTCCTCAGTTTTCAGACATTTTTGGTGTATTTTGTTGAACATCATTTGAGTTTGGTACTGGACTGAAGCCATTGTGCACACACTTGCACATACAATGGCATTCTTGAAGTACTGCATATTTCTCTACCAAACTGGATCTGAAGTCCTGGAGTTCAGCAGACAAATCAGCACAACTGCTCTGGAAGATCCTTCTCTGTGTGAAGGAACAAATCTTTGAGAGTTGCACCTAAACCATGTCTTCAAAAGTAGATTTCTCCCATATGCCAGTGAGTGTATTTCACCCTTTCTGTCCTCTCCCTTCTTCCATTTCTGACAAGTCCTTAAGAGATTTCTGGACCAAGAAACTAGATGTTACCACTCTATACTTTCTTTTATCCCATGTTTTATCCCTCTGCCGAACTATGGAAATCTCTGCCTCTAACAGATATATAATGAGGGGTAAAAATTCTTGTTCCATTACAGTTTCTCACTTCCAGCACACCATGACACCAAGCAAACTGAAAGACAGCCCTGTCAAATTTACCTACTGATCTACACCTGAAGGTGGGGAATAACACGTGCCCTTTCTTTACCCTCTAGGATTAAAAGGAATGCTTATTCCTCCAAGTGGGACAGAGATTTCAAGCAAAGAAAAAGTTTAGTTTATCCTAGGTAAAGTGTCCTATTTCAAACAATTATTTTTTGCTTCGGCGCTGAGGAGGAAAAAGCCAAAAGCCATTTTATCCAGACCACTCAAACATGTACAGTGTCATGGTATTTGTCCTGTACTCTATGTTTCAGTCAGTTCACTTAATAGACCTTGAATACTAATTAACGGACATTTCAGCCTAAGTTCTCATTTCTCTCTGACCAGCATCATCCTTCCAATTGCTACAGAGACTTGAAAAATCATTTGCAAAATACTTACAATGAATCAGCTGGATAAAAGCAAACAAACCAACCAAAGAAACTTCCCCACATCCCAAAGAGCTTGGACTCTAAACCAGTACCCCTTCTTAACTTAAGGATGGTCTGTAAGCCCCTAAAAGATTTTATCTTCTTTCCTTCTGCAGCAGAAAGAATTGCTTAGTGTTCCTAGATAGGAATACTAGATGTGATTCAGTAGCTGCCATCTGCCAAAATGTGAACTTTCATTAGGAAACAGAGCAACCATATACAACAGTCACTGGTAAAGCATGGCCAGTGAGAATCCCCACTTTGCCTAGTAGGATTTTCTGTCCCACTCTACTGCTTTATGTTACCTCTTACTCTATAGCACTTCATATTCTGCTTCCTTTAAGCTCTGCTTTGCTAAGAATTCCATTACTAATGTATCTAGCACCCACACCCTCCTTCTCCTCCTTTTAGCATGCGACTGCCAGAGGAATGAGTTCTAGGGAAACCATAACACTAGTCTGCTCAAATCTCCAAGAAGAGAAGAAATGCAAGAACCAATAAGATGCAGAGATCAGGATTACCTCTTCAGGGTGTAATGCATCAGAGATCACCACGTAAGGAAGAATAGATTTGCACAAATAAAAGTAGAACTTAGAAAGACATCAGCCTGAAAGATGATGTTGTTGCTCTGAAATGACATCAGCACACTGTTCTACAACAACCTTTCACTAAAGGAAGTATGATTGCATCTTAAGTCCAGAGCTGTGGGCAACTCATGGAAAGCAGTCAGTTAAATATCAGATATTCTCATTAGGAATTTCAAGATTAACCCTGCCACTTTACATCTTTATGGGGTTCTTCAAGAAAAAATGTGATCTACAGGAAGATATTTGTGGGTTGTTTTTTTTTTACTAGCAAAAGAGCCCAAGATTCAGAAGGCACCTTGAAATGGTATTGTTTTGGGTTTTTTGTTTGTTGGTTTGGTTGTATGTGGGTGGGTTTTGTTAGTTTTGTATTTGGTTGACTTTGTTTATAAAAGGAGCTATTCTCATCCTCTTGAAAAAAACACATCCAAAATGTTTTATAGACACGCTGGTATATAAGCCTCTCAAAGATTTCCTACTCTTCAATAAGAAACACTTTCACCAAAGGAATAGTCAGTCAAACTAAGGAACTACTCAGGTGATCAGAAAGATTTCTGTGGCACCCCCAGAAACAAAGATGATGAATAGGACATCAGGTTTTATTTCTTATGACTTGCTCCTTTAGAAAATACTGTTAAACACCAGCTTGCCACATAGCATTAAGTTGTTCCTTAACAGAAGATTTTGAAAGGCATCAGTAGAACTTTAAATAATGTTTCGCTTGATTCAAGGCCATACTAATCTGTCTGCCTCTAATGCAGAAGCAGAGTTATCCCACACCTATTATCTATGTCATTTGTTACCAGTACTGACACTTAAGAGTCAAATCAGAACTTAGTCAGCAAACAGTGCAGCAGCCTCAGGTCAGTTCTGCCTCTTGAGATTTGCAAGACATTTTTGGGATTTTCAGTGCATCCAGGTTTTGTGCCACAAAGGTGTACATACAGCTGCATTACAAGCTTTGTTATTTGAGTGCTGGACTGTTTCTCAGACTCATACTGACTCCATGGATCTCTCTATTTAATGTGCATTCTGACAACAGAAATCAGTGCAGCGAGAAGCATCCACACACAAGACAAGCATCATTAAAGTACAGTCATGGATTTCTGTTGACAAAGAGTCTCCTATTGTAAAGCAGCTTTGAAGATCCCCAGATACCAGACTGCCTTCTTGTTTTCTTTCAGATGGTCCAGAAATTGCTGTCACACATTCCCCACAATTTTATTTCCTATGATGCTAATGAACTTTTTACAAAGTTAGTAATCCATAAAGAAGTTTAAATACACTGGTACTTGACATTTATTACCCCAAATCACACCACATCCTTTCATTTGAAAGCCTAAAAAGCATGCTTCTTAGCAACACCAAACAAGTCAACATTCTGCTCACAGGAACAATACCCAGGTGATAAACTCCATAACACAAGTTCGGGCTGAAAACCTTGTGATGAGCATTTCCCATGTGCTTTTAAATTATTTTATTCTCTTTTTACTAGAAAGGCATTCCAGCTTGTAAAAAGTGACGTGGAACATTGAACAGACCTGCCAGTGCTGAGTCACAGCATTCCACACCCCGACTTTCCCTGTATGGCTTGTAGCCACCAACTGGTTGCCAATGAAGAAGAGAGCATCTACAGGCACTCCAAGACTGAACACTCCTGCAAAAAATGAAGAGGCTGTGAGGCTCATCTAAAATAAAGAGAGAAACACAGTAACAATGGAATCTCCATTATTATCAAATCACATTTATTCCAGTAGCAAGTAAAGAACAGCCAAAACTGGGTTTGCAGTGTGCTAGGTGAGGCATGCTTACAGTAAACTGTGTTCCAAGGAATGGCAGTGTGATGTCATCTCTGCTAATACCATCGTTGTTTGGAAAGGAGAAAAAGAGGCAAGAGAAGCTAAAAGAGCCCTTATGAAATATACAAATATTTTCCTACAGCCATCAAGTTCTCAAATGGCTTTAAAATAAATAAAAAAGTTATATTACAGCAAACAGGAATTTTTGTTGTTTTGTGGGTTTTTATTTAGCTGTGACTATGAAGCATCATTTAAGAAGCAATAATTTCATGGGTTTTGCAAATTTGTGCCATACTAGTTTGCAATTACCTGTTAAAATATTACAAATTCTTGATGACCGTTTTTGGTAAGTCCAGTCAAGTAAAAATATTTTGAAAATGGATTTCAGGAATTAAATATGACTACAAGGCTTCAGCCTTATTCTTTGGAAAAGACTGAACAACTCAAATGTGACCATATTTGAATATATTCTAATTTCTCTTTTAGTAGAAATACTTGAACTCAGAAAAATAAGCAGCCTGCAAATGCCGACTTTCTTTTCATTCCCAGATCCATTATTTGGTTGCAGTCCACAAGCAGAGAGTACAGGCTAACAGGCTCTTAAAACTTGAAGCTATACAGGGAAATAGTTTCCAATCATCACATCTATTCAAATTTGCAAGATAAAACTTACCAGCAAATAAATGCTGGCCTTCCAAGTAAGGGAAATGTGTCATCAAGAACATTTCACTTCATAAAAATCAGCACAGTGCAGCTCTTGACAGGCATTGATGGCTGTGGTTGTATTTGACCCTAACATCTGAGGCCTTCCACAAAATTGATCCTTTCTTTAGAGCTTCCAAGTCTCATCATAGATCCCACATGAATAACTTTAACTGAACTGTGGACTTGGATAGCATACCACATTTTGTACTACTTATTGGCCATGTATTTAAAAGTTACAGCATACTCAAAAGGTCTGAGGTAATTTCCAAGTTTGCCAACTATGAAGTCCAGCAAATGGCCCTGTAATTAACTTGGCTTGTAAATAATTCTAGGCTATGTTTTTCTCCCTGGTGAGTACAAAAATACTGGAGATTCATTACAAACACCAAAATGTCAAGCTTCACTCACAAATTTTCTATTGCATCCTGCTCACTCTATATGTTTATATTACTTCTCACTAATATACCTTAACTGCAGCAGATAGATGTTGTCAAAACAAGAGTATCCAATAGCTGGAAAATTCCTCAACATTGTTTAGGACAAATTCAAATGAACAGACTGCCATTCCCACACAAGAATCAGCCCTCTGTAACATTCAAAATGGAATCTGAGGAAGTTGTTTTAATTATGGTACTAAACCATTTTCCAGGGTAAAGTACAATCATTCAGTGTAGCTAAGATTCAGCAGTACAGGGCACATGAAAAAGGCAGTAATAAAAAATCCACAGAAACAACTAGAATTGATTACTCCAGAGAAGGACGAGGTTCAAGGAAATCAAGGAAGACAGCTTGAATGGTCTGGAGGAATTTGAAGTGTCAGTCCTGCTTAGGCTCAACAATCTTGAGACTTGTCCACAGGGGAGACAACACTATATGTAATGACAGGCTCTTGTCCTAAGGGTCCCTCTCAGTAAAATAGTGCTTACAGCAGCAAGCCAGCAGCAGTGTCTTATGTAACTAATATGGAAAGGGAAGAAAGCGCTCTGGGAGAGCTCTATCACAGAGATGCCAGCCCACACAATTTGCTGGGGATGGTGTTGCCAGGCTCCAGCAACTGTTTGGAACAAGTAGTTTCTTTCACAAGATGACAGCAATGTACTGTATCTCTAACACAAAGCAGCACTGCAAGCATTTGTCTCCACAAGGAAACAAAACAGTTACGTTCAAGCTACAAATATTAAACACAAACATTTTTTTTTAAACCAATCAACATGACCTATTAGCCAAAAGAACAGCAGTACATTTTGGTCAATGTCACTCTGACTGGGAATTTCATCCTTCAGGCACTTTCTGTCTGCTTCCCCCCTCCTCCTGCCCCAAGTGGAATTACTCTGTTTCACAGTGTCACTTGAATGCAGTACAGCCTGGTTAGCAAAAGTCCTTGCTTCAGTTTTGTTGCCATTTTCAGTCATAGTTTAAGCTATCAGAACTTTACGATACTGGCATATTTTAGAGTTTTTATTTATACTAAAAGTCCACTTATGGTTTTTTGTGTCTCTTTGCACTTGATTTTAAAAAAATCCAAGGTGCTGCTTTTTGTAGCTTACTGCAAATCCCAAGGTAACACAAGCAGCTAACTGAAACCAGAAAATGCAGGAGGAATGTAATGGCAGAGTGCTTAAAGCAATGCCTGTTACAGGAGTACAGCTGTCACACCAACTCTTCCCTGTCCTTAAGATTCATTCAACGGGAGCAAAGGAGAAGAAAAGGCTTCTCATATCTGATAATTACTCACTGTGTTCAATGGAGATAATTTCATATTCAACTCTTAGACATACCTTTTTTATTTTTTTAAAAATACAATGGAATCTCCTTTTCCATTTTGCTGACCATGACTATATATAAGAACTCTAAGAGTCACAAGTAAAAGAGCAGTACACAGCTCATACAAGACCTTTGCCTTTCCCCATCTTCAAATATGACTTAGCATTTTCACACATTCATGCAGGGAAAAAAAAATGCAACATCCATTAACATAGCTAGAAATTGCCAGAGAATCTGTCAAATAAGCTCTTCTTTAAAGGCACATGGGTCAAAACTTGAAATTGGTAATTTTGACTTTAATTAATGGCTACTATAATTCTCAAGGCCTAAACTCTGGAAATACATCTAATAATAAATTAGCTCAGCATTAAGTTTCAGAGAAAAGTGCTCACATAACCAGACTGCTGTCACACTTTGTTAGCAGTATCCAGTGCCAGAGGAAACAGACATTACTGGCATAGCAGTGGTTATTCAAACACCAGGGATTAGGCTAGAGGAAGTTCCAAATACTGTTCCCTTCAGTGCCTCCCAAATTTGCCCTGTATTTGAACAGCAATGACTCAGACAAGCCATCAGATAGTACCAGGGAATATTTACTTCAGGAAATGTCTTCTTGCTGTTTCTAAAGCTTACCATTGTGTGTCCTTCAGTGCCAAAGTGTATAAGCAGTAATTCCTGTATGCTTAAAGGAATTGTGTGGGCTTTTTTCCTACCCTGACACCCAAGTTATAAACTCAAGAAATTTTCATCTTCCAGACTCCATTTATGAACCATATTTGACAGAGAACTGAACTATTTTTGTCATCCTTATGTAAAAATGTGGCTTTAATAACACAAAGGAGAGGAAAGAGCAGAATCACTTTGTCTCTGTAGGTTTCCACTTCCAAAGCTTAGTTCCTTTGTGGTACAGCCTAGATTCAAATGCAAGTCTAGGGAAAATTTAAACTCTTAATTTGAATTTATACACAAATCCCCAAACTGAACAGTAAGTATTGTTTACTCAGTGCTCTTTTATTCTCCATCTCTGACTTTGAAACAGGATTCCTGGTGCAGAACTGAAGGAAGTTAAAACACTCTAACAGGTTGCTGCACTATAGCTTGTTTTGTCAATCTGCGAAGGTGAATACTGAACACCAGAAATCACACATATCTCAGAACAAGGTCTCAGACTTCCTTCTAGTTAAACACACACACACAAAAGAAAAAACAAAACAGGTAATGATAGGTACCAATTTCACTGCCACTACCACCATCTTGAATGCTCCACAAGATAATGCTACTCTCCGAGGCAACTGCAACCATCTTGTCCTTGTCTCCATGAGGTCCTCCAACCACCTTGGCATTGAGAGCCACCCGCTCAATGGTCCAGTCCAGATAGGGACTGGTGAACACCTGCTGCCACCCAGATGACTCTTTGATTCTGGAAGGGCAAACGGGAGAACAGGGAGCAGATGTCAGAGACTCAGGAACAGATAGCCCAGGCTAATCCTGAACCAGTGTGGATGATTCGGTCTTATAGTCTGAGCCACAAACTTCAAATTCTAGTTAAGAACTACAGTCTACAAGAGCTGCATTTTCCCCCCTTTTGAAGTCTGATATTGCATATTATTTTGGTGCTTTGGAGCTGCTGGGCTTTTTCTTAATATAAGCACATCTGATATGAAAATTATAAGATGAAGCAAAAAGCTTGGGCTAACAAACACTAACTAATGAGGTTCAGTGTAAGACTTCAGAAGAAAACTCTGTTAATCTCCTTATATATCAAGCAAGAAATCAAATCATGCTTTAGCATAAAACTCTCCTCTCCAGACACATTTTCTATTTATGGTGTACTGTAAGCAGATAATACTGAATTGACTGTAAGCTTTATTTTTAGACAATAACTTCCCTGTGCATTTTTAAGACTTACATGGTGGAGGCACAATTTATCTTACCTAAATTCAGGCAATATTTTAGATACTTTGCAATGGAGCTAAAGCAGACCAGATCTCTGCAGTCAAGTTATAGAAAATTAAAAGCAAAAAGATGTGTACTTTTTAGCATTGTTGCCATTATTTCACTTCAGTGTTGCATCCTGCCTGGAGCTGAAGCACCCACCCATGCAACATGTAGAACTTGTAGTGAATAGATTTAAGAGCACAATTGCAGCAGCAAGACTTTGAATGCAACCAAGACATTCTCACAAACCTTATGGTCAAATTTTAAGACTTTTGTCATACTTCAAATTTTAAAAAAATATATTATCTTTAAGATGTCCGGTACTTTGCTCTAGAAGAATGGAGGAGGGAAAATTCCACCATTGTAATCCTAGAGCTCCTTCAAGTTTTGGAAGAAAAAAAGAATACAAGACTGCTACCTTGAGTCTCTGTGAAGAAAAGCAGCGCTTTAAACTGGCATGTTGACCTGCACCCTTTCTCACCAGCCATTCAAGTCTGACATGGTTCATCAAAAGCATCACTAATGACATAATTTCAATGGCAAAAAGTCTTGTTAAGTAGTTTACCAAGCAGGAAAGAGGCAGAATCTTTCAAAAGTGAGCTAGCAACCAAGGAAAACAGTCAGAGATAAAATCCTAATAAGGGAACAATTAGCACAAAACCAATTGCCAATCATTGCCTCTTTCTCTGTCAGACAAAAGCATTAAGCAGAGCAAGGGAATCAACATTTAATACAAATTAAAGCAAAAAAATTGCAGTGGTGAACGTAAGTTAGATGCGATTAAAGTTACAAAGTTTAAGCAACTGAGTTAGTATTCTAGAGAGAGAATAAGCAGCAAATATGGCTGTAGCTTGGCAGTAAGCAGAAAGAAGCTGTTCACATTACATTCTTCTCCCCACTTTTTCTGAACCACAGTATGACAGCCACGTTAGATTGGTCTGGGCAACATCTCTTGTTAAAACATTACTTTTCATCCAAAAGACAGCCACCAATTAAATCAAGACTGTGAGATGTGAACTAAAGACAGCTTCTGTAATGTCGAGGTGTTGCTTATCTTCACCTGATCTGAAAAAATAGCCAGTTTGTTTTCAAGACATTGAAGACATTGTTTAGCCATCCAAGTGAAGTAGCAAGTGTTTACCAGGTCTGCCCAGCTAAAAAAATCTGAAGACAAGGTAGCAAAATTATGTAGCAAAAATTCATTAACTGTTTCAGCTTCCTTGACAGTGTAACATCACAGACTGTTTCCAAACTCACAGCAGGAAAACTTTTTAAATTACTTTTCAATTGAAAAGTCTGCTTCAAAACAGTTATATTGGAGCAAATTTGCAACTTTTCCAACAGTACCAATACTGACATCAAAGCAAAATTTGAGTTCCTATCAAGCTTTTTATTTTCACCAAAAAAAATGCAGCAACTCATATTCATAGGATGAGACTGAATGCATTTATCTACTGTTATTTCAAAGTAAGCATTGTGCTTTGCTCTTAGCCAATAATAATGATTTTTTTAGCTTCTTGTAAACAGGCAACTCTATTCCTACCTGTAGCAAACAGCAAAATGGGCATAGGCAGCTACTATCCAATTGTGGTGGCCAGCTACTATTAGGACCTTGCGTGGGTCCACAGGAAATCCTAAAAACAACAAAGCTGAAGTTAGGCAAGTGATGAGTATTAGATGAGCAGAGACATCTATAACAGGATAGAGCTCCCTGCTAGGATGTGCAACAGAAACTTTGATAATTAAGTTTTCAAGCATAATTTTCAGCAATATTCTAGTTCGCAGTTTGCTCCTCACACCCTTGGTATGCTACAGAACTAATGCTTGAAGAATGCACCTTTTACCTCCTTTTACCCAGGACTGCCTGCTTCCAAACTCTAGCAGCTCACTAAGAATCAGCAATTCATATCCTTTTATATTACATAGATTTGCCTTTAACATAGTCTAGATTTTCCTAACACTGCTATGATTTACAGGATTATGACAGAAATACAACACTTCTAACATCATAATTTTGCTTGCAAAGTCAACAGCTGGAAAATGACAGAATTCAGGTCTATCTCACTTACAATTTTTCTGTGAAGACTACCTTTACTCTAAAAACTTGACTCTTTCAGGGCAAGTGAGGCACCAAGAACAAGGAAGAGGTAGAAGAGCAGGAATTAGGCCCTGAAAAAAGACCAAAGAGACAGTGGCCACTCTGGTTTTTATTATGGTTTTAGTACAGTATAAGGCATTTGTCTAAGGGGCCATGCCAAAACTGCATGAAGAACTTTGATTTGCCTTTCTCTCAAGGCTTGCACCTGGACTGTGAAGCAGTGAGCCTTCAATATTGTATAGGGAGTAATCTTTAACTAAGTCTTCAGAAATTTTAACCAGGCAATCACAGAATAGCAGATTTCAACCAGATACAGCCACACAGTTCTTATTTCCCAGAGACAAGCATCTTTGCAATTTGCTTTGGCTTTAAAACTGACACTCCTCACCTAGTCTGACTGTACCTTCCCCCGTACCAGCAAGTGTAGGCTGGACACCACCTCCATGCATCTCACTCTCATTCTGACCCATTCTGATGTCAGTCAGTGGCCCAGTAGTATTATTTATCTTACGGTTGGGAATGCCTATTAAAAAAAAAAATTGTTTGTGTCCCTCCTTAAACAGCAATATGACAGATATAAGTTCACTTTAGAAATACAGGGTTAACACTTGTGCATTTTGATGAAAATTTAATTTATCTGCTACAAGAAACAGGCAATACTGTAACACTGAAACAGGAAATGCTTTTGCTCTCTATGTTGACATTCACCATCTAAGGAATTATCTTCAGAAAACTTGTCAATAATTGGCAAGATATGCTTTAGACTTCTGGCTAATACATGAAATGTCTTCATCTCTACAGAGAATTTAAAAAGTCTAACAGGCACTCATGTTGGTAAAGCAAAGATCACTAGTGGTGATTTGTCACTAGGCAATAGGACACCCAAGGTAACTCTACCTTCAGAAAGAAGAAAGCTCCCCATACTGATGGCATTTAACTGAAAGGCTCCTGAAGAACCTCTGCTTTAGTCTACAACCAAACGCAGCCCGCTTAGTACTAACATGCCACACCCCCGCCCAGCATTCTAAACATGCTGTTTGTTACAGCACACGGATCACAAAGTGACAGCAAGCAACATCAGACCACGACTACAAGAATACCTGGAGGAGGTAGGTAGCCATGAAAAAGGACACTGCCACATGATGAGCGTTCCAGTTCTTCACATAGTAGCAATCTTCTCACTAAGGAGGAAACCCAGATATGACTGCAGCTTTCACTTCCTTGAAAACATTACATTATCTCAAATATCCTTCCATTTTTAAAAACTTTTACTTTGAAAATCTTCAGGGTCACAATTGCCCAGGATTTGTCAGTAGCCCGTTACTACAATAATAATTATATGATGAGCTCACATTAAGAAAAAAAAATGTTACCTAAAGGAGTGATTCCATAGAATTCAGCTTCGTGCCTGAGAACATTAATACTCACTCCCCTACAGAAATAGGAAAAAAAGCAAAAACCATAAAGAACAAAGTGAGCCAATACTTTGAATATAAATGCTGGCATACAACTGGATATTACAAATCTAAATATCAAGCTACCCAACAGTTTATAGAATTACCACAAAATGCATTCATCATGTTTGATGTTTGAGATTTTAAAGTGATCTTAATTTGACTCAATTTTCATTAAAATAAAGATACAGAAGCAATAAAGCAATACACTGCAAGAAGTGGTCTACATTACAAGAATCTACTAACAAAACAGAATGTCACCATTTCTGCCTCCACCATGACATACCTATACTCTAGGCCTGGCCCAACATCTATGAGGGAGCTTAGCCACATATCAGGCATCCAACTAGGTGAGTATTATGAAAAATTCATCACTTGAAGACACACTTTGGATTGAAATTAACTTCTTACCGTAAGTCTAACTCCTTTGTGCGAAGAAAATTTAAAATGGGTGCAAATGCTGCTGGATCTCGATCAATAAATATCTGCAAAGAAAAATTTCTCTCCTTGAGTACTGTTATGGAGCAACCATCAGCTAAAGTGCTATTTTATGCTGAATGTGGGAAAGAGGAGTTGAAGATGAGAGAGTGAGCAGATAAACAAAACTCAAAGTTTTTGAGCCTCTTCTTTGTTCTCATTATTCTACTGTCCACTAATTAATTCCTATAGGACATATATACAAACACTGTTGCAAATGGATGGCACTTAATAAATCTGTTCTTTAGGTTCTAGTCTCCACAAAGGACAACGGATGCTTTCACTTTCTAGCATGTGTTCAATATGCAGTAACTGTAATAAGATCTCAAGACAGGTTTCGACTTTTTAAAATTAAATTACCATCAAAACTCTACAATTTTAGCAAAGTACTTTTGTGCCTTACTATTGCTGAACAAGATTACTGTAACTATAGTTTCCTGTTTAGGAACATCATACCCACAGACTGAAATGGCCATGGCTAAATGTTTTTGCCAAAAAAAAAGTAACATTTCCACATTGGATTACTCAACTACACACGCAATGCCTGTCTAATGAAAATCACACCTTGCTGCAATACAGCAATTGGCATTTGCTCTGTGTAAGAAAAGCAGAGTTGCTGTTTCTGCATTACCTGTATAATGCATAATTAGCATAGAAGTATGAACATTGTTTCAAGCTAAGGGAAACTGAACAAAGATGAGAAGCAAGAAAGCCAGAGGTGTCACTCATTTTCAATGAAAGTTTAGCCTGACTCAGGCAGTGTAATTCCATTAGCACCCACAGTGAAAATGCTTCAGGAGAAAACCTAACCAAAAGCATAACACTGAATTAATGAGTTACAGCACGTTCATTACTCACAGCACCAGTTTCATCCTTTAGTGTTGAAATCCTTCCGCTCAGCAAACTGAAAAACAGGAAATCTTCATTAGATGTCCCCCAGAATTGTACTGACACAAACATAGGGTAGGAACACTCTGGGTCAGTTAGCTCTCCTTGGTTACTTTTTGGTAACACAGTTTATCAGAGCAAACAAAACAGCCAGAATGCTGGAGGAGTGAAATATCTCTCCTGGATAAAGGAGAAGTGTATGCATACCTAAGGAAAGTCTCAGAGCTGCATCATAATGACCTTCAGCTTTCCAAAGAAAATAGACACAAAGCCTAGCCTGAAATGATGAAAAAGTTTTCCCAGGCCCTTAGATGGCTGTGTAGTTTGTTAAAATCTAGTTAAATTGGTAAAAGCTGCTGAAGCAAAAATGATGAGTAAACAACCCAGTCTGTAAGGACTTACTGGACAGAAGTGGCATGAGTTTAATTTTACACAATTCTACTTCAAAGTTATTCTCCCAACAGATCAAAGTACTTTTTCTCCAGACCCCTATAAAACACAGTGTCAAAATCTCATTTTACAGGTAAGATGGACACCAGCACCAACAGCTTTCATTTGATTCTGGATGACAATTATCTGAGATTTTCCAGTATTGGATAACTTTCAGAACAACCTCCTTAGCATAATTTTGTGTTGAGAGACTGGGGAGTAGCATGAGACTTCCTCCTTGTTCCTTTCCTTGCATGCCTCAAAGAAGGTGACATTTCCCTGGCATTTCATTTATCTGAACATTTCAGTAAAATAGGAACAGGAAGTACTGCATATGTCCGCTGCTAGGCTTTTATTGGAAAAGACATCTAGAATATAAAAATTAAATGTAAGGAAGAAAAATTGCCAGCATTTAGGTCTTCCTCTGTGGCTTTAGGATTAACTGGGGTGATAGAGGTACAGCAGCTGCAGAACAAAATACAAACCTAGTATACAGAACTAGTAATGGCACTGATGTGAATAGAGGATATTCAATAATTCAACAGCTTCTGCATCACATTAAAACCCTCAAAACTTTGAGGTAACTCAGAGTAGAATGATAACTCAAAAAAAACCCAGACCTAACCAAAAATGTTGAAGGCACTGCTAATGCACATGGCCAGTAAGATCACAAGTGGAAACAGAGTCACAGCCAGTGGCACATCCCTTTCCTGCAGAACTGGAGGTTATTTCCACAATACTCCATCTTAAAAAGTGTCAGCTCCTCAGCACATATAAGCTGCCATGGCTGCATTCAAGCAAGAAGATGCCTCTTGGGTAACAGCTTACTTCAAATTAATCTGTCCCATTGCTTGAGATGGGGGGAAAAGCACTAATACAATTTACAACATAAATTAAGAACTGAGAACATTTTTTTTAAATGACTGTTAATTTGTGTTTGTTGAATGTGATGATATATTACAAATACCTGGAAAAAAATGAGTCTGGAATCCACATCAGTGTTTGTCTTGATGTGCTGAACCTATGAAAACAAAGTTAGAAGTTCAGAATCAACTGCAAAATTGGAAGCAAGACTGCTTTATCTAAAATTCCTTGATTTGTCCTACAAAGCTAATATCAAACAGGTTTGGGAAGTTTGAGATGTTTAAAATACCTGCAACAAGTCAGAAATTGCAGATGCTTTGCACAGATTGTCCTTATGCATGAAGCAGGACAGCCTGGAGACTGCAAAAGTAACATTCCTTATATGTTTGTAACACACTGTCCCAAACATTCTGTACTTCCTGGTTCCCACACTTCAACATTAATGCTTGCAAAAAAACCTTCCACAAAACCCAAACACTGCTCCACACACAAAACCCTAACAGTAAAATATATTTATCATCAGTGTGCTTTATTTGTCCATAAGTGCAAGCTACTCTGCTGCTCTTACTTAGGACTGAAAGGGTGCTACATTATGCACTGCAAAACACTACAGTGAGCTTTAAGTTAATATTTTATAGGAACATGAATTATTTGCCATTTTGGTATTTGGGCCCCTCTTGGGGAGGAGGGAGAGGTAATAACAATAGCAGTTAAAAGGAAAAAAAACTTTATTTACTCTGAATCATATTGTGAAATAATAGAAGATTATAATATTACTTGTGATGCCAGACAATGCTTTACATAATAAATAACTATGGATTATCTTATACTGCTTCTGGTCTTGATTTAACATGAAGGAAGACAACTGAACCGGCAGCTTGGACAATGAGCTCATGCTCCGCATCACTCTCTGGCTGTACATATCCTCTTACTAGTGCCATGACTAAGAAACCTCTGGTGACCTCTTCATCAGTGGAAAACAAAAAGGATATGCAAAAGTAAAATTTCATTGCAGGTTGCCATTTAGTACAGGATTACAAAGTACAAAATATTTTTTGAATAAAAATACTTAGTCATAATTTATATAATTTTCACTGCTAGTATTTTCCAGGTTTATGGGGGGGGGGGGGGGGGGGAGGAGAAGTAAAAAAACCCCATTACTTTATCCCCCCAAAGAGGCAGAAACACAGAGGCTATGTGGAACTATGTAAAACATGGATTGTGCATCTGCTCACTGCAAACATAACAATGGCAAATCTGTTCTTAACAGAAAAGCTACAGTGTCAGTGTTCTAAGCAAGCACGCACAAAGCCTTTTCTGAAAAAAAAATAAAAACCACTTCTCTAATATACTTCTAAGCGCTTTTGCTCAGCTTTTCTTATCAGTAATACAGGTCACTACCTCTGTCTAAGAGTAAGGGATGATTCATTTAAGTATATATAGCATGTGAAAACAATGAAGTACATTAATTTTGTCCAGAATTAATCCAGATACTGCTTGTTACTATAGGGATTGATGCAGCATCACCATCATCCTCTTTCAATTTTATCAGTGTGTTCAGACAGCCCCAGGATTTCCTGTCTATAATTTAGCACTGTGGCACCAGTTTAGTAAGCAACAGCTCATACTAGCATATAGTTTAGAACTTTTAATCCATAGGCATTAATCTATGTAAACAACCAGAGAGAGTCCTCCTTTCCAGATGCAGAAAGAAGCTCAGCCAGCAACATTTACAGGCATCGCTGTATCTGCAGCTCCATGTAGTGGTCAGACAGGCCTCTTATAAGGAAAACTAGGCAAACCCAGGGCAAAATCCTCAAAAGACCCTTAGCATTTGCCAGTTTAAAGTAATGTGAAAGAAAATATAGGCAACTGGAAACATATGTGATAAGTGAAAGCTACAAAACAACCATTTTCAAAGTCTATTTTCCTTGCAGGGTTACATTATAACCAGAGGGAGATACTGAGTCAAAAGAATTCACCCAAATTGATACAGTAGTTTCTGTGAACATTAACTTGCAAGAGACTTTTGTTCACAGTAAAGGAATTCCCTGAAGTTGTGACCAGGAAGTGACAGAGCCATCACACACAGCGGAGAAGTCCTGACCATCCCAGGGAGCAGTGGGGACCTCGTGTCTGAGCATGGAAAAGCTGGGGTCTCTCTCGTACGTGCTCCACAGCATAACATGTGTCAGAAATAGAGGGGAGTGCTCATTTCCTCCTCTCATACAATTCTACAAACAACACTAAGAGTTTCAGGTTTCTAGTGAGAGTAATAAGAACTACTGAAGAGGAGGAAACGTGTACAGTACCCTACTCTCACCCACTTGCTGTGCACATCATCCACTCCACTATCAGCCAAAAGTCACCTGCCTTTGCAAACTGAAAAACATGGCTCAGGTGTAGTTTTCAAAGGACATGGGCACTACAAGGGAAGCTGAGCTTGCAAAAGACCAAAACTTCTCACACAGGAGTACTACAGTACAGAGTCTCTCTATTAAAGGGGAAATATCCATGCACACATTTCCTACTGCTTACATCCAAATGTTGACTAATTTGCCTCATTCTTCCCACCTCTCTGTGAAGGCAAACCCTCTGAGGGTGTGTATTTGCTCCCTGATTAGTGCCCTTTCCATAATTCCCTCTTCTCTGCAGAGGCATTTAATAAGGAAAGCAGCTTTAAGATTCCACAGGTAATAAAATCGTGAAAGTTAAACTGGCCTGTAATTTCAGATACAGAGTTCACTGAAGAACCTTACACAGCATAACATGAAATCTGGTCCAAGCCTACATCACAGTTATCCTGAAAGTATCATTACAGGTGAGTTTCGCCTGTGCAAGTTACAAGCAGTTTCTCTGGGCTGAATCAGGTTCTTAATGTCTTACTAAAGCAAAGGAATTCTGCATCGATTTCTATGGCACACTGGTTTAAGAAAGGCTGCAGCACACAATTTATTTATCAGATCAAGTCCATGCTCTGAGTAATGCAAGAAAATTCTTAAAATAGCAGTAGTAGTTCCTACTACTTATAGCTGCCTCCACGTTGTGCACATTACTCGAGAAAACATTACTTCAGTTTCCACGAGCTACAGTGATCTGAATGATTTCATGCCTGAGCATTTTGACAGGAATGTTTGCACTGTTTATCACGCAGATTCTGACTACAGCTGTCCCACAATTCTCTGCCTCAGCCTGCCAACACCTCTACATCTGCCAGTTCCACACTTCCAGCGTACACTTGGAAACAATACAGCTCTTTATTCTCGCTGATACCAGCGGTACCGTATCAGCGATTTTAATATTTTAGTCTCTGAGGCTGCTACACAGACTGTTCACTAGAAGCCTACGCATGTGACAGCAAGGCAAAGCTTCTATCCCTGAAGAAGCAGGATTCCCAGAGTCTCTAAGGTGTATGTAGAGCAGGCATCGCGGGCAGACACCATGCGGAGCTGCCAACCCGCCCCGTGTCCGCCTCGGGTACCCCCGGCCCCGCAGAGCGCTGGGGGAAGGCTCGTCCCGGCCGTCCCGGGGGCAGCCCCGGCGCGCAGGGCCCCGCGGGGCAGTCCCAGGCACGAACCCCCGCTACGGCCGGGCGGGCCCGGCAGGGCCGCTGGGCGCTGCCCCTCGCTCGCCCCTCGCCCGCCGCCGCCGGCCCGGCCCGGCCGCTCACCTGGTGCCGCCCACGTTGAGCTGGATGATCTCCCCGCTCCCGGCGCCGGCGAAGCCGCCGCCGTTCCCCGCCATCTTCCCCGCCGCCTGCTCCAGCCGGCGCCCGCCGCCGCCTCCCGCCGGGACCTCGCGGTCGGGGGAAGCAGCGGCGGAGCCGGGCGAAGGCGGCGGGGAAGGAGGCGGCGGGGGATCGCCCAGCGGCGGCCGGGGCAGGGTCGGCGGCCGGGCGGGCTGCGGCCGCACGGGCTCCCGGCGCTCAGGTCCGGCCAGGGGCGGAGCAGGCCATGGCAGCAGCGGCGGGAGGAGCGGGCCGGCGCGGGCCGACAGGCCGCGGAGCGGTGGCGGAGCGCGGCCGGTGCGGGAGGCGGGGCCGGCCCGGCTGCGGCGGGAGGAGCCGGCAGCGGCCGCGGGCAGAGACGCGCCCGGAAGGGGCCGGCGGGGCGCGCCCGCCCCGGGAGCCGCGTCACGCCCGGGGCACGGGAGCCGCGGCACCGCGGTTGCCGTCTGGTGCGGTTCCAAAGGAACGGGGAGCCGGCAGGGACCCCCGCCTGAAATAAAGAGAAGGGGCACGGAGCTGGTGAAGGACCTGAGAGCGCAAGTTCTGCGAGGAGCAGCCGAGGGGGAGGGGCGGATTTCGCCTGGAGAAAAGGAGGCTCAGGGGTGACCTTATGGCTCCGTGCCAGTCCCTGAAAGGAGGGCGCAGCCAGGTGCGGGTCGGTCTCTCTCAGGCAACCAGTGCCGGAGGCCACAGCCTCGGGCTGCAGCAGGGGAGGTTGAGGTTGGACCTTAGCATGAATTCCATCACAGAAAGGGTGATCAGACGTTGGAATGGACTGTTCAGGGACGTGGTGGAGTCGCCATCCACGAAGGTGTTTAGGGAAAGACTGGATGTGGCACTTGGTGCCTTGCTGTAGTTGATGGGGTGGTGCTCAGTCATGAGTTGAACTTTAGAGGTCTTTTCCAACATAATTCTGTGAAAGCCGTGACTAGAGTGAGGTCTTACTCGCCCTTGCATCCTCCCACCCACAGGCACCCCAGGCTTAGGAGCTCAGGCTACTGGTAAATATCAATCCCGTATGAGAGAGGCATGGAAAAAGAAAGTTCGTTGAAAACTAAATGAGAAGGCAGTGAGAGTGCTGTGGAGTTTAGAGCCTGGGTTGCAGCCTGCAATCATTAATCAAATTCACCAATTAAACGACAAAAATATTAGACATGACATATCCAAGCCCACAAGGCAGGCTTTTCAGGAAAAAAAATCCATCACATTACTCCCATAAAGAAAAATTGAGGTGGAAATAAATGATAGTGTGGTTAGTAAAGGAAGTCATAAAATCATGGTTTATATTTTTGAGGGCAGGCTTTATGATCAATTCCTACATTCAAACAAGGAAAAGAATATGCAAACATGAGCCTAAATTTTCAGTGAAATTTGCCCTAGACATTGAAAACCCACAGGGAGGATCCAGGCTCTGTTTAAACCTAATGTTTTTCTATAGGACTGAATGGATAGACTTCAAACATGCTCAAAAACTGTGTTTTGAAAACACTGTGAGCCTAGGAGTAAACTGCTTGAAGTTACCTGGCTGCTTCCTCACTTGCATACCTTGGAAATTAAAGGTTTGTTCCTCTTGTCATATTGTAGAGCCAAATTGACAAAGGATATGAAGATGCCCATGTCAGACCCTGAAGTTTTTTGGAGGAGCGACTTCTCTTTCACAAGACCCCATAGCTGTCTCAGAGAAACAAGCTGTGCTGGCTGTCTGGAGCTGTGTCTCACCAGCGTAGTGTGTAAAAGTCAAATACTTCTGTAATGTGTTCTGAATATGTTAGCACAGCTGCTTCTGTGGTGTGTTTTGCCCTACAGCCCAAGAGAAAAGGAAAATTAAAAAGCAGCTCAATGTGTCACCAAGCCCTAGGCCTTCATGCTTTCTATATGCTTTGGAGTCTGGCTGTAGCTCGCATTTCTTCTTGAGCTCAAGAAGAGACATGCTTTCATATTTCTGCTGAGTTGTCCTCTTCTTTCATGGAAATTATAATAATAGGAAGTAATAAATGTTCTGGGGTGCTATCAGGAGCAGGAGATTGAACTTCTCTTATGTCCTGGTGGAGTCCTCTAACCATTAAAGCTCTGGATAAAAGAGTGGGACAGGATACTTCTTTTGTTGTTGAGAGGAAGATGCCCTACTTCAAGCCATATTTGGCCTCACAATGTCTAAATACCATGAAATTCTAGTTTTGCTTATTCTTAAATAAAACTTAACCATCACTGACATTTGTCACTCAAGTAATGAAAGTCCATCTGGGAAGAAGTAATGCAAGAAAATCAGCTGTGCATTGATGCATTCTCTGACAGCTGCAGTCCTCCAACGCTTCCACTAGATGCCTCTATTGTTATTAAACTTCCGAAATGTAATTCCTGTTTAGTCTAACCATTCAAGGCATGTTATCAAGACCTTTTCTCTTGATATTTCAGCTCAAGTACATGATTTGCAATCACTAAAAAATTCCTTAAACCCATTTTAAACCACACATCACATCAACTTTGTACTTTATACAATATTAATATACCAAGCAACTGTGATCTTCTAATTAATTCATAACCCTCACCCAGCAACCAGGCATAGAAGGGTCATATGTGGACCCATATGCAAAAAGTAGACATGAGAATAAAAGATATGTACTTCTGAGTAATGATTGTACAGTTTTGGAAATAAGGAGGCCCATGCAATGGGTTATTGGCTCTGCAGTGGTGCACACTGAAATTCAATTTCTTTAATTGCAATAATTCAAGCTAAAAGTACACGGAAAGATTTCTTACCCTCTTTTCTTCACTTGGGTATTAGTACAATTTTCTTGTGGAACATCCTGTATCCTGGCTAAGAAGCTAGTTATGCTGTTCAAAAGAAGGCAGATTCTGATGTATAAATTGGATTAAGACATATTTCCCCCAGTGGTACCCATGCCTTTAAAGCTCTTAAAATAAAGGCTAGGGAGGAATTGCTACTCTTTGGCAAGTTTGCCAGGTACTTGTTTTGCTAAGTTATTAACTGAGAAGTAATGTGGCTCCCCAAGAAGCCAAGGAAATTTGGTAGTAAATTCCTTCTCTGCCTCCTAAGTAGGTCCATATAGAGTGGGAGATTTTCTCATGAAATTTGAGACCTTTGTGATAGGGATCTTGTCTCTATAGCTTGCTGTAAACGGTTAGTCTTGGTTGCTGGTGTTACACAATAACAATGCCAAATAAAAACGTTTCTACCAGCTGCTCTAAAGGGAGGAGCCTTGGAACCTCCCTAGCAGAGTCACTCTGGAAAATGATGCCATGAGTCACTAGGAACAATGGTTCATGCATGCTCAGACTTTCCTCAGCTTTGCTTACAATCGCTTTGCTTGAAGGGCCTAAAGTTTGAAGGTAATTCTCTTAGTAGCTGCATCCAGTAAAGAGTGCTAGAATAACTTTAAATAAGCCACAGGGGAGAGAGGAAGCTCATGGGATTAGGTGGAGTATGCATTGCTTCATTCCTGAACATATGGTTGTTGTTGCAAATTAGGAAACAACCTTTATTTTCAGCGTGCAGATGCAGTGCTGCTCAGTGGGTGGCTACCAAGGACATTCCCCTTGCCCGGAGCAGCTCCACCCACAGCTGAATGAAAGGGATGTTAGCAGAAATGTCTTTAAAGGCCTCTTTTTCCAATCTTAAAATAGGATGAAAGGAAGGAGATGATCCAGAATCAGGTCAGAAGCAGCTTCCTAGGAGGGGAAGAAAGATTCATCAATGTTCTGTCAAGAACTACGTATCTGAGTGGCTGAACCCCTGGAAAATTATTAAAACCTTCATTTGCAGAAAAAAAAAAATTAAAAAGACTTAATATATTTGTGTTCAGCAATTCTAGGGGAGATTTTCATTTTGGCCCCGCACAGCCAAAATAAAAATTTGTTCTCAGTTACCAGTGTGGGATGTCCAATACTCCTGCTACAGAGCACTACTGAGTTCTGCTCCCCATCTGACTGCCAGGACTACATGCCACTCAACAGCTTTTCTGCATTTGATATATTCCTCTGCTAAATTAAAAAATAAAAATTAAAATTCAATTCTACCATCTTTTTGAAAAGTTCCTCTTCTTTATAGTAGTCTACACAAATTTAGTATGCAAGTAAGTGTTAAATTAATCACAACCTAATAATTTTCAGTATATTCTGGTGGGGCTGGGCGAGCTGAGACCGCTCAAGTACAGTAAATTCACAAGTGATTTTGCTAGTACATGCGGTGTCCACAGCGTGGGGCTGTTTGCTAGTACATGTCTGTGTGGAAGCTCAGGCTTTTTTGCTTTCAGGGCAGTGGAAGAACACCACTGCTGCAGACTCTGGTTTGATTTGAAAACCCCTTGAAGTTTGTGTGCAATGGATGCATTTGTGTTCATCATTTAAGTCATTCAGCTTAAGTTTTCTACATTTCTGTATGGAACTGTATTCTGCTTATGATCTGGATGTGGATAGTAATCAAGTATCTTCCCCAAGACTGCAATCTATCTAGCCCTACAAAACAGGGTGAGATTGTAGTAAAGGTGCAGAGCTTCATTTATGTTGGACTGCTGTGCATTAAGCATCCTGGTTCTTCAATCTGAGTTTGTAAGAGCCACAGAGAGGATTGAACAGCATGAGATTTTCTAAAGAGCAAAACACAAATGTTGAATATAAATATATCATATATATCTGTGAAAAACTTTGATAAACTCAGTTATGTTGTTCTCTTTATGCTTCTTCTGTAATTTTTCAGCCCATCAAGGTCGATCATGCTCAAGTATTTTAACACTTGTTTTGTGGTTCCTTGTTTCAATTGCAACAGTTGAAGTGTTAGAGACAGACACTTCATATTCTGTATGTGAAGTTGATACTGGAACACCAAAAAGCTTTTTGCCTTCTGTGAGCTAAAAGAACTGCTGTCATTTGGTCTAATCTACCAGCAAAATAACTCTATGTAACACCTCCTTCCTCAGTGTGACTCTTACCCCATGTTTGTAATAGATCTGGATGTCTTTCTGAAAGACTGATGGCAGCCATTGGAATGCAAGCCACTGCATCAGCAGGTGCCCTGTCTAGCCTTTAAATTGCCTCTCCATGTGAAATTCATGCCATCTCTGCAATACCTTCTTGTCCACATTCGTTTTACAGTCATCAGATTGTCTCCTAATGAAGAAATGTTGAAGTGGGTGTTCAGCTGAGTATTTGTGGGCTGATCTACTCACTGCTATTTAAAAACCAAAGTCTCATACCATGCAACAGCACAAGAGGGCATGAGTTTTCAAAATATTTTCTTGTTGTTTGGTTTTCATTGCTGGCTTTGCCTGAAGGAAGAGATACCTGCTAATTCCTAGAAGTCCTTCCAGCTTGATCCTCTGTATACTCATTGACTTGATGGGTACCTAAACCCAGATATCCAGACAGCTCACCTGTGAGCGAGGTGCCCTGAACTTACCTTGCCTAATTTACTGCAAAGAGTTCAAAACTGTGCTGCTTCCATTTTTACTCACTGTTTTGTTTTTTGAAATTACACATATCTGTGTGAACACCTTGGTGAAGCTTTTGGAGGTTCAAAATATAAATTTAAACATCAGTAGCACTGTATTCTTCATCACTGTTAATATTTTAAAATTAACACCTATAATGTCAGCACCTTGCCTAAGTGACCGTCAACCAACACTTAGCAAAACGTATGTGAGCGTATGTATATATATATATATATATATATATATATACACACACTTGATGCTTCTTTCTAGATGGGTAAGAAAAAGTAATTTTACCAAATATTTTATTCACAATAATTTTTATAGCTAAGTTAGTGCCTGAATTTTTGTCTCTAGAGTGGAAGACAGCTCTTGCTTGTTCTGCCCAAAATTATTGGAGGAGGAGAATTGTCTGTACTCCCTGTACATCTCTTCATGAGAACTTTTTAATTATGTTGGCTGCCACTTGCATATTCTGCTTTCCCTTGAGTGAGTGAACAAATATAACTTAATTTCCTTTTTCAAAGGTGTGTTCAGTGACAGGTTCTTTGATTTACATCACTAGCAGAATAAATCTCTGAAAAAAAAAGCAAATTAAGCCATGCTTATGGCTGTTTTACCAAAAAGAGTTTGAGCAGTCATTTGAGCAGAGCAGTGGAGCTGGAGCACACCAATGAGCTCACACAGCACGACCTTCCTTGCTGTTGATGCATGAGCAGACAGGGAGGTGGACTGACAGGTGGCTGAACAGCCAAGCCCAGGGGATGGTGATCAGTGGCATGAAGTCTGATTGAAGACCAATTCAAAAGATATTTGGATATGTCACATGGCAACCAGCCATAGCTGGCCCTGAACAGGGGGTCTGGACCAGATGCTCTTCAGAGGTCCCTCCCAACCTCAGCCACTCTGTGATTCTCTGAATATGGCTGTGTATTCTAAGAACGGCTTTGGCTTTTCAAACCACACAGAAGCGTGGTTTCAGAGCTTCCTTTGGTGGCTAGTGGACTTCCTTACCATTCTTTATGACAATGCATCTATTAACACATATTTTTAAATCCTTTATCTGAAATAATGAGATTTAGGTAATGTTGAAACTAATAAAACCTTCCATGCAATTAAAAACACAATGTGGCTTTTTCTGTAGTAGGCAGTGCAGGTACAGCATCTCTAATTTCACTTTAACAGATTCTGTTCCTTGCAGGATGATGTTCTCTAGTTGCTTATCATATTGCTGGTCTTCAGGCATTTAGGCTGAAATTTTCCAGGTTGTGTTTCTTCCATGGTCTCTGTTTGGAAACTGAGAACACTGAAAATTTTTCTGGATATCTAAAATTGGAAGGCAAGATCTCATCTTAGAGAGGCTAACAATTCTTGGGTTTACTTGAAATATTTAAGCATGACTTCAAATTTGGCAAGATAATCTTCTTTTAATATGGGAGAATATAATCTAATGAACAGCCATGGAAATTTGACCAGGTAAAAACCTAAATCCAAGCTGTTCAGAAACCAAGCTAAACTTTTAAACCATACTTTGAGAAACATCACTTGGAAAGACTTGTCAAATTTAAAAATGTCCTTTGCACATTAGTATTGGACCAATACATATTTGAATGCATTTTAAACAAATTTCCACTTATTAGCAGCTATCCCTTTCTTCTTCCTGAAATAAAGTATAATTAAGAGTCTTCCAGGGAGGAAATGGGGAGCAGTGATTAGGCCTATACATGCAGGTAGAGAGAACCTTGATCTCCAGCTGCTGTGCAACACAGCTGCTTCTTCCAAATTGGCCTGGGTGGTCCATAAGTAGAAAGACCCAGAGTAAAGGGGGGGAAAGCCAAACTTTTGCAGGTCACCTGGAAGACTACTGACAATTTTACCTTTCCTTTATGTCTTCTCCCTATTCTCATCTTCACTGATGATGATTTCCGACGGTGGGGTTCTTTTGTTGTGTGATGTGATTTCCTTTGTCTCTCATATCTCAGAGTTGCATGGCAGAAACCTCTGCTATTTTGGCCTGGGTCATTAGCAGTATGTCAAACAACAAGAATGTAAAATACAAAATCCACTTCTAACAATATATAAAATAAAAGGTAAAACTGCATTATTTTCACACCTTGCCAGAACAGTTTTTTCTTACCACAGAAGCAATTAGTGTTGCATCATCTTTCTTTTCATATTACAATCACAGTGCTTGACTCAGGAAAGGTAATTTTCCGTTTTCTGTGTTACCATTGCATACACACATGAAGTCATATTCATGGAAAAAAAATTCTAATTTTGAATAAAACTTCTGAAATCTCTTGAGAAGCTAGAAATTATTAATAAAGAAACCATTCATCGCTTCTTGAAATGGACTCATTGCAATGAAAATTGCCAATTTTTTTTCATGTTTCTGGACAAAATAAATCCCTAGAAATTCTGCAAAGATAAAAAGAGTCATCCATAGCGTATTTCAACTTTGCACAGCAGAACTAAGACTTCTGTTCAAAAATCTATTAAAACATTATCTTAGCTAATATTACTAGAGGGACAAAAAATATTAACTCTGGAAGGTTTTTCATTACAGAAGTCTCCAGCTATGGCTCAGACAGAGACCATTACTGTCAATTCACATTTATATCAATTAGTATTCTATCTTTACCTTGCACACTGCTTTTCAACGTGTCATCAGATATTGAAATAGAAATGTGGGAGATTTCCTTGGGGGTATGGTTTAGGGAGGCAGAGAAAGTAATTTAGAGAATATGTTTGAGGGAATGAGTTGTGAAAGAGTGAAAGCCACATTTGAGAGAAAGTATAACAGTTAATATTGAAAGCTCCTTGGTTTAAGTCAGTATTAAAAAAAACAACTGAGGAGATCTCTCAAACTTTGGTGATAGCAACAAGAATACAAAAACATAAATTAGCAAATAGAAGAAAAGATGACTGTTCTCATTTGCAGTCTGTGACTAAGTAAACAGAAGGAAATTCATCTGAAATACAACAAAAAATATAACATTCTTTTCTAAGTTAGATTAATATATCCTGCTTAAAAAAAAAATTAGCCATGCATGTGCATGATGAAAATGCCCATAGTTACACTACATGTTTATTATAAGCAAAATGTCACCTCATGGTGGTAAAGAAATGCCTAAATCTGTTCAATAGATTTCTGATACAGGATTTCTGAATTGTTCTATGATATTTACTTTTAATTGTTCTATTTACTTTTGGACGTTGGAAATCATTGAACGGGTTTTAAAGGGACTCACTTTTAACAGGTGGGAACCTTGCTGTTTTTAAATTTGGCTTAAAAATATCCCCATATGAAAATCCAAATATTTAGTTATGCAAATTGGTATGTTATTTTCAAAATCATGACCATAAAGTCCAATATCTTTTAGCAGTGCCCCAAGTCAGAGGTAATAAAATTCCCACTATGGATTTTTCACCCCCAGGTTGGTAGAGAAATGCTATATAATTACAGGTTACCAGCTGGTTGATGGTGACTTCATGAGTCACAAAAGGATAATGAGACATTTCTTTTATAAAATGCATTTAATGAGTAATGTTTCTACTTATTCCTTTCTCATTTAAATGGATACTTTAGCTTTATATCTCTGATTTCCTACATTTCTAGAAAAATGCTTCACAGACTACAATATACATGCCAGTTTAAGAATCATGGGCTTTTCTGATTTTTGTTAAATTGTCAGTTTAATAACACAAGATGTGAAAAGACAGCCAACACTATATCAGATAAAATGCCAGTAGCAGCTCACTGGGAATGAAACAGCAGCAGTATGGTTTCACTCCAAACTTCTTCATAAAACTGTGCTCCTTAATGCCATTCGGTAATCTATTCCTGTTTAAATGAAATTCACACCTGATATGGAAAATATTTAAATTTAAAATACTTTAATGTAATAATATATAAATAAATAATACATAAACTATATCTTCACCAAATATCATCTGCATTTGTGTCTATTTGTTTTCATTCTTAATTCATAGGATTATGAAATGTACTTTTGTTTTCTAACAGCTCGGATGACATTTCTGGTTTGTAAATCTTCAAACTGATTAATTAAGCACTTAATATATTAGCATATTTCTAATCGCAGAAACACTATATTTTAAACAACAACAACAAAAGTTTGTTGCATTTCTCCAGGCTTGCATCTCTGTGTTTCTCCATTTACCCCAAGCTAGCTTATTTATCAGACCACTTCTTCTCCAGCCACACATCCAGCACAGGCTCCCATCTCAGAAGGCAGTCAGCAACTACTCCAAACCTTTTACTGGCATATGCCACACACAAACATTCAAGTCACTGTTTCCCTTGGCCACCAGGTTGTGTTCCAGAGAAAGAATCAGTTTCCAACCAATAAAATAATACTTTCCTATTCAGGATTGCAGAGCTGAACTGGGAGCCCAAACTGGAGAAAAGGGGTACTTTTAAGGCTGATCTGGACTTAATGTCATGGCTATAGTGGGTTTGCTAACAGCACAGTGCAGGTGCTTTAATAATTTTCAGGCCTCCTCAAACACCACAATATCTCCTTGCCACCCTGCTGATGACAATGGTCACTGTCATGGTCCTCTTTTATATCCAGGCTGTAGTGACCACAGTTAAACAACAAAAATGTGTCTTCCTAAAGCTTGTCACTGACTGGATATCTTATGCCTGGAAGCACAACCATACTTCATCCTATGTAAAATTAATGTGCTGGTTTGGGGTTTCTTTTTCTTCATGTCTAATTCCTGTGGAGCTTTCTTTTCTATGAGTTACATAATTTAGTGGCATCAGGAGGTTTTATCCTCTTTTTCAGTCAAGCCCAATGAAATGCATGCCAATTATTAAGGGAAGACATAAAATTCTTCATCTTGTGTGTGGTAAATGTGTGATAAATTGCTTCATGATAGAAGCAATATAAAGTCTAAGATATTGTTTGGTTTTTAGTAAAGATCTGAACTTGATGCCTACTTAAAACACATTGTTTTAATTTCATTACCAACATTTTGTGGTGATGAATCATCTTACAGAAAACTCACAGCTACTTCTTATTGTGCTAAAGTCTCTTAAAATTTAAAAGAAACTTAAAATTTGGATTGTTTAAACCACAGTACATTAAAGCCTGTACAGAATTAGCAATGTGTGAAAAAAAATTTATAATCTATTTAATTTTTATCTATTTATAATAATATTTTTATTTATTGAAAATACAGAAAAAAGTGAAAGTTACCTAACAATATTGAAATGCTGCATACTTGCTGAATACTGACGTTACTTAAAACAACTCTTGTGAATTCATGGTTGAATTTTTTTATACTATGACCAATATATTGCCATTTAAGAGCTACTCTGTTCAAAGTAAAAAGGATATATACATAAAAGCAAAAAGGATGATCAACTTAAACCAGTCAAAAGATAAACCCATTTTAATGGACCGGCTGTAACATGAAAATAGGCAGCATTTATGATCCATCTAAATGGATATGGAGAGAATGATTAAGTATTCATCTGAGAGCCATATGACATTGAGGTAGGTTTTCTTTTTAGTCCCTAGGAAAAAAATTAAATCTAATGGAAAGTAAAAGCTCTACACGCTTTGAGGGCACTTTTTGGAAACCTGGAAAACGAAAGTGTTTAAGTCAAGAGGGTGATAGAAGAGGATATGGGGAGTTGAGTGCACTTTTCTTCCACCTCACTAGTTATATTGAGACTAGTCAAAAACTGAATGACAGTTTTGCTTAAATTCTGTGATTTTGAGGGGCTTTGAGTATTTGGCTATAGCATTAACTGTAATGTTTTTAATGCACTTCCCTCCAAATAATAAAATATTAATACTGTTCTTTCCTTCTTTTAAAAAGGAGAAAATGTCCTCATTAAGACATTGTATAAGACTGTAAACAAAATTATCGTTTGTTGGGTTTCCAAAAAAACTGCATACATTCCATTTAAATTGGTTTTTCTCTCTACTTTTCAGGCATTTACTCTATTATTCTCTCATAAAACTGACAAATCATAAAACTGTTTTCAAAGTTTAAAAAGGGCTATTTTGCTACTGTTTATGTGGCATTTCATATAATTCTCCCTTAAAAAAATTAATTAGAAAGTGCTTGAGAATTGGTACTTTAATATCCTGAGACCATGGAAACGTATTCTCTATAGGAGCATCTGAAGGAATAGATAGCTTCTCATTCTTTTTCTATATATAGATGAATATTTCAGATTTGTAACACTGCTCCTTATCTAAGTCTTTATCAGGTGCTTGCAGTGATTTATGTAAGCATATTGCAGGTAGCAAGAGATATTACAGAGTTATGTATTCAAAAAGGAAAAAAAGCCCCCCACAACTAAACCCCAGAGACTGATAAGAATACAGTAAGCGTAAAATTCAGGGAGTTTCCTTATTTTAGGTAGTATTTAGCCTATAATCTTAAATGCTTTTTAAGGTATGTGCAATCCTAGAGGGATGATCATACTTGCTTCTCTCTGATGCCCTTCAAATGCAAATCCACATAGATTCCAATTTACAGCTAACCAATGGGGCACCTTTAACTTACAAACCTTTTCTTCAAAGTTCACCAGAAAGTGAGATCCTTTCCTGATCACAATCCAGAGTAAATGAGAAAGCATTTTAAAATAAGTGATACTCAACTGTGTTTGTCCTGGAGATTAGGGCAAATCATAGAATTAGACAGTTCTAATTCACTCAGCTTGTGTTTCCTCCTCCTCTTTCTCTTGTAGTGAAAATCAGCTGTGATTCTTTATAAAATGTTAGGGCAGTCTTAGAGAAGCGTCCCTTTCTTAGTTCTGGCAGCCAACAAGCAGTGAAATGCCCCTCCATGAGGAGGAGTAGAGAAACAAATCTCCTCTTTCAGTTTATTCACCACTGAGGAAAAATTATTGGCTTTGACTTCCAAATATTGTCAAAGTTTATATTCTTATACTAGCAATGGCTAGACCTTTGGGCCATCAGTCTCAAATTGAAGGAGAAGCAAGCAGTTTAAGGTATTCCCCCTAAAAAATAGGGAAGAAACTCTGCATTCTATTTCACTGGTTTAGAATATTAATAAATTTGGAATATTCAAAGATGTGTTTCCCCAGAAAGTGCTCTTTAAATGCAAAACCATAAAACATGATGTTTCTTAAAAAAAATAAAAGTCAGCTTGTAGGATTGAGCTCTCCAGGATCAGATTATGGTATCTATTCACAAAGAAAACTTTCCCCACTATTATCTATCCAGTATGGATTGTGGTTTACCTTTTAAAGTTCCAAAAACTACCACTGTAAACCAAGTAGGGTCACAGTTTTTGATTTCTCTTAGAACAGCTCTTCAAGCTCAATGCACATAGAAAGTAAAATGTAGAAAACAAGGCAGTAGTATTTCTATATGGATTCAGAGACAAACATATTTAAAGCATTGTATAAAAATAACCTTGTGTTTTAGAAGTGTTGGTCCCCATTGCCTACCTTTGCTTCAAGTAAACCATAACTTCAAACTTTGAATTTCATGCAACTTAGGATAAAATATCTGAATCATTTACCTCTGAGTAACCTGAATATTAGTATTACTGAAAGTGATGCTGAATACATACCCCTGAGAGTACCCCCTTGGGTTTTAAAACAGACTCTTTTACTTGTCCAACAAATGATTGAGTTTTCAGATCTCTTCTGGGGTTTTTTAAATGAGTTAAAAGCATGGCTCTTTCCTACCGTTCTTTGCTTTTAGGAGTATTACTGTCGATGGTCCATAATGTTCATCCTAAGCAGGACAAACAATAACACAAAAAACATTAATAAAACCATAACCAAGCTTTATGAGAACATGTATTTAGCAATGGGGTAATCTCAAGAGAAACAGAGACACATATTCTGAAACACTGAGAAGGAAATGGTAACCTATAATGATCTTACACATCAGAGTTCTATTTGGATTTACTAACCCATCGTCTAGAGGCAGGATGTCCTTTATTCTCAATAGTCACAGCTCCATCAGCATTTATATTAACAGCCTTGAGAAAAGGCCCTGAAGCTAAAGCATTTTGATTTAGACTGTTACTCTTTGGAAGCACAATCAATTTTATTCCTCTGTATAGACACCTACTTTGAGTTCTTATGGCCAAAATGATTAATTTAAAACCTCTTTTATGTAACATAAAATTCAGTAGAAAACTTCTGTGTTTGCTAAATTTTAGGGGCCTGCATGAAAATCCACACGAACAAAATCATCCTTTCTTTTCGTTGCTATAAGACAAAAAGTTGCTAATTTTAAACTCACTAATAGTTTGGGAGTTTTGTCCTTTTCAGATGAGCACACAAACTTCTGGAGAAAATAATTATGAAAGCAAAATATTTTTGACTTTGGGAACAATTTTATGAAGAAATAAATCCTTTCAAGTCATATCTGCTGGTCATGGGCAATATAAGAGATGCTAAGAGAGAATACAGACAGACCTCTTGAAACAAAATGGTGTAAAACAGCTGTGCTGCCAGGCCCCATCAGCAGGTTGCTACTGACATGGAAGGGAGGGGTCCCAGCTACAAAGTCACTAAAACCACTGCTGTAACGTTGTGTGTTTCTTGGCACTCTTCTAGCCACATGATGAGGTCTGATATTGCTCAGTTTGTAAAAACGGATTTGATTATTGGCTCGAAATAGTAAAGTCCCAGCTGGACCATGCCTTGCTTTTCATTCTGGGCTGTCCAAGCCATGCTACATGGGTAAAGATCAGGAAGAAACCGATGTAGGAAGAGAGGTCATTAGAGAGCAGAATGACTATAGAAAGTGGAAGTGTTGTACAACATTTTGTCTAGGAGAGGCTGGAAAATGTCCAGAGAAGGCAATGAAGCTGTTGAAGGGTCAGGAGTAAAAGTCCTGTGAGGAATGACAGAGGGAGCTGGGGGTGTTCAGCCTGGAGAAAAGGAGGCTCAGGGGTGACCTCTGATTGATCACTCCCTACAACTCCCTGAAAGGAAGGTATATCCAGATGGGGGTCTGTCTCTTGTCCCAAGAAACAAGCAATGGCCTCAAGCTGCACCGGGGAATGTTTAGATTGGACAAATTGTTGGCAAGCACCGGAACCAGCAGAAGTTGTTGAGTCACCGTTCCTGGAGGTATTTAAAAGGTATGCAGGTGTTGTACTTAGGGACATGGTTTAGTGGTGGACTTGAGTGTTAGGTTAATGGTTGGACATGATGATCCTAAAGGTCTTTTCCAACCTAAAGGATTCTACAAAAAATGTCCCAGAAGGGTTTTACCCCTTCCTGGAGTTTGACAAGTTCAGTTTTACAGTTTTTCCTGCACCAAGTTACCATTCCCTTGCTTGTCAGAGTCAAGTGCTGCTAAAAACCCAGAATTAGTTTAGCTTCTGTGCTATTCTTCTCCATGTTAGACATGTATTTTAATGAAGTTAGATAATTACACTTTGGTTGCAGGAACTTGCAACTTGTAGAAACTTTCTTAGATTATCTGTCCAACTTTAGAATATTTAATAAAATTTGCCTATAGCAAAGAAATAAATTAGGGCAGTGATACTTGATTACTCACAGAAGTACTGTAACAGTTAAATATTGACTTTAGGTGAATAACTTCAAAAGCAATATTGTGGCCCCAGGCAACTGGAGCCTAAGGTCTCTTTAACATTTGTATCCTTGGCTTATGGAAATAATTTCAGCAAACTTTTGTTTAGTGCTCTCCTTGGAGCAGGAAACACCATCTGTTCTGATCAAACACAGGCAATTCATATACTGCCTTCTCACATAGTTGAATCACCATTTAAACAAAACATACCCCTTTTGAAAGCATTAATCACATATCTATGCACTTCTAACTAGAGTGTACGTTACTTACAATAAATTAAAAAATGCAGAATCAAAAATCAAATCCACCATAGCCAAAATCAGTGATACATTTGTTAGATAAATCCTGTTACTTCAGGGATACCTGTACTCAAAGTGTTTTGGCCCAGCCTTGATATCTGAAAATGAAAAGTGGCAAGTAATATCAGGGGAAAAACCAACCACTCTAATGCTTCATCATTTGGGGTCTTTTTTAGTTAAAATATGTATTTATTTCTAATGTACACTTAGAATAATTTCTTCACTTTTCTATGTTCCTAATTTTCACAAGGACCTCAGTGTAGTACTATAATACATTTATATTTGAAATTAAAATAGGAGAAAAAAGCAGCCCATGTAGAGAAGACCCCAAAATATAGTACAGCTTCACAGCTTTTGGTGTTGAAGCAGTATAAAATTCTAGTAATCAACATTATACCTGTCAGTGCTGCAGCTTAAACTAAGCTGAAAATTAAGGACAAAAATGTGAAAAGACAAAAGAAAGCATACCAGCATGGTATAGACTATGAGGAGAGAATAGCCCATTCTCTTATCCAAAAGGATTAATGACTATGATCATTAAAATAATATCAATTTTTCATAGTTATAAAATTTCTGAGGTATATATACAAGTGTGTTTAAAAGAAAAATATCATAATTTTATAAGCAAGCAATAAGGTTTCCTCAAGGTCTTTTGCAACACAGGCTTGAAAAGATCAAGATGACAGTGACATCTGAGTGCACTGTGCATTGTCTTTTACTGTGTCAGATTTATTGAAATATGAAGTAAGTAAAAGATTGGAAAATTCCAATAACCAATAGAAAGCAGACCAGTGACTATAAGAAGAATCCTTGTAATCTACTGCTCACTTCAGAGTTGTTATCAGAAAAGAGCTGACAAGAGTGAAATTTCTACATGGTATCTGTAAATCCAAGCCATAAGGAACAAGTTCAAATTTTTCTTAATTAGCAAAAATCCTTCACTAGAAATGCCAACTGTCCATATCCCAGTCAAGAATATTCTATTACACAATCAAAGGAAGCATTTTATTAAACACAGAGCAGCCAAAGTTTGTACTTTGTTTCAGTTTCTAAATTTGAGATTGTAGCCAACACGTATTAAAACAGATTGATCACCAAGACAAAATCACAGTAAGAAAAAGTAGAGGGTTTTTTTTAATTGTTGTTAAACTATGAAAACATGATTGAATCGACTGTTGCTTTAATATCTAAAGATCAGACCTTTCTGATATATAATGCAGTTCTTCTTTATACTGAGTGCTCACTATTAATGATGTCTGTCACATAAAATGTTAGATTTATAGATCAGTATAGATAGATATTAATGATTCATCTGTTAGGAAAACAAGGACGTAGCAATGAGTCGTTTTATTGAGTACATCATACTGCATTACAAATCATAAGACAGAAACAGATTCCTGTTCTCTGACAGGATAAGGTATCATTGTCAGCACAGGTACTGCCCTGCCTGCATACTTTGCACTGAATGATTGCTTTGAAGTAAATGTATTATTTTCAATAGCTGTATATCAGGAGCTAGAAAACACACCATTGCAAATGTCATGCCAGCTGTGAAGCAAGTTGTGGCAGGTGCAGGAGGGCAGCCAATGCCATGAGCTACACAATGCTCTTGATGACAAACAGTTGTCTCTTCAGTGCTAAAAAAGTGTAATGCCCCCACATCCACGTTGTTCAGCGGGTCAGGTATATTTACTCTCACATTCAATCTTGTCCAGACACTCTGGATCCTCCAATTGGTGGTGGAAGTTTGTGAAAATATTTTTACATGTGTATAAATAGGCAATGTCTTGAAAATTCTTATTGGGGTGAATAGCTCTTATTTATGGGGTAGACCACAGAAATATATTCCTCTGTTAATTGTAGACTGAATTAGTATGTGGCATACAGAAAAATGCTGTTTTGCTTTAAGTTATTTCCTAGTTTTACAATGCTGGAGCAGAACAGTAAAATTGCAGCAGAAAAACCTGCTGGTTATAAACTCCTGACTACAGCTCATGGAGGAAGACAAGGAACATTGTGACAAAGCACAAAACTTAACTGAGGGAAATAAAGCAAAACGGTAAAGCACAAAAGGGTATTAAAGCTAAATTAATATAAACACCTCACCCTGAGGTCTTATTTTGTCAGCAAACCATGGATCACAGTAGTGCACACTAAAACATGCCAGCTATGTTTTATTATTTTGTTTTCCATCCCTTCATGTAATTTAAAACATACATCACAACGGCATTGTAATGCAGCCATATATCAAAGAAATAACTTTAAAACATTCTTGTTTCTACCATCTCTTTCTGAAGAGAGCTTATTGTGGAAAGAGGGGAGAAACTTATAACATACATTTCTTCTTCCAAGGAGCAGCAGAAACAAGGCTGCTCCATGATGGAGGATGAGGCAGGAGCTGAGGAGGACCCTAGCAGGGCAACAACCTCACCAACCACAGCAGTCTCAGCTGGACAAAGAAAGCCATGTGCTGCACATCCAGGGATGAATCAAGTCCAGGCATCATTCAGGGAGCCCAGGCATCCTAGGACTCTGCCAGCCACAGGCAGCAGGGCTAAAAATAAGGGTAGCAATCACCTTAACCAAGAGAAAGGGCAGCAGCTCAGGGCTGGGCTCAGGAGGAGGTGCTGGAGCCCATGGGCTCCAGGATTGAAGGGTCCCTAACAATAAATGCCCACAGGCATCAAAATAAGTATCAAACAAACATGCAATCACGAGTGGCATGATGGAGAGGCCCTGTAGCTTCAGACTCTTGCTGAGCAAAATGGCTTTTATTGAAGTATTGCTCTAGATTAAATGTGTCCCCAACTCTGTGTGGCAAATTCATTTGGGACATCCTAGATTGGCTGACCTGTGGTGTGTGGCAGGTGAGGTCCCTGAAAAGAGCCTCCATGCTGAGTGTGCAGAGTGAGAGCACCAGTCCTGCGGTGGAGGTCTTAGAGATTTGTTCTAGGAATGGAAAAAACTATCTCCACTGGGATGGAGAAGGTATAACAACAATACTCATTGAAAAACAGTGCAGAGAAGTCCGATGACTTTTTTGTTCAAAATCTGTGCCTTCAATTACACAGATATTGCAGCACAGACATTTCCAAAGTGCAAAACCAACTCTCAGTTTGCTCTTGTGCAGACCTCTAAAAGGTACATTCTTTCTTTGAGTATGTTGACTTTCAAGGTGTTAATCTCAATTTATATGAATATGAAGACAGATAAGATTTTAATTTTCAGTTGTCTTGAGATTACTTATGATTAACACCTGTTTCAATCTAAGTAAGCCCAGTATTGCACAAGCACATGTAATTAAATATGCAGGGACAGTGAAAGCTTCTTTGGCAGATAGATAACTAACACAGAATAGCATTTGAGCTTTTTATAAGATCCAGTGACACTCCAGCTCCCATTAATATGGTGACCATAACACTAACAGAGAACCAATAACTAATGTCTATTTCCTCCTCTGTGAAGCTGACAAATAGAACAAATTTACTTTTTCCAAATGCCATCATTTTGCTACTAAACATGATGACCAAAAAATTTCTCATGAACATTAACGTAATTTGGTTTTGTCTAATACTATTTGTGGGTAAACACCATGGTTATTTGACTAATGCATATATGTGTACAACAGTGTAAATGCATAATTTCTACATTATAAAACCACAGTGATGCTCTGTGTCTTACATAAAAATTTCTGACTTGCTTATGACCTGAAAATGCCTTGGCTTTATCCTTTAGACAAGGTGAAGTATAAATTGTACCTCTTGTGCTGTCATTTCGCATCTCAGGCTTTTCTCTTCCATTATCACTTTTGTTGTAGCTCTTCACCCACTTTTTTGAAGATATTATGAGCAGTATGGTGGGAGGAATGTTACATAAATGATTCAGGTGACACTCTGTACTAACTAGATGTCACGTTTTTTCAAAGTTGCCTTTTGGGAAGAAGATTCTCAGAGAACTGCTGATCTGTTAAACTATCAGGTTTATCCTACTGTAAAAAAAAAGAGAGGTTTTAAAAAATTATGAAAAGCTTCAGCTCTATCCTGAAAGCTGTATCAGTCTTGATGACTGGAGTATAGGATTTACTGAATGTGGTTGAATCTGATTGCTAATGAATGGTCTTTTGACTCATCAAAGAAATCTTGGTTCTTACTTGTGACACCAATGCAAAACAATAATTAAAAGCTAAATACAAAATTAGCATGTAGATGAAACTGCCTTTTTTTTTTTATGACATGGTCTGCTCAATACAGACTTGCTGCCACAGCACAGCTATGACAAGAACTGAATTTCTCCTCAATGCTTTTCTAAGTCTTCTGTAAACATGTAAAGGGCTTCAGGCCAAATTCTCCAACATCCCTTTCTTCCTTACAAATCAATGAGAATGAGGTGCTCAAATACCTTTCATTTAAAGTACTGTCTTTGGGAAAACAAGTGTAAAAGCAAATAAAAATTACAGCAAATTACGGCAAAAGAGAATGACACTGGAAACATGAATATTTAAATGAAAGTCAAGATTCTACTTAGATAAAACATCACATAAAGCTGACTATATTCTTAAAGACTTCTGCCAGTGAATTCTGGTAGGAAATAATGAGATTACAAAATGAAACAATAATGCTACAGTAATAAATAATTTACCCTTGAATATCCAGCCAAGTCTTGATTATCCCACACAGATTGCTGGGTTCCTCTTCGGTTCATTCTGGCTTGAGTTTAAGGGCAAGATTTGGCCATCCAGTTTGCTGAGACCTATGGGTACCTTTTGATTTTTGAATCATGAGTTGCAATCTGCTGCAGCTTTGTGATTACAGTGTAAATGACTTATTCATAGATGATCAACTTCTTCTTTCTTGATGGTAATGAGGAAACACCTATCAATTCAAACATAAACAGGAAATTAAGAACCAAAGTAATGACTCTTTTTCTAGCAAACATTTTCCTTTCCAATTACACAGCCAAATGAAGGATTACTTCTTAAAGGAATATCCATTGCATAAAAGCATAAGCAATATTTCTATAGAAGTATATAAATAAAAGCTCTAATAAAATAATAGATGTAGCTTAAAACACCTGAGATTTTATTTTTACATTCAAAACCACTAATTCCTAAATGAGTTAACTGGTTCAAGTCTCCATGTCAAACATATTTCATTCATACATATTTTGGAGCCAGATTCCTCAGCAAGGTACATTATAAAAAAATTTCTTTCAAAAGGGGATGAGGAGTAAAATTTAAACATTTATTCCCTCTGAGTGAAGGAAGAATATGCCTATGAATACAATGAAGAGTATACTTTAATATTTGATCTAACTTAGATACATTTAGTAATTATTTTCCAGCAAGATGAAACCACTGTTTCAATAAGGCAGCTGCAGAATGCAAAGGAAGGAGAAAGAAGAGGCACAAATGTCTGTTTGCAGTAGAAGAATGAAATGCTGTGTCTCTTCTGAAGTGTCTCAACCATGGGCTGCTTCAGCAGATACTGAAGGCAGGGGACTGCTGTTTTTGGTGACTTTAGCACTTTCAGAAAGAGCTGTTATTTTCGTGTATTCATCTGTCCATCCAAAAAGGCAATATTTTTACAAGAAGATATTCTGAAACATCTGCTTGAGCCTACAAGACTGTCAGTAGTTGTCAATCACTGACTATTTTTAACAATTTCTCTCTCATTGCTGGGTCCTGCATTTCTGTCTGAGCTTTTCCCTGTTAAAGTAGCCATTCCACCAAATGATCTCATGCAATGTAGCAAAAATGGTGAATTCATAACTCAAAACATGAGAGCATACTCTCCAAATATCGCAATTAATAAAATGAAAGTAATGTTTCTTTTTTATTGTGGCCCTTATTATATTTATATCTACATAAATTTGGAAAATGGGAAAGAGTTCTTTATGAATTTACCATGAGCTCTTCAGTGTGAGTGAAGATTCATAACAAAAAAACCCCCACCATTATTCAAGATATTTGGGGAATCTAGAGGGAGTCTTTCATTATATATGAGGTGTTTTCAGTGTCATAACAATTGCATGCCCCAGACCCTCAAAATGAAATGACCTGAGCTCCAGCAGAATAAATAAAACTTGTTTAGAAAAGAATAGGGAACTGAATAGCAGAAATTTCTCCTTCCCTGACAGCTTTCCCCATTTTACACTCCAGTCTAGAATATAATTTTTAGAAGCAATGAAACTAAACTTGACAGGAGCTTAGACTGTGAAAAGTTATAAATAATTTGAACCAATCTAGGAGTTTGCATGCTCATAATTTTTATCTCACTTCCATCCTCAAAAATATCATTATTCTAGCTACTCTGTATTAAAGCAGTTCATCAGTTGAAGAAGCTGAGTTTAAGTAATATGTATGACATTCATGAGAAGCCATCTGGCTTTTGTAACATCAAGGCAGGATGCCTTTTTGCTGCCTGATCTTCTGAGTGACAGCCCATGTCCTCCTTGCTTCTCAGGGTATCTGCTTGATGTTATTTTAGATCCTGACTCTTCAGTCCTCCCCTTCCCAGTTCCAAGTGATTCTTAGTGTTTTTGAGTGCACTGGCACAGAAATTATCTTTCAAAACTCTATATTTCCTTCTTCTCTCTCACAGCTCTAGTGAAGGGACACCTGCTACAACAGACATCTCTTACACTTTGAAATGAAAATGTCTGAGGAGAGGAAACACCAAACCCGGGGGCACAGCAGGGATTTACACCCAGCCAGGCCAGGCATTGCCATGGGCAGCACATCTAAGAGCCACCACACACAAAAATCACATCTGTGCAGGCCACTGAGGAGCAGGGATCAGTGCACAGCTCCATAGGGAGATGGGTGCTAGATTGAGAGCAGTGGAAGAAGGCAGGAAAGACTACATTTCTGATGTGGCTTTGGAGTCCTCTACTCACCAAAGATTATCTGAATGCTTCAGAAATTTTTTCTCATAACACCACACCAAGGCAAGAAGAAAAATCTGTGCTTCTGATTGAAAGCTCACATCTCACCCTTGAGGCTGCTGACCACTACACACACAACCAAGGATCAGATGTCACCTAACATGATACTATGACTATTGTGATGGATTCTGCCTTTGGGATAGCAGGAATGAGTGTACCTACTGCACTGGGCAGGGTAGGAAGCCCTTGCTTCCAGTCTGCTACCTTGGGGTAGACAGCTCCACCAGATAGCAGCACAAGCCTGGGAATCTCCTTGGTTTTAGCTTATATTCCTTTTAAACCTGCTTGCTATGTCTACACAGACATGCATTTTAGTAATTGAAGACAAAGTCTGTTTTGGCTTGGGGATAAAGTAATTTATGTCTGCATCCATAGCTGGTCATGGGTTAAACTGCCCAAATGTCAGCTGACAACACACACTGTCAGTGAGCAAAAAAGTGCTCTTACTTTTCTCTCCACAGTGTGCTGGTCTGTAAAAATCCTGGTAAAATTTAAACATATACCAGCTATTTTGATAAGATACATCCTTAGAAAATAATGAAGGATTGCTGTCATTACTGCAGAGGGTGGATTCACACTGTGGGAATTTGTTATTTTACAGGTATTTTTACTTTTACTTGCCTCTGGTGTTCAGGAAGGAGAAGGAGAACTGAGAAGGAATTGTAGCCAAGAGGACATGTTGTTTGCAAGCTTTGTTGTCTCTGAAAAATGCATTAAATGCTTTGCATGATAAGTTTCTTCCAGGCAAGGAATTACAACAAATGAAAAATGTAATTAATCCTGCCTGTGCCTCCTCTTTCCTTCACCTATCTTTCTTGACATTCAGGAAAAGCACGTGAACTGAAGCTAATTTTGGTCTTCAGGTCTTGCCCAGTAGTTTCAGAATGTCAAAACAAGAGTATGTTTAGACACAAGAACACAGATTAAGGACTTGTCCGTGAACTGTTCACTTAGGGTAGACTGGAATCCTTGTCTGTTTATCCTGGGTGGGGAGGGAGGGGTTACACTTGGGAAAAGACAGAGACTCAAAAAATTGTATCTCTGGCCGTGCTGCCTCTTGTCCCACAGGGTAAATTAGCTACAGCAGCCACTCCACAGCTTTTCTGTGCCTCTGGTGGCCAAAGCCATACTGAAGGCCCAACTCTTATTTCATGCATTAGACATCAAGTATTGTCACAAGAAATGCAGACAGGTGAACTGATGGCTTTGATCCTTTTACAGGGGACCCAATTCCTAATACAATACTTGCTTTGCACAGGAGATTTTAAGAAAGAAATCCACTTCCAGACCTACAAAATGCATCATCAGTACTCACTTTTCTAAGTCCCTCTCTATAATTTCCAACAATTGACTGGGCTTTAGACAAGATGGAAAAGGATGGAATTAAGGAATATTACTGTGGTGAGTGTTTCTCTGTAGACCAATTTATACGAATTGAGAAGTGACAGGCCCTTCAATAACTTTTGAAGTTCTTATTTACTATCACTTTTCTTCCCCTTGACTCCACACACAGAACTAGACTGGAACAACTTAGGACTTTATATTTTATTGAAAATATTTTTATACATTTTTCAACTATATAGATGCTGAATACCACAGAATACCATGTACCTGAGTTATGAAAATCAAAGGTTCTTTGGTCATATTTTACTATGGGTTTCATTATTTAATATTTCAGTTTTAGAAAGAAATATCCTATTTTGCAATATCCATAATTTTTTTCTCTCCTCTAGATTCTTCTAGCTTGATAAAAACAAGAATTGAAAGATATGTTTTCAACTATTGAAGTACTTATGTTATTTTCACAAAAAAACAGACCCAAACAAAACAAAACAAAACAATAACCAAACAAACAGCCAAAAAAACCCAAACAAACAAACAAACAAACAAACAAACAAAAAAACCCACACAAAAGAAACCACAACAAAAAACCCTAACCCCAGGAAACTAAACCTAACCAAAACGGAAAAGATAAATACCCAACAAAATACCAACTAACAAACTCCATATAATAGTAAATTTCTACATTTCCCCACCAACTTAAATAATTCTTATTTTAAGCACTCTCCTGGTAGGTACATATTACAGACATGTTATATAGCCCAGCAATGGTGCATTGGAATTATGGGGAGAACTCTGGCAGCCCCACACTACCTGAAACTCTCAGCTTTGTCCTTGTTCCAACCCTAAACCCTGACAAACACCCTTGGCCTTGGCTTATCTCAGAACACCCAGCCATGGTGCCCATGATCAGCTCCTGAGGGGGAATCCTTCTGTCACCTAAGCATTCTTTGGCAGCCCCTACTGCAGCCCAGCTCCCACAGCAGCCTGGCCCATTCCTGCATCCAGCCACAGCGCAGCCCAAGCTCTAGGCTGTGTCAGAGGCTTTGGCAAGGCCACACTTAGGGCACAAACAAGCCCTCAGTGAGCAAACCTTGCAGCTTTCTCTCTTTCAGCAGCCCCCAGCTGCCACCTGAAGTGCTCAGTGTCTCTTGGACAGCCTTGCCCCAAGACCCACAGCAGTGAGAGGCCAGTGGCAGGGGAGAGCTCTTACAGGGGCCTGTGCTCTCCTTTGCCAGGCTCCTTCCAGCCCTACACCACCTGAAGCTCTTGACTTTGCAGCTACCCAGTTATTTCCTCAAAAACAAGGGCTAGGCATTGACCAAGCCTTTGCCAAGGAAGAGCGTCATGGTCTGCACCAACAAGCTGTCTGAGGAGCATTGTTTTTGCAGTCCACAGCGTCCTTTGTCACTCCTGTGTAATCCAGCACCACTTGGAGCTGCAGGTTTGTTCTCTCTCTCCCAGCCTTAACCCTGACCCTGTGCTTCAACAGTGTCTCCCTGAAACACTCATCCATGGACCACAGGAGCAAGTTCTAACAGGAGCAGGAGTGGTGCTTGTTTTCATTAACAATATATTTCATTTAATGCACAGTGCTATAGATAGGTTATAAGTTATATTTTTTAATCTAGGAAATACCCTGGAAGAATATTTTAGCAGGCTTTTCTTTTTTTCTGGAGTGGCTTAAATTACAGGAGCTGCTTTGCCTTGGGGATGCTAATATTTCATACTTATATTAAAATATGGATAAGGTGAAATATCATTTCATTGTTAAAACTGTATTTAATTTAGATTAAATTTAATAATTGGTGGGAAATGTTAATTATTCTCATTTTATGTGCTGTTGCTTTATAGCATATTAATATACCAGAAGTACATCCACAGCCTACTACTGAAATCTAAGGTTGTACAAATACAAAATTACATTAAAGAATTTACACTATGAAATAGATGTAGAAAAGAATCCCTGTTACACTTATTTTACAAGTGTGCAAAGTAAGCAAAAAATATCAAAATCAGAGCTTAAAAAAGGAGCGGTAGGTGTCTAAACAGGGCCTAAAGCAGATTTTAGTCAATGTTGGAGTTAATGTCCTGCAGTCTCCAGTCCACTTGGATATCTTAACTAGAATCACTCTGATCCTGCTGTTGCAGATATCTGGCCTTAAAATATCGTTAACACCTAAAAGTTTTACTTTCAGACACACAAAGAAGAATTATACTTTTAAGAGTCCTGTGATGCTGGATGATCACTGCATGTCTAAATCAAGGCACAGAAAGTAGAAGCCCCTCATGAAGAAAACAGCCTTCAAGCTCCCATCTGGTCATTCATTAGGCATTAGACCCTACTCAAAGGACCACTCTTTTACTCTATCCCATGGATGACAGAACAGAATTGAATTGCTGGCATCTTCCACACACTGAAGTGCTATTCTTCTTTCAAATCTGTTCCAAGGCTTGATGTTAGTAATGAAATTACTCTTTCAAGGCTGATTTAAATACACAGATCTGAGGTTGAGCTGCCAACATTTGATCGCCTTCAGAAATAAAGGTTTTATGCAGAAGATTTTGTGATTTGCTGTAATTATTGTCAGCAGAAAATGCCACAGATGTCTCAGTGTTACATGTTTGGAAAAGAATTGTTGGAGAAAGAAAATTTGGGATGAAGCTGTACACAGATCCAAAAGGTTTTTTAGCAAAGTTATAGACTTGAGACTATAAAAATATATCCTTGAGAAGGGTTTATTCTTTCTAAATTTGTGTAGGAGACAATAGACAAGTTCTTTGTAGCAGGCATCAATGCAAACAAGGGGATGACAGTCTTCTGCTCTTCTCTTTCCCCACCATGAGGACACCTTTGTTCAAGAAAGTATTACTCCCTCAGTTCTGATTCTTTTTTCTTCTTTTTTTAACACGAAGACTGACATACCTAATATAAAAGACTTATTTCTCCAGATTAAATTATCAGTGCTCTGCCTCTATCCTCTTGTTTGCCAGTGCTGCTTTTGATGTCCTTGTGGTCAGGGTCAGAGCCATCCAAACCCCCAGCTCTCTGCTCAGATCTCAGTTCTGCTTGTGAGTTCTTGGCAAGGCTTGGTTATTTTGCCATGAAGTAGAAGATGCACAAAACAGGATCTGACAGTTCAATGTGTTTGGAGTTCAAAATAATACACAGAGCTTGAAACAAACCATTTGCTTGTTTGAAAGAAAAAATTGTTATAGAAATTGTTAAAATGCACATTTCTGGATAAAACTCTATCTGGCATTGTTTAGTTGCAGTCAAAATTTCCCCATTAAGGAAGGAACATGCTTCACTTAATCAGCTATAAAATTTCCCAAAACCATGGTTCCCACAAGGAACATGCTTCATTTGGTGGCACCAGGGGACTTTCTTTAGGACTAAAACATTACTGCTGGTGAGCCCAAATGCAACCATTTAATCAAGGAGAGAGAAAACCAGCAGCCACTAAGCTTTGTAAGGACCACTACACTCAGCCAAATCATTGATGAAATGTCAAACACGGTGCAGCTCAGACCTGTGACTGGGTGCTCCTCCTCAGTTTTATTCCTTTCTGGAGAAGGGAGGTTGTAGTGACAAAAACAGCAAATGAGGCAGAAAATAAGGGTCAATAAAGGATCTGCATATATAAAACAAAAAGGAAGGCAATATTAGCAAAAGAAGTCAGTAATGAAAAGCAGAAGGATCAGTCATTTCCTGATAGGCAAGTGGTATTTTAATTGATGGAAGATACATTTTACTTAAGAGGGTTCTTTTGATTAGTTTAAGTGGTTGCTGAGCATCCTGACTTTTTAAAAATAATTGTTTTGTTGCCTAATTGTCTTAATGAACCATGCAGGGACCCAAATACTGAGCTCAAAGATGTTGGTTCAGCCTGAGGGTGAGGGAATCAGGTGTTCACTGCTTTAGCTCATTTCAAAACCCTGCAGGAATGGGGTAATGAAGGACAGGTCTCCAGAGATATTTCAGCATGTAGTCCTAAAGAAATCTAGTGAGAATGTTGGCGCCTATTATGTATTTTCGTATGTTGATTTCTAAGTCACTCAGTGTCCTGGTTGTGGAGGTGAGGGAGGAGCTTAGTGTGGTGTAGGTGCATCTAAATTGTTATTCTGTCCCACCCACAGCATCTCTGGGGGCTGTGGTTTTGGGATAAAGCTAAAGAAACTCCACAAAAAAATTTTGGGGTAGAGAAAATTCAGAGGTAACCACAACTTGGCATTGAAAAAAAAGAACCCCTTTTCTCCTTTTCTTCACCCACTAGAAATAGTCTCTTGAAAATTTTCAATTTTATGATAAAATGCATGACTTATGAAATAGTTTTTCCTTCCTTTCTCCAATCAAGTGTTGCTATTCAATTTTCAGCATAAAAATTCTCAAAGAAAACTTTGAATGCCTGTTTTTCTATTAGACAAAAAGTGTCACTTTCCATTTGGATAATTTACTTGGGCATTTTAGAATGATGGAAGAAAAGAGAAACTGTCTTGTACGTGGATAACAACGAAGAGAGAATAGCTATAGATGCAAAAATTTGGAGTCATGTAAATCATCAGGAATTTGCATTGTTACATAAACTGACAATATATGCTTTCTCTTGGCATAGATAATCATTAATTTTTTATTATTCATGCAAGATGAAAAGTCTGCAATAGAGTTGGTGTATGATTCCAGCTGTGGGATTTTTTTCCAGACTTAGCCAGTTAATACATCTCATCTGTTAAGCCAATCTTGATCATGATATTATCAAAAATATATGAAAATTCTTTGAAATATAATGTTTTAGAACTGAAGTGGCACAGGAAATTGAAGGATGCTTATGTGAAACAAGAAAATTGCATCAGGGGATCTTCATAAACTATATATTTGAGCCATTATTCATATCTTCTGAGAAACAAGATTTAGCAAGCAAGACAAGCTAACTGGCCTTCTCCAATACTATTGGATATGCCATATATTTAAGACAGAGATACAAATTTTGATACACTAATACTGATAAAAATAATTTATATTCTCATTTCCTCCATCAGCCCCTCCAAAAATAAAGAAGGTAATTCTCAGCTTCTATCTGCCCTTTCATCCTCTCTGCTCAGCCTGCAGTAATGGAGCTAACCCTCATGTCTGCACTGGGGCAGGGATTTTAAATTGGCAGTTAATTCCTACTCTTTACGTCAATTTATGGTTGGTTTCCTATTATTCTATATATCATGTGAGAGATGCCTATCATGATTAAACTGTTATTTTTTCTGGTTTCCTTCATTATACTGGTGCTATGGTATCTGCATTTTTGCCTGAACATCATGAAAAGTCAGGATTAAATTGCACATTATAAAGAGAAAAATAACAGAAAATTTGTAAATGAACTTTAAAGCACTCAAGAAAGGATGCTGCTTAGTATTATTCATGAGAAGATCAGTTTCTCTGACAGAAAGATGCCTCATTCTTAGCCCATTCTCAGAACTCATTTTGTCTAAAGGGTTGTTATTATACCCTTGCATAGTAAATACAGCATTCCTATGTAACTGAAAAGCATGATATCAATTCCTATAAAAATAAACAGTCAATTTGAAAAAATATTAACTCAAGATTTGCAGCATTTCCATTTCAGAAGAATTTTAGATTTTCTGGATAAATGTCAGAAACACATTTCTGTGTTTTTACAGATCTACTTTATTCAATGAATTTTTGCTGAGGTATTGGTGAAGAGCAGACTGATTTTAGGCCAGCCTGGTCCAAAGAATGGTCCCAGTCTTGTATCTAAATCCCCTAAACCTAAATTTTAGAGGGTCTGTATAGAGTGAAGATGACATATTCAATCAAGATTTAAATCCAAGCAGTTACACAGTTACCATGACTGAAACTGGCAGAAATTTGCAAATGAATTTTTTAAAACAAGTTTTAGAAATCAATAATCATCTAGTGGACCTGACAGAAGCTTAGTTTTGCTTTACAGCAGATGTATAAACCATTCTGCTCATTACAAAGAAGTTAATCTTATTCTATTAGGTGGTAAGTGGGGTGTTAAAATTTATGTCAAAATTTGCAGCAGTGTTCTATCTTTGAAACACAAGCCAAATTTACTCTGATTTAAGCTAATGCACATTCCTGAAAACCCATTGACTGCAAATAAGGCTAGAACTTGCCTAAGCACATTCCCTCTGCATTGATTACAGTTTTCATTGGTTTATTTCTTCCATTTTTTAAAATAGTGTTTGCCTATTATTGCTACAGTTGTTGACTTCAAAGTCCCAGAGAGTAAAATTATTTGTTTACTAAAGACTTCCTTCTGCCTGTTATCCTAACAATGTCTGTTAACTTTTACTGATTAGTGAGACACTAGTAACTTGGTCTGCTAAAATAGCACAGGGAGCTTGGATTCTCCTGTTTCTCTTTCCAAACTGTTGCACACCCCCCTGAAATTTTTACCCAGCTTGTGATCTATTTCACTAAATCTTACCAGAGATTCATGTGTCACCTCTACTTATATTAATAACCTACTGACACTTAGAAAATATAGTAAACCCTCACCCCAGAAAAACCAAACCCAATACAGCACCTGACACCATGAACCAAATCTGTGAACAGCCTTAGGCCACCAGCTGACCTTTATTATGACCACCTTCACCTTGACCTTCCTCCCAGCCAACTTCTCATGGCTTATTGGAGCTCAGGCCCCAGAACTGTGCTGGAGGTGCACCCACACCTGGCCTTGTCCTTCGCTGTCCTGACTTGCTGACTGGATTTCCTGGATTAACCTCAAGCCCTATGCTGTGTCCAGCCCCATCTCCTGTTGCCCCTGATTGACTTCCATCAATGGACACAGAAACTATTTTGCTTACCTCACTATGACTGGAACCCTTAATAGACCCTAAGAGCAACCCATCCATGTCCCCTGATATTTTGGGACTGCCCTCTTGTGCCACCCTCAGTTCCCACATCATTCTCTCTCTTGAAGCAGCCCTGCTCTTGCTGAAATTTGGTATCTTTACACCTAAATCTTGAGCTTTGACCCAGGAACTGAACAGAATTTACAGAGGGCAGCATGTTTGGCTAGAAGCTATCCCATGCAGACTACAGGGAACTATTAGGAAAAGAGACATAGCAAACAGGTAGGTACTCCTGTAGTTCTTACTGCTTATGTCATGTAAGAGGCAAACTGGGACAAATCAGAGAATCATCCCAGCCCATTATTTTGTTTCATTCAGTGACAAACCATAGATGTTTAGAAAAGCACTCCAAAACCAGCACATATCAAAAGTTTTTTTTTCTTACTTCTGCAAGTATATAGATATAGAGACATCTGAGACAAGGTGACATCAAGTTTCTGCATAATCACCCCCAGCGGACATACCCTCTGTAGCCTTTTGAATCCATTTAGATGTTAGACCTCTACAACATCCCACAGTAATGAGTGCCACTATGACATTGTCCATCATGTGGAAAAGTGCATCCCTTCATGGCAAGCCCACTGCATGGATATTTTCTGCTTCTTGCACCAGCAGATCAGAAACCAAAACTCAAGCAAAGCCTCAAGAAAACTCAAGACAAAGCAGATCAAGGGGAAAAAAGGAACAGCAAGCAAAGGTGACAATTCTCAAGCTGCAAAGTAGACAAACAGCATAATGTGTGTCCTCTTCCACTTTTTATAACTGAGACAACCTGAAAATGCCTTCCAGAAAATAAACTGTACACAGCTCAAGAGCCTAAATAAGCCACAGCTCTGAGCACGAACAGGCCCAAGCCCCTTGTTTTTTTCCTTTTCGGCCGAATCCAAGTGACAAGAGTTCAAATCTGGATGTGCTTTTTTTGGGCACGAGGTAAACACTGGAGCTAGGGAGGGTTCCTGGGTGAAGTCAGCATAAATGCAAGGCATGCCTTCCCACGGAGCACGCTTTTTTGTCAGAGCAGTAAAACAACAAGCAGCGCCGCGAGAAATAACAAGAAATAAAATACTTTGTGTTCTAATCTACCACAAATGTTTATCTAGCAAATACATAGTTCAAGTGCCTGAACTATCCAGATTGATTTAATTTTTTTTTTTTAAATCTGCTGTGCTGACCATGTTCTGGGTGGAGGGGGGGTGGGGGCAGGTTTATTATAATCCATGGCACGTCGCTTCCCTGGCTGCACAGCAGAGCTTTCAAAGAGAGCTTTAAAGACCCAGTTTCACTGGGAGGAGCAGCCTGCTCACATTGCCCAGGCAGCAGAGCTCACATCACGAAGCAAACAGGAGTGCCTGCCCTTCATGCAGGGCTTTAGTATTTATTTCTTTGGAGCTCTAATCATGAAGGTTACTGGAAAATGCTCACTCTGATGAAAAATATTTTCCCTGTTCAGCCATTTTCACTTCAGTTCACAGTCAAGATGTGACAGGCTCAGGTAGCTTTAGAGAGTAGCTGGTGGCATTTTGGCGACTGCTGGCTGTCAGTCCATGCTCACCTATTGACACCTGCTTGCAGATTTACTTTGAAGTAGAGGCAGGTTAAAATGTCTATCAAACAGAAATCAAAAATTCTGCACTCTTAATTATCAGGTTTTTCAGTGAAGCCTTCCCAAGGCCACAAAAAATATTTCTTCTTTAATCTAAAGTATACCATTTCTTTTCTCTAATCTGAAGAATAGTCTCTCTGATGCTAAATGTCATTTAGCACATTAGTAATGGATTTTATCTGCACATATCTCATGCTTAACTATTTTCCTCTTAGTAAGTATTGCCTGGTTAGCCAGAAGACTTGAAGACAACAGACTGTAGTCAAAAAATGCTTTACTAAAACCAATTGAATATAAACAATTATAAAAGTAAGAAGACATATCTCTCCCCACTTACAGCAATTTTTTAGTTAAATAATTAATTCAAAAATACATTTGCCTCCATTTCCTGTTAAAAACTTAGCTATTTTCTCTTATAGGAGGGGAACTAAAGCCTTCATAATAACCCTGTGAATTGCTTACTCAGAATGCTGATGTTTTTATGTTCTGCATTTTTATAGGCCAAATTCCTGCTTTAGCTCTGTTACTGTGGTATTCCATACAGTCAGGGCTGTTGAATTATTTCAAGTCTGCAAGGAATAATAGTGTCTTGGATTAGTGTTCTGCTGATATTTAACCTTAAAGGCTATGTTTCTGAGAAAACACTAATATCATCCTCCTCCCCCCCCATACAGGGTGCTTCTTTTATTGGCATAACAAAGCAGTAGAAGATAAAACAACAGACAAAATCTGCAGTTTTTATATCTGACTTCTCCGCCTCAGCTCTGATTTCACCCACACAAGTCTACTGTCAGCACTATTTTGTCCTCTGATAAGGTCTAACAGCACCCAGTTTTTTCCTACAGACTTGGAAAAAAAAAAACCCAGACTGTTGATTTACCGTATATTATTATTTAAATGTTTTTGTTGGAAAAAAAAAAAGCCATAAAAAATGGTAGTTTCTAGTTTTATAGATTTTTTTAAAATTCTACTTGCCATTTTCTTCAGAGGTCAACAACAAATACTAAAACATTTTAATGTTTTTCATCACTGTAATCTCCAGATAAACAGGTATTCCAGAATGATTTTATTTATTTCTCTGCTAGATTAAAATGGCAACATCCTACCTTGAAATGCTAAAATTTATGCAATAAATCAAAGACCAAAATTATTATAATCGTAATTCAACTTCTCTGAAGATGAGAGGCATGAGCTGTCTGAACTTCCTGACTGAAAGAATGGGATTCTTCTGTAACTTTGTGTTGTAGTGTAAGCACAGATGGCAACTAACTGCCACACAGCTGCTCTCTCACCTCCCCTCACCCCCATGTAGGATGTGAAGGAAAACTGGGGGGGGGGGGGGGGGGGGGGAAGGTAAACAAAGTAAAAGAACATCTAAATTATGAAAATAAAGTAAAATAAACTCCTACTCATAACAACAACAACATGAATAATTGCAATGACAGGAGACAGAGAAGGAGAGAATTCACCCCCAAGAGAAACAAGTGATGCTCAGCATAGTTGTGCACACAACTCCCCCCAGTTTAGATACTGGCCATGATGTTCTGTGGTTTGGAATATCCCTTTGTTCAGATCAAACAGATTCAGATCAGCTGTCCTGGCTGTGTGCCCTCCCAGCTTCTTGTGCCTCTCTGCACTGGCAGAGCATGGGAAACTGAAAAGCCCTTGACACAGAGCAAGCACTACTCAGCAAGAACCAAAACATCAGGGTGTTATCAACATTATTCTCATACTAAATCCAAAACACAGCAATGTACCAGCTTCCAAGAGAAAAATTGTCCCAGCTAAAACCAGGACACCTTGTTTAGTGCAATTCTAAATCTGGTCTTTCTCTGATTTTGCCCTATCTCAATGGTTTTATTTATGCTGAGAGTCCACTTATATGGGAAATTAAGCAGCCTTATTACAAATGTGTCTCAGTTTCAGCAGCCTCTGAGAGACAAAATCGTGTATCAGCCATAACCCACGTATGTCTGCAGAGCCATCAGGAAACATCCATCTGCATTCTGTTCAAGCACACACCTCCATGCAGTCCTTTTTTTGCAGGGCTTCAGACCCCCATGTGTATTTATTCTTGACTATTCCTGAAACCATTTCCCAGAATGTCCAAAAGATCACAGTAACTTGCTAATCCTGGCAGAAATTTGCACCCAGAGAGCACTACAGGGTCCTGAACTTTAATGCTGATGTCTATCTGCAGTACCAGCAGGCACTCAGGAAAGCCTATGGAAGCTACAAGTCTCCTGATTTTTTTTGGCCAGCTTTGTCAGATTGACATATTAGTGTAGTAATTTGTGAGATAAAACGTTTGCATGTACCACTCAGCTGGTAGTAAAAACAGGGCAGATTGCCTGATGGACTTTGGAGCATCTCATGCTCAGGAGACACAGATTTGATGCTACAAGCATCAAACTGGATTCTACATGCAGGACAAGCAATCTGGCCTGGAGTATTTTCTAGTAGTCCTAAAGGATTAAAGCTGCATGCACACTTGAAGAGAACAAAGGATTTTTTTCACATTATCACCTGAAAATTAGAAAAGCTTTCTAGAGCTGAAGAGTTGGCAAATCCGCCATAAGTTACAGGTTTCATCTCACTTAAGACAAGCACAGAAGCCGCACCATTAAATCCATATGATTAGTCATAATTTAGGCAAGTTTCTGAATGTTGTCTCTTAGCAGATGCTATAAAACTTTCAAATACAGCTAGCATGAAAATTAATTTCAAGAATAATCCATGTTGAACAAGTTATTTTCATTGGTTGTTTTGTCATTGCATTTCATAAGCTGAAATCAGCTAAGACAGGCAAAGTAATACAGCCTCAGTTTCTAGAAGCCTGAAGATACCAATAATGTTTAATCTGAAGCCCTCTAAATGACAGAATCATGAAATGGTTTGTGTTGGGAGGAACCTTAAAGATCATCTAGATCCAAGCCCCTTGGCATGGGCAGGAATACCTTTCACTAGATCCAAAGCTTCATCCCGCCTGGTCTTTAACCATGAACAGGGCATCCACCACTTCCAACCTGCTCCAGTGCCTCACCATCCTTCTCTGTATCTAAACCTACTCTAGTCCAGTTTGAAGCCACTCCCCCTGGTCCTATCACTGCATGCCCTTCTAGAAAGTCCCTCTCCAGCTCAGCTGTAGCCCTCTTTAGGCACTGGAAGGCGCTGTAAGGTGTCCCCAGAGACTTCTCTTCTCCAGGCTGAATAACCCCAAGAGTCTCAGCCTGCCTCCATAGGAGAGGTGCTCCAGTTCTTGCATCATCAAGACCAGGAAATATCACAGAGGAATTCATGTCAGATCAGAAGGATCAGCCCTTTGAGGCTTCATGAAAGAGAAGTGTTGAATTTTGACACAACTCTTGAAGCACTGGAGAAGCAGAGCTGCTCTCCAGCCACGTGTTTGAGCCGCCCAGCTCTGGGGCACTGCAGGCTCACAGTGTTCCCTGTCATGTCAGCCTCCCATCATTGACCATTTCAGATTTGTTTTTCAGCCTAAACACTACCACAATCAGATCTCCTGATCTGATTAGCAGAACTGGAGTTCTGCTAATTCTTCCTTTTCACATTTGTACATTTTCTGTGAGAATGTATGTAAAGCAACATTAAAAGTCTAGAGATTTTCTTTTATGTTTTAGAAGAGCTCAGAGTCCATCAAAATAGAAGTCCATTTCCTCAATTTTTATTAGAACTTCAATAAATTTTCATTAGTTCAATATCACTTTGATATCTCTGAAGTGCCAAAAAACCAAGATATTTGCAAATTGTCAGAATAATCAAGATTATTATTAAAGATTGTGGGAGGTTTATGCAAACTATGTTTTACCACCTCAAAAAGATGACATGTATGTTGCCTGAATCACCCAAATTTATAAAATAAGGTGATTAGAGCTGCATGGATTCCATACTAGTGAGAGGCTGGGAACTGAATCACAGAGAAAAAACACACATTGTGCATTGACAGCTATTCATGATTGTTGTTATTTCCAGCTGGAAATAACTCTTGAAGAATCAGCAGAGCATTCCCTTACAGGAATTGTTTGTGCCTAAATCATATTTGATCACACAAACCAAAGAAGAGCAGATTTTTGTTTCTTTTCTCAGGCATTGAACCCAAATAAGTGTTGACAAATAGTTTTGTTTGTATTCCTAATAAATCTATACTTCAGGGCTGAAAAAAAATACTGCAAATCACATTATATGGGCACAAATGAAATAACAATGCAGAGGGGTGACAGAAATAAAGTCTTTGCTGTAAGAATTTAAATATTCATTGGAAAGAGAAAGCAACAGATTTACCTTGTGTGCTTGTCCAGCTGTGGGCTCCCCAGGACATTGGATGGAGGGCAACAGAAAGGGCCACCAAGACAGGCTGGGGCCTCTGGGGCTCCAGAAGAGCCTGCAGGAGTTGGGTTTTATTTCTACAAAGTGAAGCATCTCCTACAAGAAGAGAGACAGTGTATGCCTGGATGCTCATGCTGTGCCCCAGCTTCTGCTTAAACTTTTGTCTCTGTCCTCCAGAACCAGCTGCACTTTTGCCAGCCAGGTCTCTGAGACACCCACCTGGCTTCAGATAGAAAAATCCAGGCACAATCCTTTATTGCATTTCCACCTGAAAATAATTAAAAGCTCAAGGGTATTTTAATAAGAATGTGCATTTTTTAGGCCCTCAGAGACAGCCTTAATTAGTCTGATCTTTTGCAGACACTTTCAGTTAAAGCAAATTGAGCAACAACATCGTCTTAGCTTGCAGTTCACGCTAAGAATTTTCTATAGTTTCAGCAGATACAAAACTCAGCCCACAAACTTATCCTCATAGTCAGCACAATCTGTTTGCAAGGGTCTGGGTTTGCTAAACTGTTTCCACTTCAGTTAAAATATAAATCAATTAAAAAACCAAAACAAACAAACAAAAGGCCCCAACTAAAACAGCGCTAAACTCAGGGTCTGTTCGCAGAATGGAACAAAATGCTGTTTTAAATATCCTGGATCTAGATCTAAACAAGCTTACACACTTACATACACGACCATACTGTCACACAGAGCTGCTGCAGCCTCCTCAAAAGTAACAGAGCTGAAAGTAGCACAGTTTGTGCCTTGGAGCTTTTCTCAATATACAGCACCTTCCCAGAAAATTTACCAAATGCTTTAACTGCAGAAAGTCATCTGCTACAACCGTGTCAAGGGCACTGCCACACTTCAGACCCCCTTAGATTTCCTAACTAGAGTTCCAGGAGGACCTTGGGAACAGATGGCACCATGGCATCTAAAGAAGTGTTAAAAACAAGCAAAAACCTTCTCACAATTTTGCTCGGCTCTTAGGGGTGTCTGGGGAGACAGTTTGATCTTGGCCCTAAATCAGTTTAACCATGAACATATAAGCAAATCTAGTATGTGGTGCCACAAGAATGTGGGAACACCTTTTCTTGTTTTAGCTGTGGTGGGTCTGCAGAAGTTCACATAAGTGAGCTGAATGTTGGATCAAGAGGAGAATGTTCCTCATGCACAACCATTCTCACCCTACCTCCAAATAGGACCAGTTGTAAACAGAGGATTAGAATAATAAAAATATAGTTAAAACAGAGTAATCTAGTGTCCTTCCAACGAGAAAACATAATTTTTTGGACACCATACTCCTATGTTGTTGCTACTTCCAAAATAATTTCATCTAACACTAGCTTTGCGATTGATTTATCTACAAGTATCCCACAAAGCAAGGTTTGCATAATTTTCTTGAACCCTCTTAAAGTCTTCTACAGGATGAACACTCACGCAGAAGGTAGTGCTAGGGCAATTCACATGTGAAAAACCTTTCCAGACCAAATATAAGATGAAAAAGCTCCCCTTTTTTCATGGTTCCTATATTAACAACTACCCGGGGACTTATTTCCTGTCTAACACAAGATGTATTTTGCATGTTGTAGAGTTTAGCACATGTTAAGCTGGAAATTCCAATTTCTAAAGAAATAGCAAAAATGAAAAGCAGTTCTTAACTCACAAAGCCACTGGGGAAACTTTCTGGTTTTGCAAGCTAATGTCTTTCAGCACCCAGACTCTTGTGCGTGTGCATGCACTTCCCGATACATAATTTGTTTTTTGAAGAAAAAAGAAAAGAAGAAGAAAACCCCAAAATTTCTGCTTTCTTCCCTTATTTTGCATCTGTGCAATGTAAAAGCCACAGCCATGATCAGCATCACATTGTACTACGAACAGCACTAGTGGAATGAAAAATATTTTCTCTACCTTAAATAATTCATAATTTAAGCTTGTAGGGCAAATGATAGTGAATGTTCAAGTATTTGGCTTGACAAAAACATAAACAACTGCAAATATGTTCAGTTCCAAATCATCTTATGTTTTCACTCATTCCTCATTTGATGAGAAAAACACTCCTGTTGCCATCACTGAGAACCCTTAACTAAATGAGGAGAGAGTTAATTTGCCTTCCCTCAAATCCCATACAGCTTGTGAACAAAATCAGGGCCATTTGTCTTGCTTGCCTCTCATGTCTGCCTGCTTTTCAAGGCTCTTTGCCTCTTTCCACCAGCCTGTTAGAAGGAACTTTTCCTTTGGCACTAGAAACGAATTTAACTAATTTTCACAGAAAATAAGTTGTTTATGTGCACCAAATCATAACCATAACCAGAATTGGCTCTAATAACAAGAGGCAAGGTAGAAAATACTCTAGGAGACTAGAAAATAACTTGGAGTGAATGATGGAGGAGAAAGGACCCTTTATCCAAAATAAAAAAAAATAAATAAAAGAAAAGAAGGGGAGACAAAATGAGGTCACTGAGAAGTCAAGACTTGCTAGGAAACAGTGGTGTAAATATGCCTACGTGCAACATGTCAAGGGAAAACAAAGAGCTGCAGAGCAGGGGAGCTAATGAAGGCAGCTTTCTTATCGATTTCTGCCTCCTGCTTGCTGTCTTAGCTACAAGTTCTGACTGAACCTATCACTAGCAGGGGTGTTTTTGTGAGGTCTCTCCCATCTGGACTCCCTAATGAAGCAGGAGCTCCAACTAAGCAGTGAGAGAACCACAGTTACTCTGCATCTTTATCTGCCTACCTGTTTTCATGGGCCTTAGAGAAACCTCGCTATTAAATTGTACTGAAAGTAACTGATGTACTGAAATTGCAACTGAATTGTACTGAAAGAAGCTAAAAAAGCTTCTCAGAAAGGAATGGAGGCACAGAGAAGCCTATCAGTCCTGCACAGCATGGTTAAGGCATAGATAAGCCTCCTACCTCTCAGAGTGGGAAAGATAAAAAAGAAAAAGGAAAGCAAAGAAAAAATCCTCAAGACTGGTAGAATAAAAATAACACAACATCAAATGAATTAGGTCATCCTCATCATATCATGTAGAAAAGCACCCAGAATTTTTTAAATGCACAGACATCCTCTACTGTCCTGTATCCCACTTCACACCCCTTTGGTTCTGCCCCTGGTCATACCCATGGGGAATTCAGTGCAGGATTCCCAAAGATCATATGACAATTTGGATCTGGTGGCAATATGAGCTATCAAGCCTAAGCATTTGCTATGTAGATGATTTGAACTAAGCATTTTTACACAGATAAGCATTTTGTCTTCTTTAAAAGGTAGCATGGTAAATCAATAAGTGCAAAATGTTATTACATTATAACAGCAGAAGGTATATGTAGAGCACTGCCTGGACTCTATTACAAAGTTTAAATTGTCATATACTGGACCTTATTAAAAGGATCTACTTGCAAAGAAGAGTCCTGCTGCTAATATGCTGAATTAACCAGCCCTATGAACTGGCATTAGTCCTGTACCAGCAAGCAGCACTTTTTTGCAAGCAGGAGTCTCCCCTCAACCCCCTTCTGCTGTCCCCGCCTCCTGCCACACTGCTTGCTCTAACCACGGTAGAAATCACAGAGACAAAAAACATACACACCTTCCCCTGCATTTTATTTTAAAGGTACTGCTTTCTTTGTGTTTTGTCCTTTGCAATCACATAAATCTATCTCCTTGCACTGCTACAGTATATCTGCCTCTGCTTAGCCTGGGAAAGACATTCTGGATTTCCTGGTCTCCGAGGGAAGGACAGAGCAGACTCCTGCAGGGACAGCAATGTTTATTTTGACACCGTGCTGGAGCAGCAGACACAGGGATGAGCTAATGCACGCTCACTGTTTCTGTCCCATCCCACCTAAAATAACGAAGGACAGGCTGGCAGCTGCCCTCGAGATGTGCCCTGGCAAGCTCTGCTGTGCAAGTGGGGTCAGCAGCAAGCTGGAGGGGCACCCCAGCATTGGAGAGACCTGGCACAGCTGCTGCCGGCATGCAGGAAAGCACCACCTCTCCAAATGTTCACTGCCATCAGAAACACCCACACACAGAAATTCCTGAGTCAAAATAATGGAGTTCAAATAATTCAGAGGGATTGTTTTGTTTTGGGGGGATTTTTGTTCGCTTGCTCTTAGTTTTTTTTCTTTTTTAAAGGACTTTGATCTAGCACCTCAACTTCTCTCCACTCCATACCACTTTGAAGTTCTGTCATCTCTCCTTTGCCAAATGACAGCAGAACAGTAGCACAGAAGGATCTTCTGAAGAGCCAATTTCTTCTCAGGTTGTTTATGGATTTTTATTGAGACTTTCTCAAACATATGCTACCAGCAGAATATGCAGACAAGCATTCTAGCAACACAGCTGATGCATTTGAGGCAGAAAAGAAATATGTGGAAAATGTGAAATCAGCCCTGCAACAGATCCATTCATAGAGAAGATTTTTTTTCCAGATTAAATCAATTCTAAAGCAATTATGTAACAAATATCTGAAATGTAGCATGTTACCACTCAAATTTTGCAGCCAATTACCTGCCTCTTATGTTTGGATTTAGGGATAAGAATTCAGGCATTTTGTTTCAGGTTCAAGAGGACTAGCTGGGAACTGGCTTATAGCACTAAGCAACAGCCCTGTGTCTGCTCGCAGAGTTCTGGTTCTCTCCTCTGGCACAGGCTTACAAGCATTTTTGAGAAGCTATTCAAGCTTCAAACTCTGTACAATCATTGCTAGGGAGAGCTGTTTGTCACCTCCTTAACTGTGAGTTGTGAGCAAGTTGGTAACATAAAGCACCTAGACAATTTTGAGTAGTTACAGACTCTGATCTCTGGCTCCTTTCCCAAGACATATATCAGTCACAATATTTTGTATAAGCTTGCAGTGATTTTTTTCCACAATCTGTCAAATTCAGTCTATGTAAGAACAAAATCAGGAGAAGGAAGAGATCTCCTTCTTTTGTTTTCAATTTAAGATAGTGCTGCATGATGGACAGCTCATTTACATTGCTGCCCACTGGCAAATTGTTATTACACTATTTAGACAAAATTGTCTTTTTGGCAGCTGTTCATTAGTGGTAACTGCATTATAAACAAAATAATTTGGTTTAGAGCTTCTCATTTTATTTTTGTAGGAATTAAGGAACAGAAATGGATCCAAATGAATCAGAGTATGGATACCTAATTAGCAGTAATCGAAGTTCAGCAGATTATCCAGTACTTCTTTGTCAGTAACCAAGAGTGTGAGGCCTCCTGGTAGCACACAAGGTGCTCACAGCTCACATCCATCAAAGCCATGCAAGGCAGCTTCACCACCTGTTTGCTTCCTGGTCCTTTTCTCATCCCCTGCTCACAGGAAACAGCATCTAACGCAACTGTAGAGCTGCCAGCCCTCCGGCCTGAGCAGAAAGGAAGGGGGAGAGAGCCCTCTGACTCTCCCCTCTGCTACAAATCATCAGTGGACGCTGCCTTCAGCAGCCTGGGGCTGCTCCTTCTGTGGGAAGACTCTGCAGCAGGTCCCATGTCCTACCCTCATCTTCTTCTGCTTCTGCCATTCCCAGCCTCCAGGAAGTCCTGGTGTGCAGCTGTGGTCACTAAAAGGTGCTGCCAGGCACGTAGGCAGGCTCCGGACTGCTGCCCTTCCACCCTTCTTAAATATGAAATATGGTGGGCTCATTCAGCTTTTACCTTTTGGAGAGGGAAATGCAGCAACCAAAGAAAACCTCGCCTTACCCAAAAAAGCGACCAAACAAAACCTCACTTCTCCATTTACATCAAGTCCTCATGTTACCATCATGGTTTCAGGAACTCGCAGTACTAAAGGCTGGATTTTCCCCTGGACACTTTCCACACATCTCTCAGAAACTCTTTTTTCCCAATTTTCACATGCTTTTGACCAACAGTGCTCAGTAGCCAGCTGAGGGAAACTTCTTTGGGAGGTTTGTTTTAGTTTTATTTTTTATATTAGTTTTTTCTTTTATTTTTTTTCTTTTCCAGAGCTGCTTGCCTTGGTGACAAAGTGCTTGATTTGGTTACACCTGATTTAAATCTCCATCAATTTTTCTTGTGCTTGTTTGGGCAAAGCTTCTCCACCAGTGTTTTCAGTTTCCTATACTAGCTCAAACTGTATCTAACCACTCTGAACTTCTGTCTACAAAGTCCATGGCCCAAATTAAAGTAAAATTAATTAAAATAAAAGTAAATTTTACCATAGAGAAGGTAGAAGCTGACAGAGGTGGCAAATTTATATTAGACTTTATATTAGGCAGAGCTGCAGTGCCGAAGGGGACTATTTGTAAAAGTATGATAAATTCTTGCCTCCAGCATGATCGATAGGTAAAAATATTGTTTTAGCATACTGTTTCTAATCTAGGACATCTGAAAGGGGGCATTATTAATGATATCTCTTGTGGTTCATTACTTCTGTGAGGAACAAAATTACTTTGTAATTTAAAGACAAGAAGATTCTGCACATATAGAGTAAGCCTGTTTAAAATGATAAATCTTATACATCTGCTCACATAGGAGCACAGTTTCAGTCAATGAAGGGCTTTCTGCAGCTGTGTCCCTACAGGAAAGCTGAACATTCCTTAACTAAAAAAACCTATATATTGCCCGTGTATATACCACATATGCTTCTTTCACAGAATATATAGAAATGTGGGATAATAAAGGGTCCTCTGTAAATCATCTGGTCCAACCCCTGCTCCCCCAGGGCTTCCTCCAGAATTTGATTAGGTTGCTTAGATCCTTAACCAGACAAGTTCTGAACATGTCCAGGTTCTGAGTCTCCTTGCCCTGCTTCCCAGCTTTGTGTCTTTGGTGAGCTTGTAAAAGCTGGCTCTGTCCCACCACCTAGAAAAAAGACAATGCACATTATTGCTGCTTCTGCTAAAACCTAGAGTATCACTAGTATCCAGGCAACAGCTGCAGACCATTCCTTCTGAAGCCCAGCAATCCAGCCATTTGTCATTTGCCTGGTTGTTCACCCATCCAGTCTGAGTACACTGAAACCACGGGAGGTCATGCTGGAAGCTGGATTAAAGTGGAGCTTTGCCCACTGCTCCCACCTCATCCACTGGAACAGACGCTTCATGATAGAAGGCATGAGGTTTGATAAGCAACATTTTCCTTAGCAAATCCACACAGGTTCTTCCCAGACACATTCTCCCTTAAAGAAGGGAGAGTTTGCTCTGTGATCTTCCCAGGGATCAGCTGATAGTTCCACAGTTTTTCCTTCTTCCTCTTTTTTTGAATGTGGTTGTTCTTTTCCAGTGATGGGAAACCTCTCCTGACTGCTACAACCCATCTAGGACAATGGCAGTGGCTTCACAGTGACATTGCCCATTTCCCATGGGCATTTCCCCACTTGTGCATTCTGCCTGCTCCCATGGCACTGAGCATGGCCACTGCCTCAGTGCTCCCTGACAGACCTTCCTGTCCTGCATCCCTCACCCAACACTGCCCCTGGGCAAAGGGCTCAGAAAGAACAGGGTACAGACAAAAGCAGGGAGGATCCTTTTTGTCCCCTTTTAAGTCTCCATGCGATCCAGCAGCAGGGCCACCCTCACAGAGCAGTTTCACATGCCCCAGATGATCAGGCATGTCAATATAAGCACAGAATCTCATGGTGTTGGACAACCTCCAGCAGAGTACTGCTGAGTGGCTGCAGCAGCCTGCTCACTAAATCACAGGGCCCCATAAAGCACAGGCAACAGCACAGCCCCTGCCTCTGTTTGCTGGTGCTGCCCAAGAAGCCCAAACAATTTCAATGAAGTATGGGCTTGAAGGGCAGCTTTATATAATATTTCATTTTGAGTGAAAGGAAAGATGATTTTTTTTTTTCTCTCATTTTGATGTGATTTCTTTATAATTTGGAACTTACATTTTTGATGGAAGTCTTAAGGTCTAGAGGACTAAAAACAACTGCAATCACAGATTACATAGAGATCAGAATCTATCCAAAATTGGAGTGATAGAGCATGGAGTAATTTTACTGCTAATTTTTACCACTTAATCATACTTATTCCAGACTTTCATCTCAATGAAGTGCAAACACTACATTTGTAAAAGATACTAGTACTTTGTATGCAATAATATGTCTTTCTTGGAGACGCTTGTGAATTTAAACTTTAAAGATGAAAATAATGAAAATTACTCTGAACAGGTAATCTGGCACAACTCTTCTTTGTACTGAGTTTATACTAGCCTGCTTAACAATATGCAAAATTTGTGCATAATTACTTTATAAATAAATGAAAAAAAATGTGGTGATGAAGAGACACTAAGTGTCTAAATAATTACATAATTTGGACTTTGCCTTAGATGTAGAGAGGTTTGGGAGCAATCTGCTGCTGAACGGGAGGTATCAAGAAGGCAGAACTCTTGGTGGCACAACGAGAATGAATGGGAGGCAATTTTTGAACAGTGCAGCAAGAGAAATTCCAGATGGACATAAGAAGAAAAGGTTTTGGTTCAGCCTTGAAACAAGATGCCTCATAGAGACTGAGAATGCCCATCCCTGCAGACAACCATTTAAAGTTTATGGTAGTCTCTTGAGGACTATTTTATGGACAGTATTGTTGTCTGCTATATCTTTCCCTCAGCTCTGAGATACTGCATTCTTGAACCTGGACCTGCATAAACCTTCAAGGGGCACCATCACATCCAAATGGAATTTCACTCTAAATTATGCCCTGTTACCTGGGGAGAGATAGAAGCATCCATTTGCAAACTGAACAAATGAAACATTGGGATTTTGAAGGAAATTGATGGCAAGAGATGTTCAAGGAGAGTCTGTCTGACTCCCTTTAGGGTGGTGTTATCTTTCTGCGCTGATGGAAAGCACTCTTCACTTTCTCAACAGTCCATGGGAGTGAGACAATAAAAACATTTATATCACTGTTATGCTTAAAAACAGAATTGTAAGTATTGACAGGACTGATCCTCATTTACACTTGGACCCCATTTTAATTTCACTCACAAATAAAGATGATCAAGCATTAAATTAAGAGTTGGAATTTATACGTTTTTGATACACACTGGTACAGAAGGCCAGAAAAGGCCAAATGAGGTATTCAGAACATCCCTTCCCTCCTACAGTACCTCTGCCAGGATTAATCAGACTTTGGCCCTCTAAACATAGAATAGCATCTAGCCTAAGGCTCAGAAAAGGGGCTAATTCTTCCTTTTACTGAGATTGAAACTTGATTGGTACTTGAAATTGTATCGCTCTTCTTTTGTCTTCCATTTGGAATAGCTAAACTGAAAAGACACCACTCATTCATATTCCATGCTTCAAGGTTCTCTCAGCAATCAGGAGGATTGAAACTTGAAAGCAGCACATTTAAGGACACGGCTAAGAGTCCTGGATTTATTGCATTAAAACTCTCACATACTGCATGTTCTATTACCTCTTGTGCTGTCATTACAGCTATTTTCAGGTTGTAGGGGTTTGGAGGGTTTTGGGTTGTATTTTAATTATAGTTATTCTCCTCCCTTCAAATAAATTATCATTATGTCTTCTAGCACATGGTCAGCCTCTCACACATCATTTTCTGTGAGACAAAATACATCAACAATGCAAATTGCTGCTGACAATTTATGGAGACACTTGCCTCTAAAGATCTTATTCTTTTTTCTTTTAAACCCATGAGAAAGAAGACTAATTAATCACTGTGGATAGAAAAGTCCATTTCCAGGAAAGAATTAAAGAACAAGTGAAATATACTTTTCACCTTGTGCCTCAGCCATGCCTGGTACAGGCTTCTCCCAGTTTGATTTTATTCAGCCTCCCTGGTAAGAGAACTGTTAAAAACTTTCTGTTATTCATCAAAGGTACAGTCACTCACTAAAAACTGGCTAAATATCAGCTTTTTTCCTATGTATCTGTACAGTAGGAAGTCCTAATACTATCCCAATTACACATTTGTAAACACAGAATAAAAGTTTAAATAAACAGAAGTACCTTCTGCGTTCCATCTGTAACAATGCAGATCCAACATCTGTTGTTGGATTCACAGCTTCTTAATCAGTAGATGTAACTTAAGAGCAACAATCCACAAATACCACAGCATATATCAAAGTAAAAAATCCTACTTCAGATAAAAGTGAACTCCAAATCAGAAATAACACACATTATTAACAGTAACATCCCATTTTTTGCCCAAATTGCTTCTGCTCTGACCAGTTTCCTTAGTTTTGTCTTGGAGTGCTCTGGATTTGATTTCAAGGATTACAAAAGCAACATAATTTTATTTTATTCTCATCCAAATTTCAAAAATTTCATTATGTTTTTATTCTCCTTCATGCTTAATGTGAGGAGGATTTTTCCTGAAGAATGTCTGTACATTTTAATCTGCCCACATATGCCATCATATTCACCAGGGTTTTCTGGTGGACATGTTAATACAGAATTGGTTTAAAACTGCCCTCCAGATACAATCTCTGCTTTGTATTTGCTTTGTCTTGTCCTGCTGGTGCACGACAACATCACAAAGTTTGTACTCTTTGCCCTTTCTCAAAAAAGTAGGACTTTGCCCTGAATTCATCAGGTGTCACTGAGGGTTGCAATGGTGCCCTGAAACTGCATAGTATTTGTTAGAGTTTAGTGCCACCTTCAAGATCTGAACAGAGTGGTGTTTCCTGGCTTGGACTTCCCATCTCTATCCTTTCCCAACACAGGCTGTGTATGGTTGAGATGGAGATGGAGCAACACACCTCACCACACAAGGCAGCAGAACAGCAGTGGGTCCTCCCATCCCACCCTGGAGGCTGATATCCAGCCAGGAAAATGTGCAAAATCACATGATGACTCAGAAGATGAATGTTTGCCACCAAAATACAGAGGAAGATGATAGATATTTATAATACTACTGCCTTAACTTCAGGCTCTAATGGGTATTTTTAAGCCATCCACAGTGAAATGTGAGCAATACAAAACCTTACTGATGGGTTATGGAAGTTTACCATCTACTAGTGACTGACTCATGAATTTTTCTCCTACATAAGAATGGGAAGTCTAGTATTTCACCTAGGGTTTCAGTTTCCCTTTTTAAAACTGCACACCAACTCAGCTGCACAAGCCTCCTTTTATTTTCCAATCAAGAACCCGGCAATATACACAAATGCCTTCCTGCCTCCAGATACCTTCTTTCACTGAAGAAAAAAGCATGTTCTACTTTTTCCTGAAGCAGGAATACTCTGTGAATTTTGTCTACAGATTATCAATCCTCCAGATATCCTTCAGAGGCTCCAAAGTTTCCTGCTTTCAGCCTCCAGGGATGTAAACCAGATGAGATCTTCAGACTGCCTTGCAACACCATTTTAAAAGAACCCAATGGTTTCTAGTTATAATGTGAAAGTCAGGCTGCTTACTGAAAATTAGCACAAAATTTTGGCTCATAAAATGCATATAAAATCCAAAGAAACCACTTTCATCTCTGAGATTCTTCCAACAGAAATGTACTTGTTCCTGTTGAATAACTTAATTTTGAAAACTGCAGTGTACGGCCTCTGAATATAGTTCTCTATCCAGCAGTTAATAATGAAACTTATTTCATTATTGGGTTTGAGGCAGCCTGGTGGATGAATCACTGTGATTGACTGCAAAACCTGCAATAGCTTCAGACAGGTGAGGATTTCACTTGATATGCTGCAAGTGAATGGAATATTCTTGATTATACTGTGGTACACTTGGGGACACTTTCATGGCCTGCGCATCACTGCTGGCTGTCACACTGAAGGACTGATTTCTTTTCTGGTAACTCCTTCTTAAACTCATAGAAACTGGGCCAGAACATTGATTTGGGGGGTAAGAATTTAAATATATTTAAATTCCATGTGATTACACTCTTTTATGCATGTAAAAGTAGAAATTCTGCTGCTGTCTTAGAGCAAAGAGTTCATTATTTCAGATATTTCTATGGAAAAGGTCTCATACGGAGCTGGGGGCTTTGTCTGTGCTGACAGCCCCCTTTATACTTTATTGTTGGTAACAATTCTGTTCCCTTAGCACAATATGAAATATGAAAACACTTGAAAGTTAAGCAGCTAAGCCCAAGTAGTTCTCAGGGTTTGCTAAATCAGAAAGTAGAACTGTGCAGTTTTCATGGTAACAATGCATGCACAGTATCTCAAGAACAGATGGGATTGCAAGGTGTCATCTGGGGACATTGTTCCCATTCTGGGACATTTGCTGTGGAAGTTACGAATGGCCACCTTGTGGACCAAGGATAGATGCTATGAATCCATCAATGGATGTTATTATGCATGACCATAGGTCATGTTTAATATTTAATAAGTGCACTGCAAGCTATCCTGGGCCACAGGACTCATCCAACAATTGTTATGATTTACATTTTATTAATTGTAAAAAACTGCCAACACAACTGTGGCCAAGTATTAAGTGATGCATATATTGGTGCAAGGAGAGTAGTTAAGAAAATGAGATTTGTGCTGGAACCCACGTGAAAAATTAGAGGTTGAGAAGTAATCAAGTTTATTATGTTATCACCAATATACCCACACCATAATTTTATCAGCTACAGTATTGTCAGATGACTACTCTTAGAGGAGTGGTGAGCATCCTTTAATTATAATATTCATTATTTATTGCTACAAAGACTACACAAAGCATGCTTTATCATAGTTGTGTTTGTTTCCTACCAGAGTTAAGCCCCGGGTTTCTTAAATGTTATGAAAAGGTGCCTGCATATCATGACCACAAAAGAACCACATTTATATGGTTATAAAACAAAAACAATGCCAAAATAGAATACTCAAAGTCTAAGTGGATTTTAACTCAAGAAAACCCGGGTGCGTCCTCTCTCCTAAGGCTCAGTGAGATCACTGAGATAAAAGGAAGTGACTAAAAAGGTTCAGAACTTGCATGAATGTATTTTCATTGCTCTTATGTCCTATGCAGCTCCAATTCTGCATTGCAGATGTTCAATTATATTAACACTGCACACACCACTTTCCTAGGAATGCAAAATGGCTTGATCACCTGTGAGCTTTTCTTACTGCTTTTAAAGACAGCAGCATCAGACATTAACAAACACCAGATAGCCAACACCAAAAACCCCAGCTTGCCAACAGGGAATGTAATTGTCCTGATATATCCAAGCTGACCCACTGGCACCTCTGCTGTTCCCATACCAGGTGTTCCGGATGTCTGAACTGGATTAATAAGGACTGCCAACTACAAAATGGGAAAAAACCCCCATCTGTTTATGAGCTCTCAATGTCCAGGTGCAAAGCTTAGAGTGAAATACTCCCACATTTTTCTACTTTATCACTGAGGAGCTTGATAATGGTCTACAAGTCCCTTCCTGTTTGGAAAATTTCTGATAAAGCATTCATATCCTGGACCCTACAAGCTAAAGAGCAGAGTGTCATGGATTACATTTCCTCCCAGTAAAGTAAGTGTTGAAAAAACACATTTTCCACTGAGCTCTCCCACAAGCAGTAACAGCAGTTTTAGGCCATAAAAGTATTGAGGCAAGCAGGCAGTTCAATGATAGGGGTGCAGTTAAAAAGTTTTCCTGGGGTCCTCTCAGAGATTGTCACATACAAACGTGGCAGACTGAGTCCCACAGGATTTCACAGCAGGTGGATCTACAATGATCCATCCATATTGTAAACATGTAATGTATTGGCATTATCCAGCACATTTAAGGAAAAGAACTGATGAAATGGCTAGGCAATAGCTCTCAAAAATAGCACACGGGAAACATATTTCAAAGAAGCAGGATCTCACAAAGACAGGTTACATCAGGAGACTATGAAATTAGTATTTCCCTAATCAGGATTACCCTGTATTCAAGCATAAAAGAAAATTTTAGGCCCAAAATAAACAAAATATTTGGAGGAGTTAATTTTAAGCAAAGAAATGAGCCTCATTCAACATTTATATTGAGCAAGTGCTTATGTTCATTGCTGCATCCATATTTTTTGAGCAATCAATATATACATACTTTTGCTGTTTCAGAGTTTTTTCAGTGTCAATACAGGAATAACTAACATGATTTTGAGTGAGAAAAAACTTCCTTCCTGTTCATACACAGAAATAATTTCAAGGACTCTTGGTCCTTCAAAATGCTCAAGGTCTGGCATAGAACCATGTGTCAAAAATATGTCCCGATCATATACTTAATCAAAATTTGAACCTGTTTAGCTAGGGGATGGTCTATTGTTAGCAATCCCGTTTCCCTTTTTCTTTGACCTCAGAGAGAGCTCCTGGCAAGTTGGATTTTTTATTATTATTATTGCCTACAAGACAAAAAGGTCAGGAGCTGTATAAAGAGATTGGCTTCTTGGAAAAATTCTTAGCAGGGCTCATTGAGAGAGCATTAAACTAGATTTGAAGGGGGTTGGGGATGTAACTATGACAGAGACAAGTAACCAGACCTGACAGAGATGAATTGTGCAAAGGGGAGAATGATAGTGACCACCCAAGCAGCAAAAGGAGGCCTTAGAGGGGACACCTTCAGTGAGTACAAGCACCCAGAGCCACATGACAGGACCGTGGGACACCCCTTTGCAACCCTGCTGGGAAAAAAGAAGAGTCAAATGCTTCTGTGGAGTTCCTGTACACCAGCACATGTGGTATGTGGAACAAACAGGAGGAACAGGAGATCCATTTGCTGTCACAGGGCTTTGACCGCGAGGCGATTACGGAGATGTGGCGGGACAGCTCCCGTGACTGGAATGTTGTCACGAAGGGCTGCACATCCCTGAGGAGGGACAGACCTGTAACACACAGAGGTGGATTTGCCCTTTACGTGAGGCAACAGTTGGAGTGTGCTGAGCTCTGTACCAGGGTGGGTGACGAGCGAGGTGAGGTGAGGTCTTATGGGTCAGGACAAAAGAGCTGGCTGGAAAGGGTGACTCTGGTGTGGGTGTTTGCTCCAGGCCAGCCAGGCACAAGGAGGAAGTGGGGTGACTAGACAGTGGGTGACAGGCAACTAGAAACAGCCTCACAGCCACAGACTCCGGGTCTTGTGGGGAAATTTCACTACCCTGACATCCAGGGGAAAAGCACAAACAGTCCAGGGCGTTCATGGAAAACACTGATGATAACTTCCTGACGCCAGCAGGGAAGGATCCCTCAAGGAATGGTGGGCTCCTTGACTTCATATTAACAACACTGAGGGCCTTGTTGGAGATGTGAAGGTTGGGGGAGTCCTTGGCTGTAGTAACCATGAGGTCATGGAGATCTGTATTGGGTGAGGAGGAAGAAGGCTAACGAGGTTGTAACCATGGATTTCAGGAGAGCTAACTTTAGCCTCTTCAGGAATCTTCTTGGAGTAATCCCCTGGGTAAAAGTCTTTCATGGAAGAAAGGCCCAAGAGAGTTGGTTGATATTCAAGGATCACTTCCTTCAGAATCAAGAAGGATGCATCCTGATGAGCAAGAAATTGTGTAAAGGGAGAAAGAGACCTACATGGATGAATAAAGAACTCCTGTCTTTACTCATGTGCAAGAACTTCCACTCACCAGATCAGTCTGAATATAGAAATCCCTAAGGGAAAAGGAGAAAGTCTTAGAAACTCTTTACCACAAGCACTTTATTAACTTGCCATCTGTGTAGAAGACCAGAACAAGCTTAAGACTTCCATGAAACCACAGAGTCAGAAAAGAATTCCAGCTTGAAGCAAGACTGACACTTTTATGTGTGAATACCATAACTTTTAAACTTATTTTCAGATGTTGAACCACTGGAGCTGCCCATTTAAAGATAACATGGGAGAATCAGGACATCTCAGAGTTGGTCCTAGGTTTCTGAAGCCCATGGCTCATGTCCCTGTTGCCTAAGACCCATCTGCTCAGATGGCTGCCAGAGCCAATGGGAAGAGCTTGCTCAGCATCTCTGTCAATCACAGCCCAAAGAACTTGGGCCCTCAGGACAGAAGAACAAACTTTTAACAAAATACACAAGCCAGGATTTGATTCCTGACTTCTGCAGCCTTCTAACTGGCAAATAATATTTCAATACTTTTTCATTATGATTATTCTGCCCCCCAAAAAAATTAAATGCCTTCCTGCTCCCTGCTTCAATTTTGAGAACACCAAATGCTCTTCTATGACAGAAACTTTATTCATGTAAAGGAATAACATTAAAAAAAAGGAAACCCATAATAACTCAAAAAACACCCTTTGAACTTTAATATTTCACCCATTTAGGTAGCTCCTTACTGAGAAAAAAGCATGGAATTTTGATTCAATTTTGAAAAATGCATCAGAAAACTGAAAGCAAACAATCATTTTCCTTCTGTCACCAAAATCGTTTACTTTCAAACTGCATTTCTGTCTCCAGCTTTGTTTAATAATTTTATCCCTCCACTTTTTACCAATGGAAACATAATTTCTTCATCTTTCTAAACAATAACAAATCATTTTCCTTGCACTTTCTAGCCAGCTTGTCCTATATTCTTGTGGCATATTTTCCAAACCTGTTCAAACCTGTCCAAACACGCTTTGCACTGTATTTTCAATCCTCAATTATCACTCTGTAAAAACCTAGCAAGTTCCCACAATTAGACCTGTCACAGTAATTGATTAATTAATTAATTTTCTATAGCACAAGAGCCAGTTGAAGTATTCTAATAATGAGCAGGAAAGCTTGAGCATGTCTTCCTTATCGTAACAATTCATTGAAATAAGTGTCCTGTTTTTCACAACAAATTGAAAGCTGAGTAGCTTCAAAGATATCCTTGGTGGTTTTATTATATTTTTCTCCATAGTGAATGATATGCTAATCCTTGTCCAATACTTTTTTTTCCCAAATACTCACTTTTTGTTGTGAATAATCTACTGAGGACAGTGATGCTCCTTATGGAGAGTAGCAAGTGTTATTTACTTTGGATATGCATCTGAGAATCTGGTCTGAATTCAATTATTTCTGGACCTCTGACTTGTTTGATATCTCAGGCAAAGATTGTTTATCAACTAAACTCAGTGGCTACATCCCGTACCAGTGGAAGCTGGTAATGTGCAGGAGGGAGAAAACACCTTGAATTGTTCACAGGTGAAGATCACAACAGCAGTACATGAACACGGGAAAGAGGGGGACACAAACAGAGAAAACATGTGGAAGTCAGCAACTGGGGTGGATTTGTGAGTGAAGATCCCTAGATCTATGTTCTCCATGTTCTTGATCACATGCCAAAAACAAAACAAGATTATTTTTTTAGTTAATTCCCTGAACTTGAAATAAGGATATTTTGGGCTCTAATTCCTGCTGCATACAAGAATTGGATCAATTTTTTTCCTATTGCTCTTCACTTTAATTTCTTTCATGGAATGAATGTCACAGTTTGTCAGTCTCAGTTCAGATTACATATTCTCTCTGCATTTACAAGATGGTCCTTCACAGCATGCTTCTGTGACTTCAGCTTGTTTCTTCAGAGCCAGCAATGCATGAGATGTTGCCAAGTGTTAGCTTAATTTCAGTGTCATCCCTGTGATCTTTTGTACTTGCTGTTTCACAGAGGGTTTGCAGAGGAATCTCAGTTCTCTCTCAAAGACTGTTCTAGCTTGCATTGCTATGGAGGAACAATCAAAGGATCAGAAAGCTAAAAAAGAAAGACTGAATACTGAATGTTTTTTTCATTTAATGATTTATGGGTCAACCCAAAGGTGTTTAGAAGGTAGACACTACTGTCACCACCATCATCATCTTTCTCTCCTTGACCACCAGAGGCTGCCAATCAGCCAGCGCTGAAACAGAGGGGCTCAGGACCACGATGTGCACAGCCAAGGTGGGGACCTTTCACACTTCCCATAGTGAGATACAACAATGAGTGAGTATGATTGAGGGTCCTCAAGGCTCCCTCTGCCCCTTTTCATGCATTGCCCCTGCAGCCTTCAAGTCATGCAGCTCTGCTCATAAAACACCCATTATCGCCCTCAGGCAACTTGCTCTTTTGGAAATAATTGAGATAAGAATAACAGGAAATTGGTAGATATTGGCAATTAAGACATTTATTGTAATTGATTGTATAGCATGCCTTATGTTATTATAAGGTTTAATAATCAGAAGCCCATAACTAAGTCATCTCTGGCTGTGGAGAACCATGACCAATATGCGCCATAAAAATAGGAGCATCTGCAGTCATTGATGTTCTCTGATCTTCTAAATGCGTGCTGGAAATTATATTAACCAAGATAACAGAAAGGGAAATGTCTTGTTTCAGAAATAGTACAAACATAATGAGATTTGAGAAACCAAATGATTTTAGTAACATGGGGTACTGTGCACTGAGAGCAGAGAAATGGGTTTGTGAATTGTAGTTTGCTACTCAGTAAATGACAGAAAATAAGCCACAGGGAGGGACTTCATCCTTCACTGTTAGCATGTTTGCTATTTTTGACAATTCAATAAAAATTCTGTTTTCTCAGGTACCACACATAGGAAATATGAAATGAGGAGACTGCTCAGAGTAACTCCAGATTGCAAGTAGCCACTTGCAACCTGAAGTTACTTTGGGGGAAAGAACTTAAATGAAAATAAGCCAAGTCAGTGCAAGTCTGCTCCAGGAGTCATGCCTTCCCAATCATCATTATGTCCCTGCACTGTTCATATGTGAATTCTTTGTGTATTTTAAGTGCTCTTTTCCCAGCTGTGGTTTTGTGTGTTGTGTGTGTCCCCACACATCACTGCAACCTATGCCTGTCAATAAGCACCTCCTGCCTATCATCTAAATAAATATGAAGTTTTCTGGGGCAGAAAAAACCTTTTTATTCAATGTTTACAAGGCTCCTAATGCAGCAAAGATGTGGTCCAGAACTGGTTCATATAGGTAATGTGGCAATCCAGATAATTAGCAATAAAAAAATACTTCACAAACACTGCATCTATAATTCAGTTGCAGTAGAAGGAATCAACTGTTTTTACTTAAAGGTAGGTCAATCATAGCTACTAAAGCTTGGAACACCAAGCCTCAGGACAGCTATGGACTGTAATGATGTTATAGATTAAAGACAGAAGAAAACCCTTTTCTATACTGGAACACTCTGCTTGGAAGTAAGAAGCAATGGCCCATCACAGGGGGAGGATGCAGGACAAAATGGATCTTGAGTATTGTGACTACAAAATTACATATAAGTGAAAGATTGCAACATGAACACAATTGTAAGAGAAGACCAGGACATGCCCAGTAATGCTAAATATCCATGCCTTATGTTTTCACATCAGTCTAGTTTTGTCAAATATAGTTCTTACTAATTCCTTGTCCTTTCTGTTTAACAAAGCTGTGGTCTAATGTTCATGCCACTGAACACTATATTTTCTTTTCCCAAGGAAGCCATTAACTTATAAGCCACAGTTTGGATCCTTAGCTGCTTGGAAGATTAACAATTATACACCATTGTATATTATTCATAACTATGTTAAAATAATTACCATATTAGAAAATTTGAATTCATCTGGGAGTTTATATAGTATTAATTTTACATTAGGCTGTTAAAAGATATTTTCAAAGACTTTTTAGAACAAAAGATGCTAAAATGATATTTGAGATAATTTTCTATCATAAAATGATAGAGACATTTAGTCTATCAATTATAACTTTGATATTATTAAATAAGACTCCCTCTGAGCTAGATGAAATTTGTAGAGATATAGAATCAGATTTTAGACTTGGAGCCAGGAGTTGCAGCATACTATTGTTTATGTTCATGGCACAGGAAGAAAAAAAAAGCCATTTCTGCAGCAATGGACTGCTCCAGCTCTCCAGCTAAAATATTTACAGACTATTTAGCAAAGAACCTCTTGATTAAGGTGGAATGTAATTTAATATATTTTGCATTCCATTACCACACTTCACAGATTTTCTCAATTCAGTAAGACTTTCTACTGGGAGATTTAAGACAATAAATTCAGGGATTTGTATTTCTGTGTGGGTATGTATTTTTAGCTACTTATTACAAGGTAACTTTTTATTTTGTGTTTAAAACTGAATCCCTTTGACAAATGGCCTTTCAAAAGATTATCTGGTTGAGAGACATTTAACACCCCCATGTGCCGATGTTTCACTGAGCAGGCTTTCAAAACAGCTTTTAAATTACATATTTTTCAACAAGCTGATTTTTATGAAGGAACAGCTGTTGAGTAAAGAGAAGAATGAGTAACAGAAACAATGTGAAAATGTGGGAAAACTGGCAGCATGCACAACTAAACACACTTTGGTGAATGCCACCATACCTCAAGGGACCCATTTGTTGGTAAACAAAGTCATTTCAGGTCAAAGTTTCAGCAGAAAAAGAATCAAAGGCAGCAGACTTTTCCGCTGGATTTGTTACCTGGTTCAACTTGTCCAAGCAGCTTTAGAGAAAGCTCAGGTCCATAGAAAAGCACATGGATTGTGCATGGGGAGAACTGTTCTGAGGTCAGTTTGTGAAATCTCAGTCAAATTCAAAGGTTGCTGAAGTCTACAGACAACTTTGTCATAATTTTATATATAAGATTAGAGCATCATATTCACAGAGCATCACCAGGTAACTTGCAAAGTAGTCACTCTACATTTCTCTAGGTGTACATGAGCAAAATTCCCTCTGCAGTTACAGAAAGGGGGTACAATAAATAGTTCGAATGGTTTTTAGCTCCCCTATTTTTAAATTCTAGCACTGCTAGACCAAAAGGGTGGGAGGTTTTGTGACTGGTTTGGTGGGGTGTATGATTTGGGTGTTTGGGGAAGGGGAAGTGTTTGATTGTTGTTTGTGGCAGTTTTGGCTGGGTTTTTTTGTGATTCCAACTTGGCTCAAAGATTTTTATCACTAAATGAAATGGATGGTGAAATCCACTAGGTAAGAGCAGCTGCTCAACCAGTTTTCCTCACCATTCCCATTACCATGTGAGCAACCTGTTGTTTCCCACCATGGGTAACTGAGCAATGGCAAACTGATTTAAGGAAGAACAACCATTTCTGCAGACAGTCCAAACCACACCTCAGATGCCTTTCCCTCAAAGCCACTTTGGGTCTCAGGTTGTGCACGACTTTTGGGTGCCAGAAGCCCCTCTGGGCAGGGGAAAATAGGGCAGGGCACGTGTTTGCTACACCAGAGCAACAGAGGAAAAGTTCCATCTCCTCCCTCACCTTGCCCTGGCACAGCCACCATGCCAGGCAAGGGGCAGGTCACCATCTGGGGAGGGATATTTAAAGACAATCAGCATTCCTGGCTCATTACTAATTTCATGGCAAGGGAAGAGGGAAGGTGAAGGTTGTCAACCTTAATTAATGCTTGTTTTAAAAGCACTTTACCTTCCTTGCCTGGTGTGTGCTTCACAAAAGCCAAGAGCTGTTGTTGTTATTAACAACTTACAATATAAACACACTTGGCCTGATTTTCCTCTCCCACACAAAAGGCTTCATGCTTGTTTAGGTCCCAGCTGGGATGGAACAAGGAGGCTCTCTGTGGTCAGTGCTAGGGGAGAGCCCGAGAGGTGCCATACAAGAACCTCCAGAAGAAAAGCCAACAGGAGTATAAAAAATTATCTTGGATAAGTGCTGCATTTCTTGAAGGCTGAGCATAGAATCAAAACAACATCAATTGTATAAACCTTTGCTTCTGTTAGCTTCTTACTTGGTTGAGTGAAAAATTGTCTTGTTTGGAAAATTATTTTTTCACAAAGGCTTTTTTCCTTTTTACTGTGTCAAGCTGCTTATGATACAGCTAGAGCTAGGGAGACATCAAAGAAACTGCTGAGATGCTTTGATCAGGAAAAAAAATGAACCACCAAAAAAAAAAAAAAAGGAAAGAAAAGAAAAGAGACAGGGCTCATCAGCTTGGATCCTGAAACACTTTTCTGTAAAGCATTAAGATATTTGGAGAGAAAAAAAATCTCTACCAAACCCTATCCTGTTCTCAGATCAGTCCCAGAGGTTATGAGCTTTAATGCTCTGTAGGTCACAGGAGGCTCTTTAGTTTGTCCTTGATCCTTTCAAGTAGCTGGAAATGAAAACACGATGCAGAAGCTGTGGCTTCAATTAGACAGAATACCAAAAAAAAAAAAAGTTTAATAGCTCTTCCTTGCTAATGAGGAAAAAAAAAAAAGAAGTGCTCTGGAAGAACACCACCCCACCCTGCCAGCTGACGTCAATAGAGCAATCACACACATCTAAATATCATAAGTCAGGGTAGCTCACAAACACATTTTACACCTTTTTCCTTTATTGCCTGGCTCCTTCAGAATGAAGTTAAATCTGTCCATTTTCTAAGTTTTTAATGTTTTCCTCTCATCTTTCTAGCACTTCAGAAAAAAGCAAATCAGCTAAGAAAGAAGGTACTGGTTCCTTCATTTTTTCCCTCTTCTCCTCTAATTTGCAAATTACAGCAAGGAACCAAACCAGCTACCTCTGAAATCACTGTTATTTTGACCAGTATGCCTTAATAGCAGAGAAGAGGTGTCCAAGCTTTCCCTGGAGAGAGAATATTAATTTTGGAGAGGAAATAGTTGAGGGAGTTTAAACATCAGTTTCAGTCCTCCTTCTGCTTAATATGGTTTGTTGTGTGTGCAGGTGTTTATGTAAAGCACCTCTGCCTTTACTTGGTGCTTTTTTACATAACTCAGTTTATTGCTTGGAGAGCAGGAGGAGATCAGCATTAAAACCAAAATCAAACCAAACTAACAAGCAACCAGAGAAGCTATAGAATTGGGAAGAAAATCAGATTATCCTTATACATTTAGACCAGATTTTAATACCACAACAGCTTTAACTCCTGAGTTGATACAATGAACAAGGACCATGCCAGCTTGGATCTAGGGATGGTCAGCATCCATATCCACAGGATAAGGGGGCTGAAAAGCAAGGCTGATGCAATGAAGGACTACTGAAATTCCTTATGAAACACCCAAATATTCTGGTCTGCACCAAATACCTTGGAAATATCCCTCCACTGTGTAATGGAACTCAGAAAAGGACAAGAATGTGAGCATATTTGTGGGGTTTTTTAATGATTATTTCTGCAGCCCAAAGTAATCAAATCTCTTTCAGTAAAAGATATTACTTGTCCTACATTTAATGAGAGAGTGTTGGATTGAGTTCTATTGCCCTTCTACATGCGCAAGAAGCAGTCTTTTCCTTTCATCAACACCTGGGAAGAAATAGTGTATTTGCTTGGGCACAATTTTGCTTAGAGTTACTTGTAATTTATATAATGTATCAGTTACTTTTACATACCATTATTACTTAAAATATAATGTAAAATGTACCGAATACAGTGATACCTTCAAACAGTAGCTCACAGTCAGCATTTCACACATCAATGTTGGGTGAAGGCCAATTTGATACCAGGTGGGAAACTGAGCTTAGCCTTCCATCCCTGCCTTGAGTGTTTCTCAAAGATATGTCTTGAATGAGTCAGGCCTGGTTTTTGGAAGGCAATAGCTTCAAGCCCAGCCCCACAGCAAGACCTGGCTCCCCTCCAGCACCACCACCACTGCTGTCTTCTCTGGAGACCAGAGACAGAAATGAGGGATCAAAATATGATTTACTAATGAGGCAAAATAATGGCAATTTTCTCAACTGAGACTTAACTAAAATAAAACAAACAATTTCTCAGAGCACTATATATTTTAACTTCTTCAAACAATTCTTTTCCAGAGTCTTTAGCACTGTAGGCTTTTTTACAAGCCTCCTAACCCAAATTGCTCATGGAATTGCATAGCTCTAGCTGTTATACTGGAAAGTGTCAGAAAACCTTCCTAAGACCCTTCTTTTGCTTAGTTATGACTTTGCAAAGCCCTAATCACTCTATGGATTTTGTGTCAAGGAGGCAGGCTCCCTAGATCCTATTAATAGTACCTTTAATGATCACTTGTTTGCAGGTAATTAGTAGAGAGTTGCTGGCCCTTGACAGCCACAATGTTTATAAACCTTTCTGAGTGTAGAGCGACCATGCAGAGTCCTTCCTACTAAAGAGCTCACACATTCATTAGGATAAAACCAAAGCTGAGCATGCCCTAACCCTTTACAACACCTTCATGTGCTCTTCCCAGAGCAGTGAAATGTTTGTGCAGTTTTCAGGCCTCTTAAATTAACTTTCACTGTGCCTTGTCATGTAGATGTGCAATGAAAAACACAAGCAGGAATACTGGTTCTGTGGAAAGCTCCAAGCTCACAGCTTTGCAAGCACATTTATTCATCCCCATCTCCTCCCCTGTGCCATCCAGAAGGGATTGTAAGCACAGCAGCTCAGACTCCCAAATGGCACAATTTACAGCACTTTTAATTGCTAAGGCTTTGAGGAAAAAGCCTTTTGCCCACAAAGCTCAGGCCCTCATTTTGTACCACTTGCACAAAAAAATGAGTTGTTATGATTGGCACTTTCACAAATGAACATGAAATCCTAGCATTACAGCCACTCATTCAAGAAGCACCACTTCAGAAATGTTAGTACACCTCTATTAGTAGTAATAACCTCCTTCAGTGCATATCCCTTGCTTTTTATTATTTTGCATAAGAAAGGTGGAGGGTTTCCAATCAATCATTTCAAAGTTTATAGGCACCGCTGCTCTGATGGTTCTTTTTGGGATGGCCAATATCTACACTGGTATAGTGACTTCTGACAATGCTTTTTAGCTTATTAAAAAAAATAGGAACTGAATGGTAAGAAACCTGCTCCTAAGGGTAGCTTTCTTTGAGGAGGGAACATTTAATTTCCATTTAATCTCAGATAGAATAACTGGAGCACTTCTATTGCTCCCTTTTCACCACTGCATGTGGCAGAAAAAAAGGACAATTATTAGGCATTCTATTCCAGGAAAAATTCTGAAGTGAGTTGCTTGAAATTACACCTTAAATTTTTACCCCTAAGGATAAGATCACCACCATCTGTAAAATATCTACATATATGTGGGTGTAAAATTCTGTAAATGAGATTTAAAAATAAATCTGCTTTCCGAAATAATTAACCTTCCTTCATCATTCTTTCTTTTCTGGGTTAGAAGACAAAGAAATAAGAAAATGTTTTAGCTACCCTCAAGCAAAGGTGTGGGGTTATGCTGGTGGTATTCTTATGTTTTGATCTCAACTGAATGTCAGCAAACCTCAAAAAATAAAATTTTCAAGAACTGAAAATTATAGAAGACAGTAGGTTCATGAAGCCCTGGAGAGCTGCACATTCTCTGCTCATATGCTAAAAAAGGCAAGTACAGAATGCCTTTTAGTAAATCCTTAACTGTTTTAGAACAATGTAATATAAACAAAATATATAAATATAAATCTGCAGCTTTATTTATATCTTTCCTATCTAAACATGGTGTGTTTAGTTCCTCAGATGACAATCAGCAGAGGTTATGGTTGACTGCAAAAGAGCTTGGCTTACTGGTTTGCAATGAGTAGTCAGCAACTGAGTTAGTAAACTGTCTGGAGGGTTTTTGGCAATTCAACAAGGGAAATAACCAGCTTGATTAAGTGGTCATCCCTGAAGGACCTTGAGAAATACTACTTTAGCAAAAAAGCAGCCTGAAACAACCGAGGCCCACCATCAGTAATGCTTTAATTAGAAGCAGCTATTCAGCCTTTAAAAAATGTTTTGCATTTCAAGGAAAGCACTAGAACTAGATCTGAAACACATTTTCCTATTTATATTATTTCAAAATTCAGCAGAATTCAAATTTAAACCCAGACACATCCAGGCAGGTTATCTATCTAAACAAAGCATGGCCTTTTCCCAGAGAGTAACCATAAAGGATAGGAATTTTAACTGTGTGAAGGGGAGAGAATTCTTCTCTTCTTGAACAAAGTAGAACATCTTATGTTTTATTTCTATGTACATTACATTAGTATTATATGCTTTATTATAACTATGTAATGTATTGCATGGTGTGCATGTATTGTACTATTTAAAAAAACCCTAAATCAGTTATAACATATGGTATAGGTAAAATTTGCACCCAAGTGAATTTGATGGGTAATTCAAAATAAGACTCTCCTCTCCAGCATTAAAAAAGAAAACCATGTAACTTTAGATTAGTACAGTTAAGAGGTAAACTCCACCTGATATAATAAATATAGGCCAAATAAATGGTGTTGTCTACCTGAGAAGAGTTTTTCCCTGCTTTCTTTCAGATTCTTTTCCCTCTGTGAAGAAGAGCACAAGGCTTTTTTAAGTCCTTATTCAAAATATACAATAAATCTTCAAAAACTTCATTTTTTATAGTACTTCCATATAAGATTAATAGTGTAGCCTCATTTACTGTTAGATAAACCTTGGTATAATTTTAGAGAATTGCTGGAAAATGTCTATCTTCATATGCACAACTGAAAGTGAAGCCCTCTTTATGTCACAGATCCTTCAATGAGGTCCCACAGCACACAAATGGCCTTATCCAGCTCAGATACCAAAATCCTCTGATTTCTAACAGAGTGGGACACTTGCCTCTTCCTCTTGCCATCTTCATCTCAAATCTCAGATGGGCAGACTCTTGACATTACGTATCTGTTCTCTAAATTTGTACCACAAACAGCAATCGAAAATATAGTTCCCACAAAATGAAACCCTCGCTAACTAAACTTCAATTTTCAGAAATAAACAGCCAAAAGTACACTTGCTTAAGATTATATCTAGAAAGAACTAAATCGTGTATCCAGGATCCGTAGCACTGATGTAGCAAGTTCAGATCACCTACCACTCCAAAAAATGGCTGGAATAATTAGATTTCTTTGAAAGGCAAATAGGATATTTCCTTACTTGAAGAAAAATGAGAAGATGCCCAGTTTGCTTGAAATTTATCTCCAGGACACACATTTCTAGAATTCAAACTAATGTTTTAACAAACAGATATAAAATATTCTACTGGCTACTTATGAAACCAGTAGAAAAAAATAAGTCACATATAAAATTGTCAATACCCACTTTAATTTAGACTTCAAATGATGAAGAAAAGGCCTGCATATCCTTGGAGAATCCAGCTCTTAACATAACCAACTATAAATATAAAAAATAAAACCCCAAATTTAAATTGTACTGTTTTTCCTTACAATTAAATTAAAAGCAGAATTAGACACTGAATTGGTAAATCCAATGACAAAGTCCCTAAGTTTAGTCAGACATGATCATTAGGAGGCAGCAAATTGTTTCCCATCTCAATAGCAACAGAAATGTTCTCCAAACTTATATTTTAATTGTCAGGGAAAATAACCAAATCAAAAAGAAAAAAAAGTGCAGGCATCAAAACTCTTTTAACCTTTCTAGAAGACCATATATGATCTGGGCTTTATCCTTGATTAAAACAGACATGCCACCCGTGCCACAGAGAAAGGCACATACTCTCAGCTGAACTTCTACCTCTTTGGTTCAAAGGATAATATCTTGATATTAATCAGGGAAATGCAAAAGCATAACCAGTCAACAACAGCAAAAACCCATTGTCACTTCAGCATGATTTTCAAATAAGACAAGTTTGGCTGGCTTAGACCAAGCTGTAGAAGGACACCTCTATCTGCAGCACAAGGTGAACATTGAGATTCTTTGTTACTACAACAGCAAACCAAACCCAGCTACAAAGGGATGGGGTGCTGCCACTTTGAAATAGAACTATGAAAATATATTAAGGAGTATTGGTCATTTGAAAGGAAACAAAAAAATCCTATTTTTTTGTTGGTTGACAACAGAATTTGTTTTCTGTTGCAAGATCTTTTGTGTTGTTTCACAAAACCTCAGGTTTTGCAAGGAAAGGATATATTTTTAGGCTGGCTATGCCCAGAAGCACTGGGAGTATGATTCAACTCTCACTAACTACCCAGGCTCCCTTTCAGATCAAACAGGTGCCTACACACTGGTATTACCATCCCCTCCTGGAAGGAGTTGAAGATTCAAAGAATAAAAAGCAAGTTTGAAGAATACCTTTATTTTCTACCCTGACTGAATACTGATACTCAGAGAGATGAAAAGCCTCATTTTATCCAGAGGGCAAGAATAGCACAGACAGGCGCTGGAAGCTTCCTGTGTTGTCCAACCCCTCAGAAAACACTGAAACAGCAAACAACTTTGAAAATAAATCCACATTGTTTATTAATTCCAATGGATTTCAACTTCATATTCTCCCCACTCAAATGAATCTTGAGTGCCCAATATAACATTCCAAATAATGATGATGATGATAAACATAATGCATCCTCCATTTCCAAAGCACTATAGACAGCAGTAGATCATAGAACTCCTGTTCCCAAACCCCAGTGTCTTTGTCTTTCCTGTCTCAAAGATCTCTTCCTAGTAAGGGACTGAGAAGGGTAGACACAGGGTTTATGGTCAATCACATCATTAAGTGAAATTTTGGTGGTGATTTCAGAGGTATGAAACTTTTGCTTGAAATGTTTGATATCCTCAGATCAGCTATACTAAACCTAAAGAATTTCCTGCATAGTCCTTAATTTTTAAGTCTTCTCTTCAGGTAAGAAAGACTGAGAAAAGTAGCATAACAGTTAAATGTCTGTAATCAGCGTTCTGTATTCCAGTACTTCTGTATTCAGAAATGTTTAACTGTTTTAGAAGGCAGCTCCAAAAGCACTAAAGGACATGATAGGTTTGACTGTCTCTCTAGTCACTTGCTTCAGCTGTGGATGTCCCATGAACAGATCTGCTCTCTCATCTAGCTTCAAAAGTTTCTCTGACAGCTAGCTGTAAATGATATCCAGAGGCCTAGCAGATTTCGTAGAGCCAAGAGCCTTCACCACAAAAAAAAAATGACCAGTGTATCTAGATATTTTCACATCATTCAGAAACAACAAAATTAAGACCAGGTAAAGATAGAAGTGACTGTTTATAACCTTAGTTTGGGTTTCACTTCATCTAATCTATAATGGTAGAATGAAATGATCAGGTATCTCTCTAGTTAGTGTTCCATTCAAGCATTTGTCATTTCAGACTGAGGAAATGGAGTGAATAAAGGTATGACTTGCAAGAAAATGGACTGCTGCTTTTCAAGAGTCCTTTTCTGGTACTGGTTAACCTAGAAGTAGGTCCAAATGAAGGTGCAGATTTCTCAAAGGCATTGCAGATTTCCAAAAGCTGATGTGAAGCTCACAGACCTGAAAGATGTCTGGCACCTACTGACATCTGACTCATATCATTCATAATAGATTGTATCAGCACTTTTGAATACCCAGAAATGCATTATATAACTGATCTCACATTTAATTCCTACCAAGTTTTCTGGCTAAGCTAATAAAGACAAAAATTGGAAACCAGACTCAGCATGCCAGGACAGCAGCAAGCAGAGTAGGCTTTCAGTTTTCATCATTACTTGTAGGGAGTTCAACAGGATAATTATTCCAGAGCATAAGAGTGTCACTGAGATTTGGATGAAACTCTGCCAAGCTTCAGGTTATACAAATGAATAATTAGCTGGATATAGTTTAGAAAATGAAGAGACCATAGAGGATGTTGCTTACTAAAAGCTTCAGTATTTCAGCCTTTAAACCCTCCTTGCAATTGGCAGAAATAGAACTATATAAAGCTACATTTAGGGAGACTGTCTGCTGAAAATCCAACGAGTACAATTACCCTCTTAGGTAGTTCAGTTACACTGAATTCTAGTTACAGTGAGAGTCTGTGCAAAGCAGATACACTTAACACAGCTGCAGCTCCTTTTGGAGCTGTACTATTATTGAGACCATATGGCCATTTTGCTGGTGGTGTTTCCTCTTTTATTCTCTTCTCTCGACAAATATTATATCTTTAAATGTGCTAACATCCTTCAGAGCTGGCCTGAACACTGCCGTATTTTTATCCTGAGATACTAACACTTACACATAATCAAAAACCAAGGGAAAAGTGTGCAGGTGTTCAAAATCCACCCCTCTTTTTCTTCATTAACATCAAGATCACAGCACAATTTGAAAATAAACTACAATCTTTTTTACAATGCACGTTTTAGTGCTAGAGCCTGTTGCTTGGAGTCCCAAAATCACTAACTGCCAGAGCCACCAAATTCAAAAATTCAGGTTTTATTGTTTAACCTGACCCTGTTGAAGGATTTGCCAATCAGGCTGTGCAAGTAATATGCAGAAATTAAATTCACTTAATTCCAAAACTAAGCTCTATATGACTACACAGTCTAAAAATATTTAACTACCTGATACAGGGTTGGGGGCAAAGCAGCCCTATGGATATCAGAAAGCTGAAAGTGGGGGTTTCCTCAGGTCCTGGCTACAGAAGGACAGAGCCAACATACAGTTTAATTTCTTTACAGAGTGCAGCTCTGCATAGCCTATTCTAAACAATCTTGATTTAATTTTGAAGTCCTGTTTGCCAGTAGTTTGACTACATATTAAACCTAATATATGTGTCCTGCTCTCTGCTGGGATAGAGTTAATTTTCTTCTTAGTAGCTGGTGCAGTGCTGTGTTTTGGATTTAGGATGAGAATAATGCTGGGAACACCCTGATGGTTTAGTTGTTGCTGAGTAATGCTAAAATAGAGTTCCTAAAATACTTGTGGAAATAGTCTAAATCAAGGAGTTTTCAGTTCCTCATGCTCTGCCAGCAGCCCAAACTCACCAAGGGGATATTCCATTCCACAGAGTGTCTCACTGTGGTGGTGCATCCTTCTGCCCATACCTACAGCACTACAGGAGCCCTGGCAGGCCTTGACTGAACCATTTGGGCACTGAAGTGCCCCTTTTCCAGGGCAGCAAGGCATCCCTGCCCACTGCAAGGAGCTCCTGTAGGATACAGATAGTGCAGGAAACAGCCCTGACCATAACAGGAGCATCAGCTGCCTGACCAAGGTGGGCAACAAAGGACAATCAGTCATCCCCTGACAGTCTTGGGACATTCCCTACCCAAATCACAGCCCAAGTGAAACAGGACCATTGCTTCCAGTAGTTCCCAACTTGGGATATGGAAGGATGGAAACTTACTGATGACTGAAGCTAATCATCTTGAGATCTTATTAACAGCAGTCCCAAATGAGGCCCGTGGAGCTCTCCTGGATTGCAGCTGGCTGTGCCAGCACCTCCCCCTGCCTGGAGCACCTCTCAGAGCCCAGGAGCCCTCAAGCCTGCCACGCTCAAAGGACCACCACTGCCCACAAGGCGGAGGCCGATACCCCTGCCACACAGAGACTGCTCCAAGCGCAGCTCATGCCTGGTGAGAAGCACCAAGGGATTGGATGTGAGTATTCCCTGAGCCCTAGGGGAGTTTTGGGTAGGAGTCTCTATATAGATGTATACACACCTCTCTGCCTAGGATTTGCTTATGGTATGAGTGCTGTTATTGTGGGTCTATAATGAAGTCATGGTTATAACTGTAGCAATAAGTTATATATATATATTATAGCAATAAGTTCTATAATCCTATAGAATTGCTTTTTTAAATGTTAAATTTGCTGATGATTAAGCGCTGGTAAACCCTTTTGCAGCCTTATCTTTTTGTACCCATATTCTTTGCACCCTTTCCTTCTTGCATCCCCAGTCCTCATGTAAATCATCCCAAATCAATTCTAATTCCATTTTCTTATGTGTCCTTCCCCTGTGTAGTATGTAATAGAGTGAGCCTTGCCATGGATTCATAAGTTCATATTAGGACCTGCTTTTTGCCAATACTTTTGATGGTGGTTCTTTAAGCAGTCTACTCATCTGTGAGACAGTCCCAGTGTATAAACTGGAGGGAGTTGGCCAGGAGCCATTGATTACTGTTTGGGGGCAGGCTGGGCATCAGTCAGGGGGTGGTGAGCAACTGGGTCGTGCCCTACTTTTTTTCTCTTAAGTTTTATTACTCTCTTTATCTCCTTTTCATTAGTATTACTATATCTTAGTTTATTTTAATCATTAAGCTTTTCTAACCCATTAGTTTTACCCTTCTTCCCCCTGATTCTCCTTCCCATCCCACCAGGGGCACGGGAGTGAGCAAGTGGCTGCATGGTACTCAGTTGCTGGCTGGGAGTAGACCACAGGAGTAAGAAATAGAAATACATATATAATATAAGATCAAGAAAAATGCCTGAAGGAGTATTGTAGACTAAGACCAACTAGCCAAAAAAACCAATAACAAAACCCCTCAGATCTTTTAAAATTTACCTGAGAAACACATAAACACCTGCCAAGTCCATAAATATTTTAAAAATATTTGCATATTTCTGGTAAGAAGTCTAGTTTAAGATGCTTTTGATGAAATGCAGAAGAGATTTTGGCATTTGACAGTGGCTCAGTGTTGCAGTCAAGCATTTTACATCTGCCCTGCAATAGTCCTCTCTGGAATGAGAGGAAAGTCCCATGCCACAAAAACCAGCAAAATTTACTGTTCAAGGGGAAAGAAGGATATAAAAATGAATAAAAATTAAAATAAAAAAAGAAAAAAGTAAAAAAGAAGAAAAAAGGGGAAAAAAAGAAAAAAATAAAAAGAAAAATAGGTGGAGAAAAAAAAAAAAAAGCAGCAAGGGTGGGGAAGTGCTTGTTTTATTGTTTAGCTGTCATGGAAAAGAATGCCACATGCCTCCTGTTGTTAGGATCTTTCACCAAGGAGTCATCTGTGCTGTCGTCTTGCCAGCACAGTCGCAACATAAAAACCTCATTTCTCAATTTTACTTTTGGGAACAGCAACCTGGCAGCAGCACATTTCTTTTTGGGCACAGGCCATTCTTTTAGTCCTTGGTCGGATGCCTCTTCCAGCACTTTCAGAGACATGCTTCAATTCTTATTTGATGCATGCAAAAATACAAAATTTCTTACAAACATCTAGAGGCAGAGATTAGAACACGGTCAGACAATCAGCGAGTAGTGACCCTAGAAATATTTTGCAGGTTGACATAAATGTGAAGTTGCCAGTGGGTGACACACAGAGAAAACAAATTCCCAGACTCTCCAAGGGCAATCCCACAACTCCTGGCTCCCTCTGCTCGTGCCAGGGATGAAGGTGGACAAGCTCAGCCATACACATGCCGGAGCAGACGGATTTGCACAGGGGGAGGCTCTCAGGGAGAGATCTGCCTGGGGCTAGGGGAGAGCACTTGCAGCTCCCAAAGCAACCACAAACTACAGTGCAGTCAGTACAAAGAGAGCACCAGAGTGGAAGCAGGCTGAGGCAGGATAGAATAAAGGGAGGAGGAAATGTCTATTCCTCCCAAATGCAAAAAGGAAGATATAATCAAGCACACGCGTCTGGCAGATGCAAACCAGAACCTAGCAATGTTTGCTTTTTAATCCATTTCTCTGCAGGAAAAGTAAAAGAAACATTTCTAACTCTACTTGCCCACAGTATCTCAGCTGACATTCCCGTGTGGCCATCCAAAAGCCCTTGATTCCAGATACTGTGGTCTCCTGCACATGGCTGTGTCCTATTGCCACAGCTTGGCATCAATGTCAATAAACAGTCAATTCAAAGCCAGGATTGAAACCTTCATGCAAACATGAAAGTGAGAGCTGGAGTGCTCTGAGTGAGGAGGGAACACAGCCTTTCCCAGAGGGATGTGGGACAGAACCAGGGGATTAAACCAACACAGAAGGACAAAGTGATAAACAACAGTTGTTTGGGGGGAAATTTCAAAACTACATCTATATATTTGCTTATTACAGCCAGGTATTGGGTTTTCAAAGCTGGTTTTTGGTAGCAGGGTGGCTTCTATGAGAAGTTTCTGAGAGCTTGCCTTGTGTCCCATACAGCCAGCCAACTCCAAGACGGACGCACCACTGGCCAAGGCTGAGCCCATCAGCAATGGCAATGGCACCTTGGGGATTATGTATTTAGGAAGGGAGGGGAAAAAACCTGTGCAACACCAACTGCAGCTGGAGAGAGAAGTGAGAATAAATGAGAGGAACAGACCTGCCAACACTGAGGTCAGTGAAGGAGGGGAAGGAGGTGCTCCAGGCACCAAAGCAGAGATTCTGCTGATGAAGACCACAGTGAGGCAGCTGCGGCCCTGAGCCCATGAAGGTCCATGGAGGAGGAGACCTCTGCCCTGCCCATGCAGGAGTCCCCCTCTGGAGCAGGTGGATGCCTGAAAGAAGGCTGTAACCCAATAGGAAGCCTGTTTTAAAGCAGGTTTTCTGGCAGGTCTTATGACTCTGTGGGAGACCCACAGAGGCACAGCTTGTTCCTGAAGGACTGGACCCTGTGGAAGGGACCCACACTGGAGCAGTTCACAGAGAACGGCAGCCTGTGGGAATGACACGTGCTGGAGAAGTTTGTGGAGGACTGTCTCTGGTGAAGCAGGGCAAGGGTGGGAGGAGTACTCAGTACTCCCCCTGAGGAGGAAAGTGCAGCAGAGACTGGTGATGAACTGATCACAACCCCCATTCCCCAGAGACCCTGGTGGGAAGAAGGTAGAAAAATCAGGAGTAAGGTTAAGGCCAGTAAGAAGGGAGGCGTGGGATGAAAGTGTTTTAAGAGTTATCTTTTATTTTTCATTATCCTGCTCCAATTTGATTGGCAATAAATTACATGAATTTTCCCTTGAGTCTGTTTTGTCTGGGACAGTAATTGCAGGCTGATCCCTCCCTGCCCTTCCTTATCTTGACCCACAAGGCTTTCAACATTCTTTCTCTCCAGCTTAGGAGGAGCACAATAGAGTAAATTTGGTAGCACTGGGCATCCAGCCAGAGCCAGCCCACCACAGTCCCAAAAAGGGAGGCTTGCAGGGTGGTTTTATTTGAGAGCCAGAGCAACAAAGCCATCTAATACTTTGGTTGTTTGTAGTGATTTTCCTTGAATTATGTCAGTATTTTTTCTGTATACCCAAACCTAGTGTCACTTTTTTCAGAACCACATTTGGCTTTTCCTGGTTTGATAAATTCACCTGACAGCCCTACCATTTTTATTTATTTAGAAAACAAACACACACACAAAACTATAAAAAAACTCCCCTGAAAACCTGAAATATGCAAACAGAGACATAAAAATAAGACTGGGAATAATGATGTATTTTTAGGTATCATTCTTCACACTGCATCAGATTGATGAATTTGGACCAAAGACAAAAGAGAATAGAAAGCAAAGGGCCATAGAGGGAACTTATAGAAAAACCAACTCTCACAGGACTTCTTCCTCTAGGAAAATGGGCTAAAAGGACTAAAATGTGGACTTGCTTGACTCCTCTTCTGAGAAGCAGTAGCACACACTGATAATTACTTTGTTATTGTAATTACATCTGGCAAAGCCCCACATTCATTAAGTAACCTTCAGCAATAAACTTGAAAAAGCATTTTTTTTTCAGCAAGCTATCAACATAAAAACCATGAAAAACTCTAACAGGCAACTCATCTGATTTTGCACAGCACATTTTCTTTCCCCCTAAGCATTTGATTAATGTGCTGCTTCTGCTCAATTTCTCTCTCTGCAGCAGGGTTGCTGCTGGATTCCCTGCCATCTAGTTTACTTAATATCTTTGGGACATTTCCTATAGCTCTCCAGGAATGCCATAATTGCAGGAAGAATATTAACTTGTCACCACCAGTCATAATATTTCCTGCAGCAGGCATCACTAACTTGGCTCAAGTACAAAGCAACATCAGACTTAACAAAATTCTCACTTCTAGGTTGGGAGAAAAGCAGCAACATGGTGTGTTAGAAAATATTAGTTTCTTGAGTTGTGGAGCAGCGTAGCTCCCCACCACCTGTCCCTTGATTCCCTGCCTGGATACAGCTCTCCTCTGCAGAGGCCCCTCTACTTGGCAGCCACATAAACCTGCAGTCCCTCCAGCCATGGGCTGTCTTAGTGGGAAGCTAAACAGCAGCAAACCCTCATCCATCTATTTAAAATAAAACCAAACAAGCAAACAGGAAAACCAAAGCAAAACAACAATAGCCAAGACAGACTTCTTCCCCCTTTCTGCAACACAGCCTGAAGTCAGTCCCCTCTCAAAACAGGAGGAAGTTACCACACACAGCCCTCCCCCTAGTTTTAGCTCACTCATCACACTTTGTTGGGATGCACCAGTGATGATCCAAGAGCATTTTAAATCCTCACACTTCTCTGTGCAGGCTCAGGCTCTCCATACAACCCAGTGACCGAGAGACCTCACCACCAGAGCCACCCTCACCCCTGGATATCCCCTCTACCACCGCAATCAGTTCCAGCACTGTGAACACCTGCACCAGCTGGGGCCACCTCCCCCACCACAGCTGCCAGAGCAGAGGCTGCCTTGCTGCAGGCCCCCATTCCACCATGTTTACCAGAAGACTTGGGTCAATCCTTTTCATCCTGGAGAACTGCATTTTTGGGATTAGGCTGTTTTCCAGCTGTGGCCTGACTCCTGAGGCTGGTACCCAGGGATGTCTCCCAGGATGGAGACCCTGCCAGTCTCTGCCCCAGGAGCTGGCTAACTCTGCATCACTTCACTTTACACGGGCAGTGAGTCAGCAGTGGGCCTCAGCTCTGGGGGACTCATTGCCTTGCACCTGAGCTGCAGGGCCTCCAACCTCTCAGCTCCATCCTCTGCCATCTTCCACTTCAGTTTCAAGCAGAAGTAAATCATCCACTTCAGCTAATGAAGTTCAGTCTCCCAGAGAGCTCCAGGGTAAGAGCTATTGTGTAAAAAGAGACAGTAGCAAAACCCACTTCAGCCTTCTTTGGCTGCACAGTAAAAAGTCCTGCCAAGTGCTTTGAGGGGGCAAAAACCTCAGCAGCACATTAGTTCAAGGACTGTGGAGAAGCATGTCCCAGCATCCTCAGACACATCTTGCATATAATACTTCCTTCTGGATTTTTGGCATCTCTATTGTTCAAACCAGGTTTAGACATGAGGATTAAATGGGGAGCTAAAGGAGATGGCAATTTAGCAAACCCTGATGTTTCTTATCCGAGGCAGGAGAGCCGAGTTGCTGCTCAGCCCCCCCTCACTGCCACATCCCCACATCATCAACCCAGTCACGTTTAGCCTGGTTAATTGTGGGCAGGCTGAGGGCACCAAGCTTAGCCCCCATCTGATGATCTGAGACATTTTCTTGACTGCTCTGCTGCTCTAGGGCCTCAATAATATGCACAGGGTTCTGGGTCCTTATCTGGGGACCAGATGATGGAAAATTAGGTTCTGTATTTACTATTTTTAGGTACATAAATTCTTTATTGGACCTAAATCTCAGAGCTATACTAAATGAAGGCATCAATTATTAAGTCTCGCTTCAGTAATTAGTCTTTCATGTTAGCTGAAAAGCTTAGCATTCCCTCATTTGATCAGAGGTCTCTGTCTCTGTCACTTCAGATTTATTTATGTCAGGCTTGATCTTTTAAACTTGAGGACTTATGAATTATAATGAAAATGTTCTTTAGTGTAATAAAAGTGAAGGCTAAAAGTTATTCTAATGTATGCTAATTAACTGTATATTTTATTCAACAAAAAACCCCAAACCAGTAGTTGACAGGTGCTCTTACATACTGTAAGAATTCAGCTGCACAGAGGTCACTCAAAAATGGGGTAAGACTAAATAGATCAGTCCCACCACATGATATTCCAGCCTCATCTCTTGTGCTCATCATCTCCATGTGACTTGCAAAGCAAAATTTAGACATACTGTGTCCTTTCCTTTATGAGTCTTACATACATAAAGATTACCTCAGAAAATGTTTCCTGGGTGTTTTATTTTTTTTCTTTTAGTCAAATGATACCATTACCTTTTTATTCCCTCTACGGGCCTGAAGGCTTTGACAACATTTTCAGGTGGTGTGAGGAGTGCCATTGGAGAAGGATGAAGATAAAGCTGAGTTCCTCCCCTTCATCCACTTCCTTTTCCTAGCTTAATTTATTAAAAAAAAAAAAAAAAAACAAAAAAAAACCAAAACCAAAGCCCTCATCTGTCAGCCCATCTATGCTCCTACATATGGAATAAACCAAGAGTGACAAAGATGGGACAAGCACTCCCTTGGGTGGAAAAAGCATCTTTAGGTGGTTTGGTTGCTCTGCAGGATGAAGAACCTCAAAAGAACATTGAGGCAGCTCAGGACACTCACTGTCACTCATTCAGAAACCTGCCAGTTGGACCCGCCAATCTCCCAGAGGCTCAGGTGATTGGAGGTGCCACAGTGACTCTTCTGCTCCCAGCCTGAATTTGTGTTTGTCGCCGTGATACACAGGGTGCATCTTTCCAGTACAGAGCCAGCAGAAGAGGTCTAAAGGGAAAGGAGGCTGCACAGCTTAGGACAGCTCCAGTTCAGTGCCCCTCATCACCACAGGGATGCTGTCCACAGCTGCTTTGGCCCTTCTGCCACTCAGCCACAGGGACAGTGAGCTGAGGTGGCTGCAGGTCCCCCACCGACCTGAAAGTGACTTGGGTTTGTAGATTTGATTGCCAAGCTGAATGAACATTTGGGCAGATTAGTGATGTCATTACACTTAATTGCACTGGTATTAAGCTCCCACTCACTGCATAAATTGTGCTTTTGCAATTATTAAGCTTGTTGTTGATTTAGAGCAAAGCCTTTCCTGCAGTGTCCTCACTCTCCCACTTTTTTCTGAGGACAATATCTCTCTGTGGGCTATTGGAGCAGAAGCAGTTGTGATATTTATATGCAAGGCTAAACTGCACAAAAAAGTGAGAAGAAACTGCAAGAAAAGACTTTTGTTGGTATTGCCCTTATTCAAAAACTACACAATAGCATAATTTCAAAAACAGGATCAAAGAAAATGGTTGGAAAGACATTTTAACAACACTTTTCATCCAAATTTTAGAACCCTGGAGAGGCATACAGCATTGAAATTCTCTCCACAATCATTATGTTCCTATTTTTTTGCCCAATCCTTCCGTTCCTTTGGGTAGTAACCACCCTGTTTTACCCTACCCCAGGAGGAGACTGGGGGACAAGAGATAGTCAAAGAGGTATAGGAATGAGACTGTGGCCTCATATTCTGCTCAGATGGAAAGACATCCATTTAAATAACTGCTTCCTGTGAGAAGACTCTCATGTTGCCTTTAGTGACAGCTTATTTGACATGAAAAACAGGACTCTGCCTCCTGGGCTTTTGATTCTTGGAAGCATTGCTCAAAGCAAGACTCTCCTTTTATATTTTCTCTTGTACATTTTTTTTATTTCATGTACCTGCCAATGGACTCAGATTTTTCACCCCTGAAGCACTCCACCAATCTGGCTACCTCAGGTATCAAAGCAGATTCATGTCCAGCATTTAGCTGAAATTTGGCAGCACAGATATTTGTAAATTAATAATTGCTGTCATCTCCCATGAAAGGGAAAATGGAGGTAACCATTGCTCCAGCCTAAAGCATGGGTCCACAGTCTATTCTCCTTCATGCACTTTTCAGAAGTCTGTACTCAAAAGTTTGCCTATTCTGAAGAAAAATTAGAATATTTAATGACTGCTGGTTTCCAGGCTAACACTAGGAAGTTGCAGTGAGCCAGAAGTTCTCCCTGGGGGAAAAGTCCAAACCCCAAGTGCTGGTTTTAATTTTACATGCCTGTCATTATGATGACTAGATAGATGTTTAGAGTGCTCTCAAATAAACCTTACAAGCAAAATTTACATACTTATCTGTAGTTCCCATACTTCTCACTACTATTTATTTATTACACAGGCACAAATCTTTCCCAGTAAACTGCATTAGTTAAGAATTATAGCATCATCCTAATTCCATGAACACACAACAATTTTTTTAATATCCTCATTCAAAAATGTTTCTTCTATCAGCAACAATTTTTCTTTTTTAGAGTCACCCTGCACTTCACTAGATGTCCAAGGCAATAAACAAACCAAGGAATCGAGGGAATATGAGAAGTTCCTGGGAGTCTGCATGGTGAGGGTATTCAAGATGACTCATTTGCCTTGCCACAAGAGAGGAATGAGACACTTGGGTATCTAAGCCAGTGGAAAGACAACAACTGTAGGATCACGTCATGAATCTGCATTTCCACAGTATGAACCAGCCATGAACAAAGAACCTCTTTGGGCAGGCCACAGAGTGGAGCAGAGAGCAAAGAGGTGACTCTTGTCTCCAAATCCCAGGACAAGAAAAGGATGCAGAGAGATATGGAATATCTCAGCACAATAGAAACAAACAAAATGAGTGACCACAACAAATTTGCTCTGGGCATGCCAGCAGCCATAAAGGACTCTTTCTTTTTACCACTGTAAAAGGAAATTTTTTAGAGATTAAAGAAAAGGGGATAATATGCTTTTGTAAATGCTAAAAGATAAAATGCTAGAGAGTTTTTCTCAAGCACAAAGGGAAGAATGTGTTGGAACTCAGGCCCTGAGATCAGTTCAGTTGGTTGGACCATGCTGCTAATAGCACACAGTAGGGGTTCCATCCCCAGATGGAACAGCCACTTAAAAAATGACCTTGATGGTCTTTGTGGCTCCCCTCCAACTCAGAATATTCTGTCATTCTATAATCTGCAACAATAAAAAGAAAACAAAAAAGCAAATCCAGAATGCTTTCCATGCTAGGTTTTTTGTTTGGTTTGTGTTTTTTTTGTTTTGTTTTGTTGTTTTTTTTGTTTGTTTGTTTGTTTTTGTTGTTGTTGTTGTTGTTGTTTTTAAGAGACGTCCCAATGCACTTGTTACCTGTGCTAAAAAAGTCAATCTTTCTGCTCCCTGAGTAAGCCCCAAACTGGAATAGAGTACACAAACCTAACTCTCAAATTCCTCTCTGACTGCTCAACAACACAAAAAATGTAAAATAAAATGGGGAAAAGGGAAAGATGGAAAAAGTCACATTAGGGTGGGGGGATATTGCTGGAAAATACTGAGGAGAGAGTGAATTTGCAATTGTTGGACAGTTTTGGTTTTGGGTTTTGTTGTTCAGGGATTTTTGTACGGAATTTTTAGGCTAGTGATTTTTAATTCTGGTTTTTATCATTATCTGTAAGATGTCAAAGAAATACAAAGTCAGGTGTAAAGGACCTGACTTTATAGTACCATGATTTTTCATGCCAATTTGTAATAATACCTTACCTCAGGTATAGCTCAAATACAGACCACCAAAAGCCCCCAAGATAATAACTGTCTCCAAAAAATTGCTATTATTTCCTTGAAATCAATTTTAGTTTCTTTATTTCTGAGTTAGTGGAGGCTTACAGACAGTTTCAAACCCAAGCTATATATCTGCAGAGATGAGACAGCACTTCAGTTGTCAAGGTATGTCTCTCACACAGCTCCCAAATAATGCAGGTGGAGAAAAGGACACTTGAGAACTTGATATAATCACCACAGCTGCCCCCATTGCTCAGGTTAGTACCCCCTGTCTTTCTCTTCTTCTAACTGGCTTCAAAAAAGGGGTTTTTGCTGCTAAATTACCAAACTGATAGGCAGACAAGCTGGAAGAAGTAGGAGAGCAGCTTTATGCTTGTTGAATGCAATTCCAACAGCTCCCTTAGGTACTGCAAGGCATGGCAGCCCCATGCTGATCTGCATGTGATCATGTCCATGGCCTCCACAATAACATACTTCTTTTTTTCAAAATTTCTGGCATGCTAACTGGGAGAACGCTAGTCAGATGCTTATTCCTTCTTAAGCATTTCTCACACAAATAGCCCTTTTTCACTTACACTGGAAAATGCTTTTTAACTTCTAATAGGACCAAAATGTGCAACCAGAGACAAACAGAACATAAATTTGCTTCAATGAGTTACATTTAATATGCTAGATGCCACATTAAAATGTATGAAGTCTTTTAACTCTAGCCCACAGACAAACAGAAACAACAAGAAAAATAATGAAAGGAAAATATCCTGACTTATCTTTGTAGCTGGTGGTACATCTCTACACTCTTCCTGTGCAGGAAACTGTGTTTGGATTTGTAACAGAAAGGAAGAAAAGTTTATGGTGTGCTCTGTAGTTAAAGGCTTTACATGTTTTCCATTGCAATCCTTTACTCTTGGAGCAGGCAGCTCTGTTAAAGGACAGTAAGTAGGGAGCAATGTGCAAATGAAGCCCTTCTTTACTGACAATAAAAGTTTTTTTTTCTAAACCTGATTCTATGATCACCAACCAGCAGCTCGAATTTGGAGAAATGTTTTAATTTCTAACTCTTAAGGAACGGTTTTCTTGTAGTTTCTGCCTACACAAGCAGAAACCCCTTCCAGTGTTAATGCTGTGCTAGTCTTGCTCATTTAGAGACAAGCCAAGCTCAAAAGAAGCATGCAGCTGCAGTGGTAAAACAAACTACAGCCTCTGCTCTGATCTTGATAGAGCAAAAAGGAATCCATTTTTTCCAAAAACATTTCTCTAGATAAAACAGTTTTAAGGACTTCATGTTAGCAAAAGTGAAATTTGTCCAGCATTCAGGTGTGTCCTGCCTCTTTCCAAAGGACAAGAAGTTATTCCTACACCAGCCCAGCCCATCTCTTCTTACTCCACCTGTGCTGCACAAGCAAGAGAAAGTGAAGCTACCCCACCACTGCCAGCCAAGTGGCACTCAGGAAGGTACAGTGGGTACAGTGCCTCTACAGCTGGGGCACGTTCAGAGCTTGCAAAGAGGAAAAGCACAGTGATATAATGCAGGCTACACTCCGACTCTCTGCTGACAGTCCCTGAGGACACTGAGAAATGAAAAGGTCTTTGTGTCTGTACCACCTCCACTTTATGAAGTACAATGGTACGTGACACGTTACTCCCACTTTTCACTTCTCACAGCAGAGCCTAATTCTTTATGCTTCTTTTTGCTACAAGCCACCGTGGTATTGTCTATTTAAAAAGCATTCAGACTTTGTGACTTATCAGTCTGCAGTTCAGGAGGGCCAAGCCCGCAATTCTTGGGCTATTATGCTGTCCAAATGTGCAACATGATGCCTTCAAATCTGTAAATTCCTTCTCTTCTGTTACAAAACAAGCAAGGTGACAAATGCTTCTGAATGCCAATACATTACAGAGAAGGAAATGCTAACTACAGCTGGGATAATTAAAGCAGAACCTCTCTTTATCACATTTCATACCAGATCTAGTGGGCTTTGCATGCTTGAGTGCATGAATACTGAATGTTATAATTTTGCAGAAAAAGCAAAATCCACACAAAACAGAAGCAAACCTGTCACTGGTGTAAAAGTCAAAATCAGCAGTACAGTGATGTATTCTCCCATGTTCTCATAAGAAAGTTTTCAATATATATGTTCACTTTTCTAGTCACTCAGCAAGGTTACTCTCTGTATCCCCTGAGCCAAACAAGACTAAAATACATCTTTCACAGCAAGTGTATTGCTTCAGCAAAATTTCTCAGAACACTCTGTTTAATTTGAAGGATCAAATTAATAGTGAAAGAAAAAGAAATGGAGCCAACAGTAAACTGCTGTTTAAGGAGTCATTTCAGGCTGTTGATAATCTTCTGAAGAATATTGTTATTTATTTCTAAAGGCAAATAGTATATTCCCATCAGGATCTCTATTATACGTGTTATATGCCTTTCTCTGGAGGATGAAGATCTGGCTGCATATAATTAGTCTTCAGAATAAGCTATTATTAACAATTAACACCGTATTCTAAAGCAGTTTCTCACTAAGTACATTTGTTTTCCAAAGTCAGACTAGAGAGGTCTATATGAACACTCATGTGACATTCCCAGAAAAATCAGTGCACCCAGAGAATTTAATGAATGCTACTACTAATAATTAGTAACAGTGCAGGCAGAACAGAATATTCTAGTTTTTAACCACTAAGAATTCTCCTACCAGCAGCCCAGTCATAGTGCATTGATCACAAACCATGGAGATGAGTTGCTTTCTTCATAATGATCTGTCTCCAGCAACTATGGTAGGAAAACAGCTAATATTTAGAAATAACTAAAACAGGCAATCAATAAGATATTATTTATTACATCACCAGTGCTGATAGACTGTTATAATTCATAAAAAGTTGTGAAGTTTATTGATTTTCTAAGATACTGACTTAAAATTGAGCTATATTTTCAAATCACTGAGTTTACATGAAATTATAGTTACTATACCAAAATGGGGTTTTTAGACAATTTAAGATGCAACAATGTCAATACATATTAAAGGCACAAATATATCTGGGTCCAGAACATAAAGCTGCATATGCTAATATATCAGTTGTTATGCATGAAGGGGACTTCTTGTTCTACAATAAGTAATGTACTTGTTTACAAGCCTATTCAAGATATTCCTCTGGAAGTTCATAAAAGCATGATAAACAATGGCCTAAAATTGAAAAACTCAAATTTTCCAAGTGCAATAAAACTATACCTATTGATTCTCACAAAGGCTCTTTACAATTGTAACAATAATTCGGCAAAGCAGAGAATGCTTGCTCAAATGAAAAAGCTGACATTTTTAATTTCCATGTAGCTCAACAGCTTGTTATTTCCAATAACACTAAATCAGCATCTTGTCTACTTTTCCCAAAAGGGGCACTTTATTCACTATAAGGTTACATTGTTCATTTAAATCTGCAGGGCAACAGAAATAAAAAAAAAAAATTAAAAATTAGTGATGAAATAATTAACAGCGGAAGTCATGCAAAATGTGTATTCCTCCATATGTATAAAATCCTTTCAAACAGTACTGCACGGTAGGAAAGAAAAGTTAACTATCACAGAACTGTATGACAGGAATTTATTAGAAGCATTACTCCTGTATTTCAACACTGCAGGTAGTTTCCCTGACAGGAAAATCTCCTTCCCAGGAATTAGTTATAAATGCACATCCACTTTTGATGTGCATGTAGATTTGACTTTGCTTTTGAAAGTAGAGCAGCCTCCTTTCTTCTGCAGGGTGTGTTGTGCTCCTCTTTAGAGGTCACTGGTGTAGGAATAATGCTGGAGGAGGAAGAACTCCAAACAAATGTTCAGATCTGCCATTCTCACAGTGTGACCTAAGGAAGGTCCACTTCAGGTCAAGGGTGGGAACTTTAGAGGTTTAGCTTTTCTGTGGGTTTCTGTTACCCTCAAGCTTTCCTTCCAGAGAACCAGGAAGGGGTGGAGAGAGAGAGAGAGAGAGAGAGAGAGAGACAGAGATGGTTGGGATGCTCATGAGATTCTGCAAGCTTCTGGGTTTGATCCTTCCATGCTTTTCACTGCTCTGACAGTAGCATCTCAAGGTTCCCAAAATATTAGAAAAAGAGGCAGAGGCAGCTTGGGGCTACAAAGCACATGGAGGGGATGCCAAAGAAAGTTCTTGCTGGGTACTAAAGCAAGAGTGGGGCATGGTACAAATTCTCTGCAACTTGATCTCCTGGGTCTCTTGCAGGGCTACCCAAAAACTGAGGGTTTCATCAACATAGACACTTTATCAGGTACAGCACATAAAAAATACAAAGAAAAAAAATTACAAGATTACCACTGCCAACAGTAAACAATACAGATCACCTCTAGCTACCACTTCAAGAGATTTTAAATTGTTTTTTTTAATGAAGTTACTGTAACACTGAGAAATAAATTGTTCTCTTAGGTAGCACATGTGTCTTTATAAATTCTTGTGTGCCACAATTTGTCTCTCATCCAGAAGATATTTTTCCAATGCCTTTTTTTTGGGTTTCTTTCAGCATTAAAGAAAACAGCCCTTTACCATTTTCACAAGCTTGCTTAAGTACCAAGCATATTAGCAGTCTGAAATGTTTCCATGTATGGGTGGCAGAAAAGAAGGTATAAATGGATCCTAATTCATGCTTAGGTAGCTCCATATTTGGAAGGGAAAATGAGCTTTGTAAAATTTCCTGAGGCAAGAAAGACAGGGTTTTTAATACAAAAATCTGCTCTTATGGGAATAAAGAGAAAAATCTTTGAGTTCATCAAGTATTATAAATTAACTGAGCCATCATCAGACTTTATGGTCTATCACTGTATGTGGAGAGGGAAGAAAAGATTTTCCAAGAACTTCATGGACACTGGACATGTTAGGATCATGATAACTCTACCTACCCATACCATCTGGGCTGCGGTATCTTCTCTCCTTCAATTATTAAACTTCCAAATAAAGGATTTTATTTATTTATGCTTTGTTCCCTACAGGTAAAACAATTTTGATAAGGGAGGATAATTTAGATCTGTTACAAAAGTGAAAAAATAAATATATATAAATTAACAGGGATTCTTTTCCCAGAGATCATATTTAAAAGTCAAAGCAAATAAAACCTGAATGGGTTTAAGTATCCATGCTTGTGTCTCAAACATTGCCACAGGATCTCCAAAAAATATGGTCTTTTCAGCAGGTCCTGAGACTCTTTAAAATGAAAGAAACCACAAAGCCCAGCACTTCCATAGGTTGGTAACTGGAAACAAGTTAGAGACTGGTAATAGGAAACAAGGCTTTAACCTAAGATATCTCAGGGAATCAAGGACAATAAACTTTGAACATTACCTGTCCCTTTCTGAAAAATCAGTTCCGAAAGGCACTAAAACACGCCCCACACACATCAGATTGAAACAATACAAAAACCCCAGTCTTCCTCACTTACCACCAGGTTGGTGTGGGCACTCATTCCCCTGGCCAAGACCTAATTAAAGAGGCCCCTGGAAAATATTGACCGTAGCAAAACCCGCTGCAGTGGGAAAGGCTGCTGTCCTTAGAGGTGCTTGTTCACGCCCTCTGCAGAAAGGCACAGCAACCACAGGAGAGCCAGCAGCACAGAGGGGCAGAGACCCTGCACCTCCCCCAGGGCAAGGATGGAGCAACTGCCAGAAGCTCTGGAGCACATGATGGAAGAAAAGGAATCCTGATGAGTTGTTGAAACAAAATAGCAAGAAACACAACTTAAGGTATGGCAACCAAAGAGCATATTTTTTAATATCAAGGAAAAAAAATAGTAATTTCTGTGCTGGGTAAGTCAAGCCTTTATTGCTAAACCAGCTTAAATTAAAGCAGGTGGCAAACTGCTATACTCTGTAACCAATGAAAGCATAAAAATCAATTTCACAAATTATTCCTTAACATTCCAGTTGTAGCAAGCAGGAGATTCAGGAAAAGTTATTTTAATTAAAAACTTTATTTTTCATTACAATTCACAGTTTATACATGGCAAGAGGAACCCTTGCCATGTGGACATTCAGAACACTGTGCTGGGGAGACAAGGGTCTTTGTTATAAGAGCATTGCTCGGTGCTGTGTCATGGAACTTTCTTAGTTTTAAAAGCGTATTCTCTGTAAATGTTAATTGACTGATATTTACACTGAATGTACATATTAACTTATATTTATTAGAAAACAAGCTAAGCATCCAAAAAACATGAACATTCATATCTTGTATGTTATCTAATGGTCAGAGATGCTGTAAGATTTGCCACTTGAATCATGCCCAATCAGCAAAGTCCCATTCTTTTTTAATTTACAGAGCCTAAATTTTTCTTTAAGGCCTGTTCTATTCATTTTATGTACAGCCAGGTTACAACAGACTAAACATAAGGAAAAAAATGCAAAATTATCCATTCCATCCTGCATTTCTTCTGAATCTCATGTACAACCTATAAGTAAAACAGAAGGTACAAAATTAATGTGTTTTCTTAAAACCAATAAAGAAAACCCACAGTCTGGTTTAGAGCTGCTTCTTGTCAGCCTATCCTGTCTGAACAATCATCGGTATTCAGATTGTGCTATTTATCAGCTCTTCTTCATGCCTGCATTGATATTCAGAGCCATTTCTATTTGAAATGTAGAAAGTCACAGTGATACCAGTTTCAATTGCATTCCCACGTTAGCCACAGCTCTGGCACAGGCAGCCCACGTGACATTCAGGAAAGCACTCCACCAGGATTCCTGGGTAAAATATCATGTAGCCTCTGGGGTGACTTGGCTTAAAAAGGAAATTAAGAATCCTTTTCATACCAAATATCTGGCAGAAGGTTTATGTTTATTAAAAATAGCTGTATTCTTCTGCATTGTTTTTTTCATGTGATTATTAGAACACAGCAATTTAAAGCCTCCCCCCTGCCTCTCATCAAAACAGTAATTTTTACTTGCTCTTGTCATCTCCCAAATAATTTAGTGATAGATAAGCTGCAGATTTTTTTGGTACATCTGATGCAGAGAAAAACAACTGCTGAACACTGCTTGGAAAACTAAGACCTGATAAGGGTCTGCAAATCCCACAAGTCAGCATGAATAAGTATCAGCTGGACCTGAGTAAAACAAAATGCTTCTAGGGGACAGGTTTGCAACTTTTGAAACTGCAGTGCCTTTAAATTTGGAGCTAACAACATCAATTGATGATTGTTGAGTTTTGGCATTCATTCATGCTGGTTGGTATCTTCACAACAGACACCTTTGAAACACCACCATTTCAAGAAGAACGAAAGGTTTAAATGAAATACACTTCTCATGCAAAAAACCCAAACAAACAAAAGTCGTACAGGAACTGTAGAGGTTCTGGTTCTTCAAAAGATAAGGCACTGACCAAAATTTCTTAGGTAAAAGGCTGCATAAGAATTTCTTGCCATTTACAAATGTGTTGTAGTCCAGAAATTGTCCATTCCTAGGCTCAGTAAGGTAGACCCTGAAATTTTAAGGACTGATCCCTCAAAGCTACATTGTTACCATAAACAAGTGAGATTCATTCGTGAGGCCGTATGGCACATTAGAAGTGAAAAACAGTCTGGGCAGATAAAGGCAGAAAACATTGCTTGTTCCAGCATCTTTTGGAAACAGCAGTGCCATTCATCTATGTGTCTCTGAAGAGATGCGATGGTAACTCGGGACTGGAGTTTTTCTGTGGAACTCATGCACACATATAAAATGCTGCTAGCACTGGTCATCGACAGGGTGGAAAAAAAAAAGGTGTATGGCTAGTCTAAGCCAAGAGCTTCCCAAGGGCTGGGATCCAAAGTCATGGCTACTTAATGTTCTCGATCACGGCTATCTCTTCTGCTGCACAGTGCGGCGTCAAACCATTCATGTAAATGCTGTCCGTCTTTGTCAGAGCTGGCAAGAGGTCCTTCTCGCTGGTCAGGTGGTTCACTGACAGTGTTCTCTTGCAGGGGGTCAGGTCTTGGTTGTGGTTGACAGCAAGTTCTGCAGAGAGCTTCCTTTTGATGGAGGTGGCCCGCTGGAACTTGTCGTAGATCTCCACACTCAGGCGCCTCCGAGTCTCCTTGAACTCGGCGGTGACGTTGGCTGTCCACTCTGCAGCATGGGCTCTGAACTCCCCGACCTGCAACAAAAATCAGCAATAAAAAGGAAGCATTATGGCACCAAGGACTTCAGACACTGTTTATCTTCAGGAGCATGGAGAGAGTGCAGGGCTGCCAGAGAGCTACCGCTGCCACTGGCACAAATTTCTCGTGCTAAAGGCTCACTCTTTTATTGACAGCAGCTAAAGAAGAAATGTTGCACTAGTAAGAGTTAACAACAGTTCCAAAAACACAAAAATCTTCTCTGCTGATTTTTTTTTTTATTTTATTATTGTTATTGTAGGCAGTCAGCAATACAGGGAAGCTGCAGAGGCTTGACAGCTGCACAATACCCAGCTGGTCAAGGGATGCTGAAATCCCAGCAATCCAGGCTGTGTTATGTATTGTTACTAGGGTGAGGGGTTATTTATGAGCACTTTCACTTCCAAGTGTCTCTGGAAAGATCCTTGGGAGACTTGGCAAAGAATTTTCTAAATTTAGACAGAAAAGCTTTTTCAAAGGAAACCATTGGCTGTTTGCATTCTCCTTTCCTGTACTTGCTCAAAGATGGCACCAACACAGCAACAGTTAAAAGTCATCTCAGTGGCATGTCTGCTTCCCAGCCTGAATCCCAAATCATCCTTATTTGTCCTCAGATATGGCCTAAGGTAGACTAAGCAGATCTACTCTGAAGTAAACTGTGGCCTGTCATTTATTTATTATTTACATTTTGGCACTTGTATTTCAGTCAAACCAGTGTTACATTAAATGACTTATGTAGGTAACTAAAGGAGGCACCTTTGTTGATATTATCTCATTGTAACTCAAAAGGAAATAGATTGTTTCTCTTTAAATCTCTTCTCCCTCAACAGTTTAATACTGGGACGGTACAGCACACGGAATATAGACTACTCATAAGTATAACTCCAAAAGTGAAGCATTCCAGGAGACTTTAACCCACATAAATAGTCTAATTGGTACTGTTCAGTCCAGAATTTCAATCACTGGCAAGCAAACATTGACTTGGTAAGCACGGAAATGAAAAAATAATTTACACAGAGAAATATAGGGGGCAAACCATTAGAGAAAAAGCCACAAGGTTATTCATGCTTTGCAGTGCAGTGGAAAACAGGAATATGATGAAGGTAAAAATTAATCAGCTCATCCAGGGGTGACAGAGTTTCAGGAAAACTTTCCCCCCTCCAGAAACAAAACAAGATGATCTCTTTACCCAAGAGTCATTTTATTACATTTATCTCTACTTCAGTGAATTACACAGATGACAAATGTAGACAAAGGTCTGTTTTCTAAAACAAGGGTAGCTATTTGCAATACACAGAGGACTCACCTAGTTGAATGATTATTAGTATTTAATTTGTGCAGCTAGGATCAGACACATTAAACTTCAGATCTGAAAATAATGAAATCTGCAATGCTGAAACATCTCAGGTGCTCCAATATTTTACTAATAGCAAACAAGTAATAAAAATATGATAAATACTATAAGTGCACACCCTGGGGCAGTTTATTTCCTTTTCCTAAGCCTTACTAAAGGGAGGGTGCCCAGGTCCTAGAGAATGGCTCTGTCTAGGGGATCAAAGAGCCAGTACACAGGTTTCCTCTTTACTGTATATATATGTACCCCTCACCAGTTGTGTAAGCATTTGACAGACCAGGTATTTTGCTCAGGCACACATATCTGGCATTGCATGTGGTCACATCCAAGAGATGCTATCAGGATTTAAAATTAATATTTCAATTTTTTATTTTTTTCTTTTTAAGTCCCCATGTAATTTCATATTTGTCCAGGAGAGAAAATCAACTGACCTTGCTTCTGAAGAAAGCAAGTATATGCCATAAACTCTAGGATAGGCTCAGAATGTTCCTGGTGGTGGACCTGTCTTGCACAGGGCAAGCTGTTCTTGGGCATTCAAGTTTTTCAGGAGAATCTTAAAATTGTAGTTGTTGGGATATCTGATCTCTGAATTCTAGTGAGATTTCTTTGGGGAAGCAAGTTTATGCAGCCAGCTGAAGAGCATTAATACATGTGCCTTTGGAGATAGGCTCATTCCAATTAAGGTGGTGTGGAACACTACCATGGTGGACACAATTCTACCTGCCCATGCACCAAAGTTGTGATGTTGGTTTATATTAAAATTGTAGGAGAAAAACACAAATTGAAATATGGTGTTATTAATGCTATTGCTAAGAAGAGTCAAGATGCATTAGTAGAAAAACAGAGAGAATTGGAACACATTAAGAACCAGGAGTTCAGAACCAGCATGCCCCAAATCACTGCTTTTGGCCCCTACTTTTCATGTGAACTGAAATGCATTCAAAAATATTACCTCTTTGAAACAAAACTCTGAATTCCATAGCACTACAGACTCAAGCAGGGTTGGAAGAAAAGGATGATAAGAAAAGAAACATGTCATTTTAACTACCAGTGCACATTAGTAACTTGCTTATATAATTTAATCCGTCCTTGATCCATAGGGACATATCTGTAATGTGTTCAGGTTCTGTCTGTCCTTAGGTTATGACATTTTAACACAGTGCATTACAGCTCCTCTTCATCTGGGCTCTGACAACCAAAACATGTCTCATGCAGAGCAACTGAAATGCCAGTTGCTGTGCTGCTGAAAAGAAATTAAATTCTTGGCATACCTACATACTGTAAGAAAAATTTACTTTCCTCCAGATCTCTTGCCTCATTACAGCACAGTTCTGTAGACTCTGCAGCTGTCATAGTTGGGGGCAGTGTGACATGAGGACAAGGACTCTTAGTCACAGAAATTATTGACAACTACATACTTAACATAAGGCTGAATGTCACAGAATATTTCAGAAGCAATAGGAAAAACATGTCACAGTGATACCACCTGACTCAGCCATACAAGAAGCAGCACTAATTTGGTGATGCTTCTCACTTTAACCTTCAGGGAAGAGAAATGCTGCTAGTAATGGGGACATGGTCCCTATCCCAGCTCCTGAATTGACTTCCTCCACATCAAAATCCAAATTAGACTGCAAGGTGTTAGACATATTTCACAAGGAGTATCAACCTAGCTACGCTGAACATCAACAGTAAGTAACTGCATTCTGTATCTAAGAAGCAGGAACCAGCACCCTACTGCCTTATGATTTCAGGGAAGACAGGTCTCAATAACAAGTTCTCGAGAGTTATGGTATATAGTAACACAACTAAGTATTCCACACAGAACACCTCACCACAAAATAAAACAAAACAAAAATTTAAAAATAAAAAGACACCAAAAAACCAAAACAACACCCAAAACCCAACACCCACAGCTTTTCCAACAAATGAACAGCATTGACCCAATTCCTTGCCCAGCCCAGGTCACCTGCCCTCCAGCTACCACTGCCAGGGTATCCCATATGATCTGCACCATATCCAACAACCCTATGAGGATGTCTCAAATACCACAGGTCATCTCCAATAACACCTCCCAATGTCTGTGCCAATTTATGTGTCTACCTGTGGTGGAGATGTCACATTTACTCATTTAGGATATAATGAGAAACTGCCTCTGAACCATTTGTGGACACTGTTCTAATCATTCTTGTTAAAGTCATTACTGGGTTTTTGGGGGGGTTTTGTAGTGAAAAACAAGCAGACATCAGTGAAGTACTGCATGAACTTCCTGAATGACCAAACAGTTCCCAGGCTGCCTGATCACCAATATAACTTCAAGACAGATATACTGAATTTGACAGAACTAGAAAAAACCCCATGGACATTAAGCCACCACTCCTTCACCCACGCCTGCCAAAATCCATCTAAATGAATAATGTCCTAGAACTGGCTCTCAGTCAATATCTCTAGTAGGGTCAAAAGTTCCTATGCAGTTTCATTGCTACTGTGTTTTAGCTTTCTGTCCAGCCAAGCTCTGCACTTGGGTAAAGGCCAACAGCATAAACCAGAATGTAAAAATGTCCAAGGAGATGCTACTGTTGAAACTAAAAAAACATTTGAACATACTGAAGGACCTGCTTTATCCTTCAGTACATTTGCTCTAATTTCTTATACTTGTCAAGAGTTTGAGATTCTTTCTGGACACTCACAAAATTATCCAAATACTAATGCACACAAAACTTCCCACCATTCAGGAAAACCACTCATCCTATTAAGTGTCTGGAAAGCACAAGCCATGTAGCCATATACAAGTAATCTGTACTTTGAATTAAGCCACATCTGTGCTCTAGCAGGAAAACAAACAATCAAAAGCATAATTAAGGACATCCTTAAATAGACCAAGACAAATGCACTTGCCTAACTTAACTTTGCCTTAGTTTTGCTCCTCTGTCACAGGGATATTCTTGAGAAACCCCAACATCACAGTAAAATCAGTTAATCTACTTCTGCTTACAGAGGGGGAAGAAATATATCCTGCTTGGATGGAGCTCAGATATATGACATGAAAGCTATGATATATTCAGAAGGAGGTATACCAGTGAGTAGAAAATAAGAAAAAAATAGCATTATATATATGTCATGCAAGAAAATGAAAACATATATTTCAAAGTAATGTGTGCAGCTTTTTCTGTCATAGCTAAGCATTATGTTGTTTCCCTTTGGCATACAGGGCTCATACATTTTATGATGAGCATGTTAGTGCAAGCCAAAAAAATTGAATTTAAAAAGCAAGTAGATGAGCTGGAGGTACCCATTTGACTAAATATTAGGGTGAAAAACAGGTGCCCTTCCTTACAGATATTCTTAATGGTCTACATGTTGACCAGTATATAATTTCTCACATTTTTCCCTAATGCATTCTCCAAATTTTCATAGCTTCATTTTTCCTCTCCAGTGTACTTTATCCTGCTACTTAAAAATAACACATCCAATTAACCTCTCTATGGTATGCTACTCAGACAAAACTAGAAAGTGCATTACATGTCAAATTATGCAAGCAGCAGAATACAGAGCATAGCATTTTGTCTTAGCTCTCAGGAAATTCAGCCAGTGTTCGCAGAAATTGTTCACAAAGCTCCTTTAAAAAAATGTAGGTACAGAGAGGGGTGATGGGTTTAACAACTCATCTGCTGGGTGGGTTTATCCCTGAGTGCATCAGAGGGGTTTCCTACCTGCCATCTCACTTTTCTGCAGTTCTGGGCAGGCATATGCTGTCTTTTCCCATGCAAGTTGCTGTATGACACAAATTTCTATTCACCACCTCAGTTTCTATAGGCTAGAGAAGACCAGAGTGCAGAAGAGAAAAAGAGAAGCTTCACAAAAAATTTTAGTGAAACCTGTGCATTTGCTGCACATGAAGGGAATCTCATTTATATTCCACCTAAAATTCCCAACCCAGTGATCTGCCTTTCAGTATTTCTGCTATTATCATGTTATTAGTACATATCCAAAATACCTGTGAGAGGTGTTTAGAGAACAGTGTGCTCTACTTGTCTTTAAATGTAAACAGCCACAAAATGCAAGAAATACCACAGGCATTAATGAGATACCTATGCTGAGCTTTCCCAGGTCCACCATGTTCTATGATGAACCACCCTCTTCTATACCTTCATCCTGTCAGGACCTCGGTTCTGTAGCAGGCAGCTCTCCTTCACCAGGTCTTCAAGGTACCAGACTTTGATTTCAAGATGAATGGCACACATGAAGCAGTAAGTGATGCCTTTTTTGGTTCCACTCACTGGTATACACACCCCTCTGTTTTTCAGATAAATATCAGAGGGAAAAAGACTCTCTTTTGTGAAATTGTGAAACCTTCTGGGGTAAGGCTTCAGTTACATAGACAATTGTATTTTTGTAGCCATGGTGGTCAGAAATTTTTGGGAACAATACTCTCCTGATAGAAACTGGATTGTTGAGTCCCATAATAAGCAATGATTGTGAGTTCATTCTGGTGAGCAATGATTGTTTGGTTTCACCCACATAACCTCCATGAACACATCTGATGTCTTGGATGAAATAAACCACATTCTCCAATGGGAATGCAGAGACCCCATGAATTTTGATTATTTTATTTGTGGAGGAACATTTATGGTGGCAGCTGTGGGAATATGTTTTGTGGAGATGTAACAGATGGCAGATGCAAGGAATGGCCTTTTCCTCTCTCACGGTTTGATTCAACAAAATAAAAACAGCCTAAAAAATCATGCCTGCAAAACAGAAGCAGATATACTAAGAGTCAACACAGTTATTTTGTTTCACGATTTGTTTTTTCCATAAATATGAAGACTGTATGCTAGGTATTTCCTCAGAGTTACTATTGAATATTGCCCATCAGATATGTCTTTTTATAGATCTGCATGTGTGTAGTCTCAGTAGTGTAGACAAGTTATGGGCTTGATTATCTCACTCTCTATTGCTCTGCTTTATTATTAACTTCCAATGATAAAGATAAAAAGAAAAAAAAAGTTGAAATTTTCCTTTAAAAATCAGTGGTATTTAGTGGTTTCAGCTGCCTCAGAGAGCCATCCAACCCCTCTTTCAACCTGGTGAGAGTGAATGGCGTGCACCTGTATTAGCCACAAGAAACTACTTAGGTTTGCATAAAGCTCTACCAGCTGAGCCTGAGGTGGTTCAGGGGAACAGAGTGTCTCCTCTGCCTGTGCTACACAGCCAATGACTTGGCTGCAGCCAGGAATAGCAAACATTTTAAGAACTGTACTAGAAGCATAATGAAACCCAAGCCACAGGCAGTTGAAAGACTGCCTAAACTTTCTCCCAGAGGAAAGAGACAACAATTGTTTCATAAACTCACTGGACTTTATTTAGCTTATATGCTAGAAAAGAGCAAACATAAAAAAAGACTTTTAATTTTTACTTGGTAATAAGGAATGGTTATATTAACTACTTGGTCTAGTCCCAGAAAGAACTATTTATTTCTTAACTACCTAGTGTCAATATCTGGAGTGATATTTATGTGAAATATTAAAGCTCCACTTTGGCTGCTCAACAACAGTATTACAACTGCACCTATCCCTTGTGAAAGGCAGTATTCTGTAGCTTTTTTGGTCCCTTTTATCTGCAATTGCAGAGTATTTTCCTCAACGTCAACACACCTGCTTGCAAGGGCATTCTGCTGAACTTGCTTTGTCTGGGTACTCATCCTCAAAACAGCTATCAGATTCATACACTTAGCATCAGTAACATTCTGGAGTATTTTTCTAACAATATCCAAGCACTGAGATTATCCTAAAAAAAACAAGTAAGGTTTTCAGGAATATTAATCATGAAGATACCAGTGATATTTAACCTGAAATATTTTCAGCCCACAATAAAGTAAACCACAGATATATTTTTGCTGTAACAAAGGATCAATTACATCTTATCTCCAAAAATTAAGATTTCTCAATGTAGATCATCATAACATACATTCTGGGATCTTCATGAGTAATTAACTCCAAGAAATGCCATTGTTATAACTGATCTCTCTTTAATCAATTTCTCTTATTATGAAGTATAAGTCTCTTGCTCAGTTTTATTTTTGCAAATTCAATAGCTCTTGCCTTCACTCCCTTGCTGCATGCAGCCTTCACTGCAGTAATTCTTCCCCAAACACTGTGGGAGAGCAGGGCCAGGCACAGGGGCTGCCATGAGAGACACTGACAGTGTCCCCATGCCTTGGGCCATGCTGCTCCTCATGGAAGTGTCCTTGGCAGCACATCTCCTGTAATCAGTAGCCCAGCAGGACCTGGTACTCAATATGCAATAACAAAACAGCAGTTTCTAAATGCTTGGTATGCCCAGCTAAGAGGCATTATACAAATATAAATATAACCACAGCAAAACTGTGGAGATGTTATCTGTGTGTGTGCTGAATCTGAAGTGAAGCAAGCATCACGTGTCCAAAGTACACAAAACTATGAGGAAAGATCTCAAAAAAGTGTCAAAAGCCATTAGCTGTTTAGTTTTCCTGGAATTCTCAGAACAAGATGTTCTTTCCTATCCATTATTGCACACATTGCCACAGCAGACTTTTAAAAGACTGATCAATATAGGAGCTCAGTATTACAGACTGTTGCTAGGGCAGGTTCAGGAACCTCACCAGGATAACCTAAACTCATAGAAAGGAAGAGAACAAATTGCATTCAGAACCAGGCCAGTCATTTCCATCTCCTCCTTATGCCAAAACCACTCTTTATGCATCCCTGAGACTCTGGGCTGCTAGAGAGAGACTGTACTCCCACCTTTTATTTTGTGTTTGTTTTGGATGAATTTTTTTTCCTGTTTCTAGTCAAATTCAACTGGAGACAAGCAGTTGTTTTGACTATAGAAAGATTTTATATTTCTCTCCATCTCATAGAAATCATTAAAAACAATCACCTTTTCAAACATGGCTGTTCCTTCCCAAATAGACATTTCTGCACATCTTGGATGTACTGGAAAAATAAAACCTCTTAATGCAAGACAGATTTCTCTTCAGATGCTTCCCTTGCCATTTTTGTAGCTCTCTGCACTCTTCCTGAAGTTTAGACCAAAAATCTAGTGACTGTTTTCCAGTATACCAGTATATACCATTTCCAGTTTATACTTTTTAACATCTGCAGCAGTACCACCACTTTGCTACAGAAACTTGATTAATCCCTGCTTGCACATCTTAGAATTGCTATCCTTAATAATCACTGCCTTGCAAAATTACTTTGCACACCATGGCTTTGACACTTTGTCTCCCATAAATATTTCCAATTCAGTGCTTTCTAGGAACAGACTTCCATCACATCAGCCTGAGCAATTCAGTGAACTTGTGGATATAAAATTTGCAAAACTGCTGCGGTTTGGTTTGGTTTTTTGGGTTTTGGTTGGTAAGGGTTTTGTGGTTTTGTTTTGTTGGGATTTGTTTTGAGTTTTTTTATGTTTTTGCCTATTTCTCTTTTATGTTTTGGATTGTTTGTCTGTTTTCTTTTGCCAGGAGGTGGGAGGGTTGGTTGCTTGGGGGGAGCGGATATAAGAAAAGTCCAAACAGTTGTTTTCTTCAACAGAAGCTGACTCATCTCACTTGAAACAATGTAAAATGGACCAACAAGTGACTCTGACCACCAGGCTGAAGAGTTCTTTACCATCTTCATCTCTAAGTGAACAGATTTTGTTTCTTGAAACAGGGAGAGCCAGGTCAAGAGTTCATTGAACAACTGAACATCTTCTTCCTCCTCTTTGGTCATACACCTCACTACTCATCATCTGAGGACAGTCTGTTTGCCTGGAGGGTGAAAACCCTTCAAAACTGTTTCTCACTTGGGCCCACTAATTTTTTTCATTTTTTTCATTTTTTTCATTTTTTTCATTTTTTCATGCATACAAGCCTACATCTAGATTTTCTCTTTGGGGGCTATGAGAAATGAGCTCAAGTTCTCTTTCTGCTGGTCCCTTATGCTGGGTGACCACCTTCAGCCTAAAGCTAATAAAAAGGCAACAAATAATATAGGGAGAGCAATAACCTCCACAGCATCATCATGACAAGTCTAATTCTGTTTTGACAGACTTGAGTGACAGTTCTGTCACTGGTGCCAAGAAGATTAAGCTGAATGATGATTCAGATGAGTCAAATTTGTTGAATTTGTTTATAAATATCAAATATAGCAGCTGCCTCTTGAATTTCCACAAGAAGTGAATGTTCTACTTCTCACAAAATTTTAGGCTTGGTCTTTAAAGCTGGCTGCATGTTGCTCAATTCAAAAGACAGATAGGCAGCATGAAAAAATCATTTGTCCAAACTAAGCTGATATCTAATATAAGTCTGTCACCTGGACTCTTGATACATAGTAAAGGGAACAGGCTCATCCAGGATCTATAGCCCAAATGCCTACAACTGCTGGTTTGGTGGGCATGTTTTGCTGAAAATTCTGGAATTCAGAAGCTCTGCATACAGAAGTAAAAGAAAAAATGCGACAAGGAAAAAAATCCTGCTGAAAATTTACCTTTCAAAGAGACTAAAATCAGAAGACTTTAAAAGTGCTCTGAGTAATCAGAGTGTAGAGAATAATGAAGAGGAGGGAGTTTAAGGCAAGCTAGTATAGCTGAGGCTGAACTTCAGAGACAGATCGCCTACTTAAGATTACAGCTCACAGCATGTTCCAGTGACTTTCTGACATTTCATCTATCTTACTGTATGAGCTGGTTCCAGATCTATCCTTCTAAAACTCCCACTTCTGTCTCTACTTGTCTTTCACTTTCCTCCCCATTTGATGCATTCAAAGTTCTCCAGAGTGTTTCAGGAGACAAAAGCCACCAGAGCAACTGACTGACATACTGGTTATCTGGATTTAAATAACAAAATATAGCAGTTCTGTGCATTAGTGCATTTCTGATCAGATTTTTTTTGTCTCAGATCCTCTTGCATTTGGCAAACTTTCCTGCTAGTGTACTGGAAAGAATATAGATGTTTTATTTTGTTGAAACAGTGAAATGCATTATTACCTCAAAGTCTTATGTAAACTGCTTCTAATAACAACACCACTACATTAAAATATATGAATAGAACTAGAGATTTTAGGTGATATCCATTAACAGCATGGTTCCTCCCTGGAATAAGGAGGACTTCCCTTCATGTCCTAAATATGCTGGTATTTATTGATACTTTTTACTTTAGACTAAAGGAAAAGGCAAAAAAGAGATTATGTCTGCCTACGAAAAGAGATATACCTCTAATGATATCTAGTTTTGGTTGTTGGGGGGAAGTAAAGAACAACATTTGCAACCTCTCTGTCTCACTCTGGACTCAGGTAACATTCTCTAGATTTTGCTACTTAGACCGCTGAAACCAGCACAATTGGTCACTACTGAATGATCTGCTCCTTCCTGTATCTAAAACATGTTAAACCACTGTTTTCTAGGAAAGCAGAATACAAGTCCTATACAAAACCTTGTTTATTTGTTTATACCCATAACAATCCCCATAATTTTCAGGAAAGTGTTCAGCATCCTATTTCCTAGGAAATACATTAAACTGCTTCAGCTTTCAGAGTGCACTGATCATAGTTCTGTAGATTTTTTCATGGGCTCTCTATCTCAATAGGTTTTAATATATAGATTGTTTCCCACTTCAAAGGCTACTTTTAGGTATAAGGGACTATTTCCCCAAGTACTGACAGTTAAAAAATACACTCCATACTTTGAACTAGGTTTTTTCATTGCACACATGGATATGGGAACTCTAGAGTGGTTCCTCTGCTACAATCTGCATCCATAGAGGCTGGAACAGCCCACTGTAAATTTAGGTTCAACTGGAAAAAAGATAAGACATTCAGTCTCATCTGGTTTCTGCTGGCACAGAAGAGAGTTGACCACTGCATTTCCACTAAACTCCTTCAGCATCTTCACTCAGATTTTCCCAGGAAGATAGCAAGAATGGGCTAAGAAGTTTTTATCATAAAATGAAACCTGTAGAAAACTGCATATTTGTAAAATGCTTATAGCCAATCTTATAACAAAAGGCAATATATTTATATTACTTTCTTCCTACAAAGCATCATCAGGATAGAAGATGGAATATTTTTTTGTATTTTCTTATTACTACACAAGGTATATCATAATTCAATTCTCTCTGGTCTCTGCCATTGTTAAAACTATTGAATTTTAAACTACTAAAGCATTTTATTTCTGCTATGAATTCTCACACATGCTTGGGCAATGGCTTAAGAAGTAGGGAGGGAGATTTCTGACCATCAGAGATATGATTAATTGAACAAATGGCACCAATTATGTTATGTCTGTCTTTAATCTAACCTAACACACATGAGACTTTTATACAGCAGAATTCCCAATACCTGCTTCAGCCAAGGGAACTCTGATATATCTGAAGAATGAAGCTTTCCTTGCTGTAGACAAAATGAATATGCTTGTTTAGGCTATAAAGGTGAGCAAGAATGAAAAGATGGACTAGGTCACACATTCCCAGTGCCTGAGAAAAGAAAGCTCAGCACTGCACTGCATAACCTGGCAAAGAGTTTTCCCTGATAAAAATAGGAATGCTTTTGATGTGTTAGAGGTATTCTTTGATTTCTTCCATTTATGTGTCTTTAAATGCCTTCCAGAATTAGTCTATATTGAAATAGCTTCACAAAGAGCTACAAATTTCAAGCATTCTTAATATATTATCATCATTATAAGATTAAAACCTCATTGTGTTATATATTCAACTATGTAGTTAAGATACTAAGAGCTCTGGATAAGATGTCTGGATAACAGAAAAGATTATGAGAAAACCGAGGTTAAAGATCAGATTAATTCTAGGAAGTAGTGTGAAGAACTAAAATGTCTCAACAGTGTCTGAGAAAATGCAGCAAAAACAAGCCTGGAGAATATTTTTGCATAGTCTGAAGTCATAATGCCTCAGTCACATCATATTTTTTTCCAAAACATCCAGACACAAGTAACCTAGGTAAACTAAAGACAACTTAGGAAATGCCCCAAGCTGACAAGAGTTAGACACCAGGAGACTGCCCAGAGGAAACACCACTCTTAGAATCATGGAATATCCCGAGTTCAAAGGGACCCACAAGGATAACTGAAATCCAACTCTTGGTCCTGCACAAAGATTCCAAGGTGTGCCTGAGAGCACTGTCCAAATGCTTTGTGAACTCTGGCAGGCTTGGTGCTGTGACCTCTTCCCTGGGGAGCCTGTGCCAGTGTTCTCCTACTTCTTCCTACTGGAGAAGGGAAAATGGGTGAGACCAACCCAATTCTGAATTTCAAAATAACCAAATACAACCATGCAGGTTACTGGCATTTGAGATGATGCATTTTTCCCTGCAGCCAGAGTAAGCCATGTAAGGCTGGCTGTTAAAGGCAGCCTCAGTACTTTTCTAGAAAACAGAACTGTGATCCCGTCAGCTGTTGAAGCTGCAAATGAGAACACTCAGATGATACCTGCTGCTCCCTATCTGTGCAAGGCACTAGTAAAGCTCATTGTGGAAGGGAAGTCATAAATACCCTTTCAAATGTACAGCATGTGGCAAAAGATGGCACTCTTGAACTGAAACTGTTTGAATAAACATTGTCCTCTACATCAGGGCTAAGTGGTTATGAATTGCCTGCTAAAAGTGCACTCAGAGCAGACCTGTCACGGGGCTGTCTCTAACTATGAGCACAGCAAGGGCAATGGAAAAGGGCTTCCCACCCCACATTCCTTACAAAGTCAGCTTAATCCTGCCCAAGACCCCAGCTTCCCCCCCTGCTGCCTGCTGCCCTGCTCCTGCTCAGAAGGTGGCAGGCACCCTGAGGGACTGCAGCCACTGAAAGCAAGTAGAAGAAGCCACCCTTTAGAGCAAAGGCTTTGGGAACTCCAGGATTGCCAGGAATACATCCAGGCATTGATGCCATGCCCTGCAGCTAGGAAAACTATTCAAAACAATATAAGTAGCAGGCCACTGCACAGTAGCCAACATATTCATTCCATCAAAAACAAATTAGAGTTTTTATGTTTGAGTAGCATAAATCAACTGAAGCGTGCAAGAGAACTCAAGCTAAATTAGAGGGAAATAATATGTTACTTCAAACAAAATTAATTTCTCAGACTTCCAGTAAAACCTGGACTATGCACGCTACAATTGAAGGAAATTTTATTTACATTCAAACATTTTCAAAAACAGGACATTTTCTTAAATGACAAAACTTAACATAAAATGTATCATTTGGATTATAAACACAAGTGAAAACAAGATAAAACAAGTGAAATTTACAAGTGAAAACATATTTCAATTGAAAGCAATATACTTGACTACAAATATTGAATAATTATGTGGAAGATATTATGGTAAAATACACCCAGGAATAGTTAAACAATTCATTCCAACACCTTGCATGATATTAAAAATTTATTTTCTTACCACTATAGAGTATGGTATCTGAAATATAACCACTTAAGTACTTTCTTTACATATCTGCATCACTTATAGAAACAAAACAGAATTATTTTTAGCTGAAAAATTGAGGCCTACATTCCACTACCTAGAACAGTAGTTTAGGATTTTTTTCCACATAAATCAAGTGCAACTATTCATATACACTTAATTTAATAATACATTTAATCTCATTTTCTGTGCAGACATATGAAAATAAACCACTATGTTTAAATTGACTGCTACCCAGTTTCCTGCAGTTTGAGCTGCAGCGTTACAGTTCATACACAAACAGCTTTGACCCGTGCACCCTTAGAGCAAAAGCAACTACAAGCTCACCTGGGATCTATTCAAAGATTTTAAAAAGGAATATTTCTTCCCTTTTCAAAATATTCTTACCTCTTCCTTTGTCTTTTTTGATATGACCCTTAGCCAGTCTCCAATCATGCTGAGGACAGCTGCAAAGTAAGCCAGCCCAACAAGGATCCAGAACCACACCACTGGTTTGTAAAAATCTAGGTATTCAATGTCTGATCCGCCTGAAAAACAATACAGTAAAAATTAATTCACACTTAATAGCTATAGATAAAAAGATGTTTTAAATTAATTTTCCTAGAAAAAAAAGAGTTAAGTTTCTTACATCTTCTGTATTTTTACACATGCAAAATATTTTTTAAAATGTGAACAAATTCTATAAATTAGTTCACTCTTAACAGTAACGTGTAAGTTTGCAAATTTTAGACAAAAATTGTTAATAATTCATAATAACTGTTGAATGAACACAAGCTGATTCAACTTCTGATACACTATCATTGAAGATAGAGGTCACTGAAGACAGCTTGAATGAAATGACTTGCCACCTGCTCCAAAAGATGATGCTGTACCAGAGTTTTAAGTATTGTCCCAAAGAATGCAATGTGTTCATATCCTGAGAAATCTGTTTTTGCAAAAACTTTAAAACATCTAAATACTTATATAAAACCTTTAGCCCAGTAAAGAAAGAGTAGCACCTGTGTTAACAAGTGTCCCTGGTGGGTAGGCAAACATTTTCTTGTCCATACTGCAGAAGGAAACCAGAGTGCGGGGACTTGAGCTGAACTGATCATACCACCCCTCCCACCCACCCACCCCAAAAAAGGTGGCTAAAAGAAGTGTGCTGAAGGCAAGTTTTTTGAATCCCACAGCTAGTGGGATCAGCACCAGTCACTTCTTTTCAGTGTTCAAGTATAAAAAAGTATAAATTTCAGAGGTGTCTGTAATAGAGCTTTCAGGTATAATACAGCTATAAGGAACAGATGTCTTATTTCCACACAAAAATAAGTTATGTTCATCCAGAGCTCCTGACAACACCAAATTACTCACACTGCACATCTTGCCATGCAATAAAACAGAAGCCATAAACTTGTAATTCAGCTGTGTTACAACAAATAAAGCCAGACTTCTAGTTTGGGCTGCTGCAAGAAGTTTGATGGGTGTATCTGCCCATAATTGAAGAGACTTTGAAGAGACTTTGCAGTAAAACCTTCTCAGGCACAATTAAGTAGCCTGTGCAGGTACATAGCACTTTGTTTTATGAATCTGCAGCCTATACTGAAGCAAATCAAAGGAAAATTGCCCCCAAAATATCCAGCGCCTTGTCATGGTATTGAGATTGACGCTCATAGAGAATAATGTTTTTATTTAGCCTTATTATGACTGAGATTACATGAAAATAACAAAGAACTTTACTGACAGCTAGCTTTGTATGGAACCCCTCCCAGACAGAAATTTTATTTTCATGTCAATGACACCTTTTCATAAAAAAATAAAGAAAAGCATTGAGCTGCAATGGTTTGCTCATCTATCCAAGAGATGAATCCATACTGTGAAAGTGGATATTCTTTGATGCCTTTGTAGTCCCAAGCAGAGGTAGAAGACAGAGCTCTGTTTAGAACAGAAGACATCCAGCCACCAAAGGGGCTGAGTTTGTCACAGCACAAGACAAACAAAACACCAAATCATTTGTTAACAACATCCATCTCATGTCAATCTAGTAAAGCAGTATTTTAGAGATGATTCACCCAAAATTCATTGTAATTCAAAAAAATGGCTGATTACCACTGTTTTTGCTATAGTAATGGGCCACTCTTGGTGGTTCATTCTTTTCTTCAGCTGTTCATACAATGCAGAAGAAAGTATCGTAGAAAGCACCCCTATGGTTGGTTTTTAATTTTTGGCATATTATTTTTATAAACTGAAACTGGACACTATCTCTGCCAGTCTGCAGGAAGCACTTCCTTCACAGTTTGTAATTATTTTATTTCAGCAAAGTTAATCACAGGGGCAAGAGTTAGGACAAATTCATGTTCAGCCAAGTTTTCTGTGCTGTCTGGCCAGGAGATGGCTCCATCTAGCCATGCCCAAAGAAGCTCAGCTCTCCTGAAACTGAAGGGACAACAGGTATCCAAAGAAATACTCTAGGATAAGGCTTCAAAGCTAGAACCTTTATTAGCTGTTTAGCTTCTGAATTTGAAGGACTTCTTGGATGATTCTGCAATTTAATCAAATGTCAAGGGACAGAGACAGACATACCTGAGGATGTTTGTCCTGACATAACTGTCTCTTGTGATGCTCAAACTGCCATAATGAAGTTACCTGGGAATGTCATTAAACAGGATTTCATAGAGAAATGTGATCAGAACTCAACTGTACTGAATTTAAACTACAAGAATTCATTAGCTACCAAATTCACTTAAATGGATATGAATGCATTTGGGTACGAGTACGCATAGCTAAATGTACTTTTACTACAGTATATGAGATAATCTAATGATTTTATGGGCAACATCATAAAAAGCATATCAATATGATACACTATCATGTTTCTTTTGCAAATCAAATTGGTTCATGCAGCCCTCTAGGAAGCTAAATGCTGAGTAGGCAGAAGATGAAGTTTGTTGCTTATTTGGCAAACCCAGTTTTGCAGGCTGAGGGACAAAGCTTTTCCCAGCTTTCTTTAGCCTCTACCCAAAATGGGTTCAAGTCACAATGAAGAAGAAATCTAGCAGTCTCACTGCCATAATCTGCTACCAAGAGCCCCCCCCCCCCCCCCCCCCCCCCAGTTTACTGCCAAGGTGTTTTCTGGTAAAGATTTGATCTAAAGTTGCTTGAAGACTATGAGAAAAACAGTTTTCCCATCCATCAACATCACAGGCTACTGAATTGCTGCTGCCACCATTCTCACATCTGCCAAATGAATTCTATTTGGGATTTTCAACACTTTGGAAAACATAAGTTGTTCTATGGCCCAAACATATTCCTTACTAAGGTCAAGAACTCTGTTTCAGTGAAGAAAGGCATTAGTGAATATCTCAGGCATGCTTTAGGACAGATTCTGGTTCTCAAGTTAGAAGTATATATATATCTGGATCAGGGTTAGAAGTATTTTTCACTTATTTATTTATTTATGTAAAACAAGCCCTTTGAAAGTAAATAATTGTCTTCATTGTTGCCACTCGTTTTTCTCATTCTTTCTACAGTAACTGGCTCAAAATAGAAACATGTAATTATTTCTATAAAGTTGGTTGGCTTTGCATTTTTACTTCACAATTAGAAGGAGAGAATAGAAAGTGCTGTCGATATTGAGTATCTTAGTTCCATACCAGCAAAAATTTCTGGGTTATTCAAAAGTTGGCACTGCAAACAAGGAAATGTCTATAATTTTTCATCAGCAGTAAAAATTACTCTGGATATAGAAAAATTATATAATCCAGTTTTAATTTCAGAATAACAAATAGCTGTCTACCATCCCTCTTGGCAGAAACCTGACAAACATGTTTAATGCAGAGATGCAATTTGTCCCACTCCAAAGACACATGGAGGTTCAGCCCTGCAGCTTGAAAGGAATTACCTCTGAGGACTGCAAAAAAAAAGGGAGGGGACAGAGAAAGACTAGCTCATGTGGAAATGCAGAAGGCTGGGGCCAAGATAGCATTGCACTGTCAGAGATGGAATGTAAGTGGGCCAGAGAAGCCACTTGATGCCACTCAGTGGAAAATGGAGAGCTACTTCAGGAAACAAAGCACAGCTCTAAAACACTCCTCACATGCTGTCCTGCACAGACATCAGGCAAGTCAGAGCTCCATCTTCAGCTTAAAGCACAGCTCACAGCAGAGAGCCCCTATTACGGACACCAAGTTCTGAGGGGGCAAAGAGCTCCTCCAAATGCCAAAAAGGGACTCAGAGTCTCTGGAAGGGCACAGAGCTCTCCTCCAGGATGCTAGACACACCCCTGGCTCAGCATGGCAGCAATTTCTCTCTGCTGGTGTGTGGTATCACACAGTGCCAGCAGATCAACTGGGCTGCTATGACCACCGGGTCAAGTGCCCCAGTTTGGTGACATTAAATGACACTGAAATATCTCATTTCTCTCCAAACTGGGTCTCAGGCCAAGCAACACAGTGCAGAGACAGGTATGTGTATCACAGTGGCTATACAGCAGAGTTGATTACAAAATGAAACAGTGAAAAAGCAGCAAGTTAAAAATCAGGGTTTAAACATGGAAAATAAGCCAGAAACAAACAAACAAACAAACAAAAAACCCAAACAAAACAAAACAAAACAAACCCCAAAAAAACAAACAAACAAAAAAACCAAACCAAAACAAAAAAAAAAAAAACACTCCCACAAAAGCAACAAGAGTTGGAATACATTTTTAAAGTAACATTTTCAGAATTCTGTGATCTGTTTCACCAAACCAGTTGAGACAATCTTATATCATCATTATGCTCCACTGTGAAACAGACTACGGATATGTCATTTATATTTTTGCCTTCTACTTAATTTAGTCAAGTTTGGGACATGTCACCTAATTTAGATTTGAAGTCGGTTAGATTAATGCCATTAGAAATATTTGAATATACTTTCCAAACTGCACTGCAAGTTAAAGAATTTATCTGTACATGTGAACAATATATTGCCAATTATACAGATATATTCATGTGCCTCAGTGCAAACCTTAGTACCCAGAAATATATTTCATTGTACTGAAATCATGACATATTCAACATGAGAAGATTTATTTTTCTCTTTCACAAGAGAAAATAAATAGTTTTGGTTGGGTTTTCTTCTGTCATGTTAAAGTCAATGTTTTCTCTTGAAAACCAGAAAAGGGATGTTTGACTGTGTCCTGATATTCATAAGGCAGTGCAGGCTGTAGAGTACAGGTTTTTTTTCCTTTTTTTGCAACAAGATACAATAATCTTTCTTCAAATAAAAAAAAAAAATTCTCTCCCTCCAAAAAAATTAAACCATTCCAAACATTTGAAAAATCAAGTAATTTCATAAGACAGAGAAGCAGTCAATTTTTTTTTTGAATACTGTTCATATATTTTCCTGAACATGAACTGCAAGGGCTTTTCATCTTTTCCTTTCTTGCATGCACCAGGAGTGATCAGTCTATTATGTTTTCCTTAAGGCTTTTCTTGCTGATGGAAACCCCAGCTGAAGTTTCCACAGACTCCAATAACTCGTTAGACTCTGACTAACAAAGGGAACATTTCCTCATTCTGGTTTCTGCAAATAGAGTACATGGTCTGCAGGACAAAAAAGAAAGTTCTAAAAAAAATCCTGGACAACTAAAAGAATTTCTAATATGACAGCCTGTACTACAGTCAACGATACCATTAAATTCCTGAATCCTGTGTTCAGCTCTTGGTTCCCTCTTGGTACAGCTGTTGAGTAACACTCTGTTCTTTACCGCCTGAAAGTTCTTCAGGGCTTCTTTACAGCTCTTACTTGCAGTGGCACCAGAAAGCAGAAAGTTTCATGCTAGTGAAAAATGATGGGTATTTCAGAAATTTTTCCCCACACACCAACACAAATGTTAAAACAACCACGGGATTACAGGGGCTTGTAAAATTATTGTTTTTTTTTCTCTGAGATGGCAGTTCCCAGAAAAAAAAAGATTTGAAAGTTTTCAAATATATAGGAATTTGAGGGTTTTGAGGGAACTTTATGGGCCAAAACTGACACACATATATGGATTTTTATGTGGGCCTCCAGAGTGCTAAAAGAATTATCAATTTGATTTTTATTGCAAGAAGTACACTCTGATATAATTGCCAAGCAGACCATCAATGCCCACCACTATGCTAAAAGTTTGACTATAATGCTAAGTGGAAGAAGGTAATTTTCATTTTAAGTATTGTTTAAGGAAAAAAGTCAGAAAACCAAATAAATGAATGCCAGTGTGAGGAGTTTTTCAAAATGTACTGCATCTAGGCACCAACCAGGCTGCAGCATCATTCCTTCTGCTGGTTTTTGCCTCACCATGGCAAAACAGAACCAAGACCAGCATGCTCTAGAACCACAATATTCTATCATGACCACCTCTTTTACAGCCTTATACAGAATACAGGTCTTAACTCCTTGTGTTTCTCCCTTGTTTGTGACACCCAGTTTTCCTAAACTTCACAGAGATTTCTCCAGACCGAGCACACCACAAAAATATCTGTGGCCCTGACTGTCCACTCTGTAGTTATGGCTTACCTAAAGGAGAAACACACAAACCAAAAAATCATGAAGAACATGAAAAAAATCATGATTTGTTGGGGTGCAAAAAAATTCTGCATACTTCCTCAAAATTAGGAAGAAGGAAGCCTAGCTCTTAGGACAAATTCTATCAGCTCTATTGAGAATTACAATGTCAGTTTCCTTCAAATAATTTTTTACTTATATACACACCAATGACTGAAAACTTCAACAATGCAAAGCTCAATTAATACCTTACCTCTTTTTCAAAATTTTTATTTAACTGGCCAATTATGTACTGCAAAGAAATCAAAGTTTTGAAAAATCCATCAAGTCATCGGCCAAAACCAGAGTATTTTAGTTCACCCAAAGATATCATTGACTTCATCCCTGTTCAGAATATAGTCCCATGGGAATGTTAACCACCCAGTTTGATGGAGACAGCCACTTAACCTTGCTCTCTTGAGCATTGTCTCTGCAAGTACAAATCCCACTGCCCCTTTAAGTCAATAAAATATTGCAGTTCAAATAGAAGTCTTATGTGTGTCGCTCAAAGAAATTAGACAACATTTCTGATGCTTTGAAATAATGAGTACAGTAGATTTGAAATTAAATAAAGAACATCTTCAAGTGAATCATAAAAGGCCATCAGCTATAGAACAATATAATTCAAGGGCATTCTGTAGAAAGTGTTTCCTGGTAGAATTAAAAAGCAGACAATGTAGGAAAAAATTATGATATCAAATGGTCTACAAATAGAAAAGTCTATGGAAATTTATAATGGGAGTAATGATGAATGTACTCAGTGTTCTAGTTAGAGCCAAGTGGGCCATTTCACATAATGCTTTACAGTAAATATAACCAGGCCTTTATACACTATCATTTTTATTCCCTGTGATACACATACCCTTTAGGAATGAAACTCTAAAACACCCAGATTCTTGACTTAGAAACAGCATAAATTCTTTATTTCATTTCATGCTAGTTGTTATCTGACCAGAATCACAAATTCTGAAGACAAAATGAAAATAAGAAAAAGAATACAGGAAAGAAAATGGAAAGGCAAAAGTCAAGACACATACAAAGACATTTGGAAACATCACAAAATAACTATGTAAAAGTCAAAAGAAATTTGTTTTGCTATTTTACAGTTCAGTTCTATAATTTACAAGAATCTTTGGCAAGTTTGCAAGCAGTCTAAAAATGAAGGCTGCCTGAGTAGCTTAGTATCTTCAACAACAACTAATTTTACCCCCATTTTTCCCACATCATTTATAAATTTGTCAAGCAGTTCCAGCACTTTAGAGGTCCTTGTTGGACCTCACCAACCTGAAAAACCTCTGCCAGTGACAAGACCATTTACTGCCATCAAGGCAAAACTTCAGGCAAAACATCTACAAGAGGAGTTACCCAACCTGAGAACTCAGCTTGGCACACTTGGACTCACACAACAGCCACGGGCACAGACAAGACACAGGACGAGCCCAGAACCTGCCTCTATTAAAAACAATTCCCTCCAGTAGAGTCTCTCACTGAGAGCAGACCAGCACAAAAGGCCTTGTGAGCCACCTTTGCCTTACACTGAATTCAGAGGTGGGAGAGAGGCATTTCATGAGAGAAATGAGGGTTCTGTATCAGCAGAAGGCCAAGGAAAGCAAGTCTCAGGTTTGGAGCACAAAGCTCTGAGTTCCTCATCCTCACCTCTACACATCACTGATTTGGATCAATGTGCACAAACAGCACATACTTACACAAATCTAAGAGGTGAACTAATACCTCTGACATCTTTTCAAGAAAAAAGTTAAGACAGAGAACTGGCCCAGGCTTTTTTTTAGCTCAGTATATCAAAGTTATTTACAACTAATTCAGCTTAATGGAACCATAAGAATTGGACACGTTATCTATGGGTTGTGCTAATACTTCTTCTGACATTACAAAAAACACATGGGCAAATGTGTACTGACAAAGAGTCACAGAGTAGGATGCAGCAGATCCTACAGAACACAGACATTTCAATGGCAGAAAGAGAGCTCTGGAATATTTTGAAAGTAATGGATGCACACAAAACTTATATCACTTCACATGGTGAGGCATTTCAAACAAGCCCAGCTGAAAAATGTATTCAGATTAAAATGCTCTGTTAGTACTTGCACTTTGTAAACTGTAAGCAAAATAAAACAAAACCCTTACCTGAATGATACTCTACTTAATTTTTAATAGAATAGGAAGAGAAAAAAAACAGTAAGCAGAGAAATGCACCATGAATTTCACCATCCCACCTCTTGTCTCTACACTGCCACATCAACCAAAACAAAGACGACCCCATCACATGAATGATGAGGGATAAAACTGGGAGAGGGGTACCACAAGACAGTTATAACTGTCCCAAAACTAAAAAAAAAAAAAAAAAAAAAAAAAAAAGCAGAATAAATATCACTGTGCAAGACATTATAAGACAAAGAGTTATGAAAAAAATCTTACCTGCAACATAGTCACCAAATCCAATGGTAGTTAAAGTGATGACCACAAAGTAAATTGCATCTAATGTGTTCCAGCCTTCTATGTGCTTGAATATAACTGCAGGGAGGGCAACAAACAGCACGCAGCCAAACAGAATGAATATTATTGTTGAAATGATGCGAATCTTTGTCTGACTCACATTCCATTTCTGGAAAGGAAAGGGGAAAGAGAGGAAACCCATTGATAATAAAACTGCACCCATGCACATCAGCACCCATCACCCCCCAGTGTGCGCTACATAGCTTTAGAGGACTGCATTATAATTCTCAAAAAAATAGGAAAACTCAAGCAGGATTTTATTCTGAAAAGGGTTTCAAAGCAAGCATGACTATCCTAGGAAACATTTGCCAGCAGTAAATGCAGAGCAGGGCTGGACTCTTCATGGGTGAGCAGGATGTGTAGCACTCAGTAATACCAGCAGCTGATGATGTAAAAGTTTTGAGGGCTGTCTAGATATTTGAGTGAGTTACAAGTAGTGCATGCACCTGCAATTTCTCTCATTTTGTACATCCACAAATAATCAACTAAATAAAGTGAATTTTAATAATTTAAAATCAAATAATCAGCTAAACCATATCCTACAAAGCAGAGTTGGAAGGGATGTAAGACAGCCAAATCTGTCCAAGGACAAAATAAACCTGCCTAAGGCACTGGCCAGGCAACCTGTGATCATACTCTTGTAATCTGATAATTTTCCTAATTCTTAACCTACATCTCAACTCCTTCTGTTTAGGTATACTGTTTATGGTCCTATCCAAGACAAATACAGAAATTGCTAATTTTCTCTTTCCAGCAAACTTTCACATGTGTTCTCTTTCAGTTACATGTTCTTTTAACCAAATTTATTTATTTCCTTTTTCTCCCCTTCCTATTTTTCTTGCAATCCCTTGGCACCAGCAAACTAGCCCATGTTTCATTAAGTGCTCTACTCAAAAGTAGATGTCAAAAAAATAGCGCAAAATTTAATGGAATGAGCCTTTCTTATGCTTTGCCTATTTTCCATGGCAGTATGACATTAACCCATGTTAGCATGTTAACTTCTAGAGTCCACAGAACATTTCCATAAAATTGCACCTAGACAGCTGTTTCCTGACATGCAGCTGCATATTTTATTATTCCTTCATATATTACTTTGAATTTGTCCTGCTTAAATTTAATGCTATCTGGTCAGACTGCTTTTCAGAAATTTTAAGATCATTTTGATCCTCCAAGTTTTAGTTGTCTCCCCAGCTTGAGACCATCTGCAGATTTAATGAACCACGTCATTTAGCTGTGGTGTATGCTATTAACATTTTTCTAAATTGCACTACAGCTAGAACAGACCCCTGCAAAATTCCCTTTTGCATGCCCAGCCAATTTGACATTTTTCATCCATCCAATGCATGTCAGTTCAACCTAAAAGAAGGGATTATACAAGAAACTTCCACAGAAATCGACTGAAAATGAAATCATGGTGCTCACAATGGATGTTTTCTTGTTTTTAAGTTTCAGTGGGAACAGTGTTTACAGTCAGCATGACCAAGGTCAAGCTTTTGTAACCCAGAACAGAGTAATAGCTTGTGTTATGGCAAAATAACACAAGCTGTTACACCTGCTCTGACCCATCAGCATCTCCCAGTTCTTTAGGCAAGCTAATAAACAGAATTAGAGTGTGTTCCAGACTGCAACATCAAGATCAGTGTTTTCACTCAGATATTGTCAAAAGAGGGAATGATACTGCTTTTTATCTTGGGGCATTCTTCTTGTAGGGATACACCCGGAATTTAAAAAACGAAAATCATTATCTCTACAAGCAAAAGAGAGGCATGAAATGATCTCAGAACTTCTATACCTTTAAGAAAAAAAAAAAAAAATCTGCTATGAAAACCCAGAAATTATAAAATGTTCTTATGGAATGTCCTTGCCTTTTTCAGACAAATCTCAATGGAAATCTATGTTATTCACCAGTACCTTGTCTGGACACAAACTGATGTTTCAAAGCCAAAAATGCCTTTTCTTAAAAAGCTTTCAAGCTTGTGTTTGCCTGTTACATAAGACTACTTAGCATAGGCACAGTTTGCTTTGCATCAAAAACAAAGCCATGTCAGACCTTTTCCATAAAGAAAAGGTGTCCTGCATGCAAGGGTAGGGCTTGGTGTGGAAAACCAGTCCTAACACTTGCACTGCTGATGCAAACAGCTAAAAAGTTGGTTACTAAGCATTCATTGCTTCAAAAATCTCAGTGAATATGTTTCTTATCACAATCTAGATAAAAGCCTTTAAGGGTAAGCATCACAGCAAGCTTATGAGTAGCAAGGAAAGAGCAAAACCAAAATTATTTGGGAATTATTCCTCTTCCCAGCCATAACAATAGTAGAGAATATGTCTTCACCCAATTCTCAGAGGTGCTCATTAGCAAGTTCAGACTGTGCCAAGTCCTTCCTACCTTTTCCTGCACATCTGATTGCAACAATGAGCTGTACCCTGTTTTCCAGGCTTTTCATTTCACTTGTGAGATTCAGAACAAGCAACAAAAGAACAAAATGAGGCAGTCAGCATACTCACAACAAAGGTATCTTCTACTTTGGCAATTCCTTTTCCAAAGATTGTCCCTAGTTGATCTCCAACACCAGCCAACAGAAAACCAAACAGAGGAATTCCCAGTAAGGCATAGATGATACAGAATATCTTTCCACCTTGTGTGCGTGGGGAGATGTTTCCAAAGCCTAAATTACAAACAACTTGAGATGTTTAATAGGTTACACATAATACATTATAAGTTTTAAAAGAACTGTGGGAGCTGAACAGTTAAAAACAGGCTCACCAGGTTAACCATATGACACAGCAAACATTGAGAGAAATTAAATGAAAATGTAGGTTGTACAATCCTCTTGGAGCTACTTTCTTATCATCTACTACATGTAGTTAATAGCAATTGATTGATCTATGCCTTAGGCTGCCAGTGCCTGTCACTGGGCATTTAACAGGCTGCAGCACCTGTAAATTACACAGGTGTAAACACAACACAGCACCTGCAAACAACACAATTTTCCTTCACATGGGCCAAGCTTCAAAGTAGCTTTAAAAAAGCCCAAACCACCTGGATGAACAAAACAGGGATTTCTACCATAAATGGGACTGCCTAGATTCTTCATTATTAAAGGCTTTGGTTCCTTCAAACAAAGCTTAGAGATACAGCTCGTGGCTCTGTCCATTTGAAAGTGGAAATCATTTTGTCTTCACAGGCTTGTGCAAAAGAGCAGCCCAAATTCCTGTGATGGCTCCATTGCTGCTGGTCCACTCAGAACAGAGAAAGTGAAATACAAAGAGCACAGAGCCTAGCACCTGTGGAATGCCCTCAGTACATCTCCCACAATCAGTATTTAATGATTTGGACAAGGTAACACAGGCAGAACCCTACAAAAAAGTTACATGAGCTTAAGTCCTGGGTTTTAATTCAAACTTTTTTCTCCTCCAAAGGATCAGCCATTTTTTGAGGGAGCGGTAGCAGTAACACCCCAAAATTTCTGACATTATTTCATTTTTTAGCAGAACAACATGCCCTTCAAAGGAGGGAAAAGGGAAAAGTTGTCATAAAAAAGCTTATCTTTAGAAATCAGACAAAAGCTTCTTTTAACATTACCCTCTTGTTAGAAAAATAACTTGCAAATAAAAAGCAAAGTGGTTTGGTATATAGTTGAGAAATTGGTCTAAGTGTCTTAAATTTTTCATAAGAAAAACATCATATGCAGACAAATCTCTCAAAGAAAATCCTTTTTTTGGGAAACAATTGGACAAATTTTATTTTTAAAATAGCTTAACATTTTTTTCACAACCTGACAAGATTCCTACAATATAGAGCCCATTTAATGAATGCCTTAGCTATTGTATTTAAATAGCATTTGTATTTAAAGATTCTGAGCATGATGGTTTAAAACGTAGATTTTCTTTATGAAACCTATTATCTTAATTTCTGGTTCTGCTCTCTTGTAGGTAAGCTACACCAAAGCTCTGTGGCTAAAACTACTTTTTCCTTTAGGAACACACAAGACAAAACTGTTCCTCACTTCACTTGGAATGGATTGCTCAGAGAAGCTGTGGGTGCCCCATCCCTGGAAGTGTTCAAGGCCAGGTTGGATGGAGCTCTGAGCAACATGGTCTAGTGTAAGGTGCCTCTGCCCACGGCAGGGAAATAAGAACTAGATGATCTTTTAAGATCCCTTCCAACCCTGGTCATTTTATGATTCATTACCATAAAATTAAATTACAATGGGAACATATTTTACTCCTAGATAATTCTCTCCGAAATGAATTTTCAGACTGCACTTCTGTAAAAAACAAATGCAATATTGATAGAATTCAGTCAGAGAAAAGAAAGTTGATATTTAAATTTTCCCTAAGTTTTAGCTCATAAAACTTGTCAAAAAAAAAAAAAAGAAAAAAAAAACAAAGGAACAAAATCACAGAAAATACTAATTACAGGTTGCAGAGTCCTACAATCTTGCAAATGTTCCCTGCACTAATATATGAAAGAAAGCCTGACTCAGAAAACTGGGAAAAAGTCACAGCAACTTTAGACCAACCCAATATGCTTCCTTAAACCAGAGTCAGGGTTAAAATTATAATTCAGGAAATTTCAGCTCCACTGAGTTCACTCTGTCCCTTCGTGCACCAAGGAGTAAAGTTTTAAAATAAAATTAGCTCATCACCAATCAAAAGGGGACAAACAGATCCAAGCTACTCTGTTTTCATAAACATGCCTGTTTATGCATCAACAGAAGCTTGAATTGTTCCAGGTTATAATTCCTGGGAGGTCTTAATGCAATTCAGAATCAGGGGTCTGGATACACCAGATTTAGAAAACTCATGCTAGGGGATTTGGCAGTCACGTTTTATTTACTTCTCTACAAAAGCAATGTCTTGCAATGGTGACAAAACACCAGCCCAGTGGAGCACATGCCAAGCAGGCAGTTTTGCTTGGCTGGCCCCATAAAACAAGCAGGCACTCTGTGAGCATCCCAGGGCTCTTACAGAGGCTGTTGCTCTGCAGCATGCTCCTCATCTGCTGCTAATTGGTATGAGGACACCAAGTTCACATTCAGCTCTGGGTGCTCTCCCTAAATCAGACTTATATCTTCCTTGAAGGAAGGAAGGATGCTAGCTCACTTTTATGCTCAAATTCTTGTTTGTCATCCTAAAAACTACCAAATGCTTTTCTTCCATAAACACAGAAAAGGTATTTTGTGATAATTGTATGACTAAATCACACATTACTGGATAAAATAGCACTTTACCAGGTAGCAGTTCATTTCTGTCCAGATGCTCACTGAGCATAACACAAACCATGGGTAGGGTACATACTTTAGTGACCTGATCTACCAAGGGGTTTCCATCACACATTAATCACATTTCCTACTGTGTCATGTTTTATAACAGTCTGCTGCTGTACACCACAGCCTACTTTGAGAGTTACACAAGTTGTCCTTAAATCCTACTCTCATCTTCTCCAGTGAAAACCTAATCCATTATTTATGCAACGGGAGAGAAAACGTATTTATATTTCATATGGTTGATGTAATTCCCAAGAGGTTTGTGTCAGAAAAGAATTATAAATTTCTTTCTTTACATAATTATAATAAAGACAAAAAAGAGGAATTCTGTTGCTAGGTAAAAACCAAGGAAACCTCAATTTTGGCTGGGAGAAGAGAATGTGGCCATAGGAATTCTGCTGCATATCCCTGTGTACCACAGAGCTCCTGCATGTGGAGGGCAGTCTGGCCCTAGTAGCAATGCGGTAGCTCCCTGGCATATTTTCATTTCAGAGTTCCCCTTTCCACTCAAGAGGCAGCATAAAGACTGGCCAGGACTGCCTTGCTCACAGAGAAACCTTAGGGAATCAGCCACTTGACAATGCAGTCTGCTGGCTCTTCCCTGCCCCAGATCTTCTTGCTTGGATGGGATGGGGACAGGATGTGCCCACTGCAACCGCACAGGCAGCCTCAGTGCCTTGCTTATTCTTCACATTTTCAGTCCTGTGCTGCTCATCCCTTCCCCTGTTTCTGAGGGGGAAATTCCTAGAACTGGTCCATTCCCCACTTCAACCCAATATACTTGGGTTTGATTGTAGAAATTACCAAGCTGATTGATTTAAACTTCTAAATTCATCGGAAAGCTTCTCTCAAAGCTTTTCATCAATGCTATCTGCCATGAGCAGTACCGAGTACAAAATTTAACTTGCTAAATGGAATCTGTTTCATCCAAAATACTGTCAGCATCCTTTTCAGACTGTCCTTCCCCAATGCACCCTCCCCACTTCACTTTCATAACCAGGAGGATGATTTGCCTCCTAATTTAACCAAATCCCCTTCATGTTCTGCTAAATTCTCAGTATGCTTTTAATGAACAAAGGACTTGTCTCTAACAAGCAACTGTGGGCAAGAAATGCATTTTACAAGGAGCATCCAGTAACCCTTGAGTGAATTCTGATTCTTTGATTCTGTGTGAATTAAGAATAAAAGCCCATTGTAAGTAGATTGTAACTAATTGCTCCACTCAAAAAAGTAACATATTCCAGGGTTTCAGCTCAAAACTCCTAGGAGTCCCTGAGATTCAAATCAGGTTCAAAGGAAATCTCTATCCCTTTGGTCAGCTACAGAGGTGGAAGCAGGGGCATGCAAAATGAAAAGGATTAAAAAAAAAAAAAAAAACCAAAAAAAATGAAACAAAGAAATATTTTATAGGATTCTTTACTTTGATGTAGTCTTTTTTGACATATTTCTGGGAGAATGAAAACATCTGTAACTTTCCCATGAGAAGCAGATTCACTGTTAAGCAGATATAAGTAACTTTAATATAGTTAGAATACAGTTATATTTTACTGCTTTTGAGCAAAACAATGTTTGAAGTTTCAAATTCTAGTTGAGTCTTCCCCCATGACAAACAATAGATTATATTGCAAATATGAAAAAGCTTGAAATGCTATAAATTCTCATAAAATTGACATGATACTTTTGTTTAGATGGCAAGCATCCTTGTATTCAAACCTTCATAAAAAGGAAGACTGAAAACTAATTTAATTTTTTTTTTCTGTTTTAAATAGAGAGAGCAATTCCTTTGCTTTCTAGTTAACCAATATCTTCAGAAAACTCTTGTGGATACACAAAGTGGGTTAGAAATATAGAGACTCCAAAACGAGCATGTTTTTTACATAAAATTCCTAGACAAAGCAGGGCATCTACTGAAACTACCTAGCTGCAATTAAGTATGTGAGAGATTATAGGTGCTTTTGAGAATTCTAAGACTAGATTTTACTTGCTAAATTGACTGGAAGAGAGTGCTACCACCTATGATTCATTTATTTCAAGTACCTCAGGTAGAATTGAAAGTTCTGGGGAAGTTCTGAAACATTTTCTTTCTATACAAGGAAATGTAAATTCAAGTACAAGCAAATGTTTTCTCCATGTTTATGACAAACCTCAGATTAAACAAAGCATCATTCATGAGACATCAAAAAGAAATAAAGTTTAAATTATCCCAAGTTAATGCTGTATAGTTTAAGGTATGAGAAACTACTCTCAGCAGTAGGTTTGGATATGCAGTCCATTGATGGAAGAGCTCAGTACTGAGGATAAATGATTTGGTGAACAGGCACACTCTTAATTACACAAAAGTGGATTAGAGAAAGTTGATACTGAGGTTTCGTAGAGTCAGAGAAAAGGCAGAGCTCCTGGCTGCTGACTCCCAGGAGGCTGGAGCCACAGGAAGCAGCTGCCATGGCCTTGCCCTCAGCCACCAAACTGTGTGTGCCACTGTCAGTGCTGCTTCCATGGGTTCACATCCACCCTGACCAGCCCACTCAATTACAGTGATTGCCCTTCTCAAAGGGCACACGTGGGTTTTGATACTGAATGTCAAATTGATTTTAAGAGATCAAAGGATGCTTTTTTCAGGCCCTGAGGAACTATCTGGTAAAATCTTTATAAAAGGTACCTCATTGAATCTCTAGAAGATCAAATACTTTTTTCCCTTTGGATCAGCACTTGGGCTCAGGAGATTAGCATTAAATACATCCCTGCCCAACAGTGCCAAAGCAGAGATATGCACTTAATCACAGATGAATAAGATATTCCTTTTAGCATAAATAATGGTCTAGACATAATCATGAAACAAAAAGGCAATGTTTGTACCCATATTGACTATGGGGAAATCCCTGCATACACTGCAGAAATAGCAAAACTTCCATGTTTGTGCTCATTGTGTGGAAAACAATCCCCATTTTTACACTGATCCCTTTTCCTTTCCTTCTCTTGACTCTTTCCTACACTTCCAGTGTGACATGCTTGTGTATGCCTGTGCTATATATTTGCATATTTACAAACATATAATTCATGAGGTTTTATGGCTTTGGATAGTACAAGGGCTTTTCCAGTTCTCCATGTGACTTCCCTCCCAACATCACAAAATAGGTAGAAAATTCCTATTCCCCTTTTTACAGATAGGTAACTGAGGCACAGAAGAAAGGAAAGTTCAAAATTCTCTGTATCATTCAGGTCCATAACTCACACCGAATCAGTGGCTGAGCAGTATGCATTACACTGACCTTTAATTAGTAAAAGTTTATCATCTGAAGCCCTCAAAGACCCTCGGGCTTGCTCAAGATAGAGATACACAGAGATAGTGTTGCCAATATTTAAAAACTCTGGGCTCCCCTCCTGTCAGGGCAACACATGTGCATGCACATACATTCCTGAACATAGACCAAGAGAATGTGAAGGCTGAACAAGTACAAGGATTACTTTAAAATCTATACCCCAAATGAATTGAATACACTTTTGCTTTGCAAGTACATTTCTGTGCTATATATACACATTAATTCTTTCACTCATGCACATACTGTGTGTTACAGCCCTTGCTCACAAACTGCTGCCTGTGGAATCCCATCATGAATATGCAGATATAACTCCTTCAAGTTAATTCATCAATTGCATGTACAGAAAATAATTTAGCTTTTCAATCTAAGAAATTCCTGCATGAATCCTCCTGATGGAAGAGCCCTGTGCAATAACAGAGATGAAGTTCTCTCTATTTTGGACCATGGTCTGCTCAGAAACCAAAAATCTTTCCTTTACAGAAGTTTGGTGTAATTTCTTCATAGAATTGTTTAGGGTGGGAAAGACCTTTAAAGACTCAGTCCAACCATTAACCTAACACCACCAAGCCCACCATTAAACCATGTCCCTAGGTGCCACTTCTAACATCATTTATATGCTTCCAGGGTTGGTGACTCAACCACTTCACTCACTCACTCCAGCTTCTAGAAGCCAATTCTCACAGTTTTAATCAGGGATTTGGGAACCATGTTGCCACAAATTGCTGCTGTTTATTGAGTGTTTGGTATTCTCTGGATCCCAAACTACAAGATTCTGATTTTTAGCACTAGCCCATAATTCTGTGTCACAAAACTGCAAATAGATTATTTAGAGGGTGTGGATGTTCTGTCTCAAAAATAAAATACATTAAAAATACTGATTTTTAATCTGTCTGAAAAAAAAGACATTACCAATACTTCTCTTATAACTAGGAATAATAACAGGAAAGCCTAGACTGACATTAATAAAGTGTACAATATTCAAGAACTGACAAGACAGAGGTTGATCTCCTTTCAGAGGTTTCTTTTCATCTGTGTTCTGTGGGAGCACTAATCAAATCAATAAAACTTCTTGTAAAAGAACAGGCTATAAATATTCATAGAAAGTAAGTTTCCTTCAAGTCAAAGTGCTGTACTGGAGAGGTGAAGGAGTATTCCAAGAAAGGTCCCTATATGGATATGGCAGTATTCAATAGCTCACACTGAGTTGCTAAGGCAATTTCTAAAGGAACTGGGTAATGATTATTAAAATATTCTTAGAAGCTTAAACATCAACTCAGATGGCTCTGCCTCCCAGCACAGATTCTGCATTTCATTCAGCTGTCACTTTGCCCAGTAAACAGCATCTACATCTCATAAGCAGTAGAACTTCTGTGCTTTTTTTCAATTATTTCCTTTTTGTTGTTGTTTGCATTAATTTTTACCTCTAATTCTTATTCTAACAAAATTGAATCAGCTCCAAAAACCAGAATTTCCCACTTGCTTATTTCCTCTGAATGAGATAGCTTCATGGGAGCAAGATGCCAGGCTAACACAGCTAGCAAAAACATGATGCACCTTAAAGTGAAAAGTTTACATTCCACCCTTTCATGAAACTTTTACTAGCCATATATGCTTATCAAATGTAAACACATATCGAATATGACAAAGCAACATTCATTCTGCAAAAAACTTCATTAGCAATACAATGATGTGTAGATAAAATACATTGTTCCAGGTGATCCACAGAAAAATTAAAATGGTGAATTTTACATGTAGTGACAAAAACAACCTGATGCTACAACTTTGATGGAAATCTGAAATAACTTTTTTCTAGTGTTTGATGGCTTTCTTACAATCCTTTTGTTTCCTGGAAACAAGTCTGCATTTTTGTTTACAAATAAATCAATTCTCAGTGTGTGCTGGGTAAAACAGGCTCTTTCTGGCCTCTGCATCCTAGGGACAAGGCAATCCATATGCTTTCCTGCAGAACAGAAAACCACCCTGCCTGCACATGTTTCTATCTTCCTAAAAAAATACAATGTGGTAGAAGCACTCACAAATTAAGCTATGCTAGACTTAGAGCAACGAACCGTAAACACACCTTAGGGTCAGTGAAGTCACAGACTTAAAACAAGAACTGCAAATCCCATAATCCTGCACTCAGCAGCCTTGGGTCAGACCATGACGAGCTGCTACAAGTGGTCAAAATGACTGCAGGTACCCTGATTTGTTAGGTAAGCTACAATTCTCTTTCTGGTTTTAAACTTTTCATACACCCTGTTTCACTTCAAGAGGCCTTTCCCCAAGTCAGTGTTCAAAGATGCAATTATTTTGCCTCATCAATTTTTTCTTCCTTATAAGCTACACATATACAGCCCATGTATCCAGGGAAATCCTGGCAAAAACAGCAGTCCAGGGGAGATGGGCAGCAACGACAGAAATACCTACAGAGGTAGCTACACCACGATAGAGAAATTCCTCATTTGCACATTATTAAATATGTATTGCTTAATATTTATAAGAAAAATAATTAGAAAAAAATATGTCTTCAAGAGAAAATATATACATGCACATTATTTTGTGCATAATGTCAAATACTAGTAAAAATGTTTCTCTATGCAGTCCTACCAGCATATTATAAAACAAAAAAGGTTAAGGTTAAAAAAGAAGGAATACTACAAAGCTTCTAAAATAAAGGCCTCTGAAGATTTTTATTCATACTATTATTTTCTTTAAAAAGAAAATTAATCTTTTGCCAGTGAGGTTCACTAGGTGCATGAAGGTGTGAAGCGGCCTCTTAGTCCTTGTTATTCTCTTTTTTCCCCTCCAGTAATCTTTGGAATTAAGACTAATACAGAATCGTACAAACAGGAAAAAATGAAGCACCACACATAAGTAGCTTCTACTGAATTTCCCCTTTGACTTCCAACTAGTTATGTGTTACGTGCCTGATTCAGCAAAGTAACATGTTTAACTTTAAAAATGTTTAAATTTATCTCTGTTGAAGTTAAATAACTGAGCATGAGCATACTCATTCTTTTAACATATACATCTGCAAAAATAAACAAGCATATAGTTTGTCAAAGGAAATTCTTAGCAATTTTTCAACTGATTTTTCAACACTGCCATGATAGAAATCACACTGTCACCATCTCTTTAATTTCACAGAATTCCACACCATGTAAAAAAAGATTTTTGATAAAATGTCATTCTCCGAGCAATTCAAGAAAGTGCAATTACAAGACTGCAGAAATATTCCAAAGAATAAGAATCAATTTCTGCTTCCAGAGCTTTCAGTTTTCAGTGACTTTAAACGATGCAGGTGTGTGGGATTTTCCTCTGCAGTGAGAGTGCTGCAAAAGGCAGTGGAGGATGAGCCCTCTTTGCCTCACCAGCACCCCAGCAATCCCTTTTCCACTGAGAGAAGGGTCTTGCCACGTCTCTTCCATGCCTCCATCCAAGACACTTAGTGAGCTGCCACTCTAGTCATTCTCACTGATTCTTTGGCAAAGAGAGCAGTCTAAAGATAGGGATCTACATCTTAAAAAGGTTTTTGATTCTAAACAGAAGTTCCTAACAGAGAAGTAATTGAACGTAAAATTTTCTCGTGCATGCTGTAAAGCCATTTAAATTATTATTGTCAGGCAGTGCAAAATAAATTCCAAATGTTTTTGCTTTTAGTACACTGAAGTATTTTGTTTATATTCCCTGCTTCCTTTTGAAAAAAGCCAGTATGATTTACAGTAGATTTACAGGAATTTCAGCACATAGCAAAACTGTGAGCAATTATTACCTTCATACCTTTTTTTTTAAGTATATAGGCTGTGATTTTTCTTTTACAAAGCAAGACTTTTAGAAGTCTCTAATCACCTCACCTGCACATATGAAAGTAGTTCAAATGGGGATAGAATGCTTCATGAGACAGAGAAGAAGGCTTTCAGCTAAAGATCCTATATTTATAAAATCTTGTATTCCAGTTCACGAGGGAAAGAAACCCTAAAACAAAAATATATAAAAGTTGCCTACATGTAAAGATACTTCCCAAGCATTATTCCACTTCTTTTCCTACCTTCCAAAGCCCTCAGCTGGAATATAAATAGCTAAGCTAGTGTGGACTGAGCCATCTGCCTCTAGAAACACACCTATGGGCTTGTTTGGACTATGGGATATGTATTTACCCTCCTACCCTCCTCTAGACCAGTGTGGAATATGGTCTCTAGACCAATCACACCAACCTAGAGTAAAAAAAAAAAAAAAAAAAAAAAAAAAAGGTAAAGGGAAAATCAAAAGGAAAACAGTTGGAGCATCTGACCTCAGATCACCAGCTCACATATTTAATGTTTTGCACCCTCATGGCTGTGAGGCACAAGGTACAACCTATCTCTTCCCTGGTCTTCCCAGAAGACCCCCAGGTATTCCCCAACCCCAGCTTTAGATCCCAGTGGAGACTATCAGCCTTCTGTCCGATTTAAATCTAAAATCCTTGAGGGCATCTCGTACCGTGCAGAGTCTGACAGCACACCTGAGAGCAAATGATGACCCAGGGAACACACCAGAAGCTAATGAAATCCTGGATTGCATCACTACTGCCAGACAGCAAAATGAACGCAGAAAAGGAGAAGGAATGGCCTTTGAGGAGTACATATTGATGTCATTCAGTATAAAAGTTTTTAGTTTAATGGATGAAGGTTTGATCTAGCTCCTACTTTGAATAAATAGTTCTGCCAATTTGAAATCACAAAAGCCTCCATTTACTTTTTTCTGTCTCTTCCTAAGTGTCAGTACATGCTCTGAAAGCCACAGCTCCCTTTTCATCAAAAGCACAATGACTCTTTGAACTGAAAAACAAGTTAAACATTTTCCTGAATATAAAATAATATTGTTTCTCTTCCCCTAAAACATGAAAGTACATATGGAGCTATGGACAGCACAGCAATTATTCAAGCTAAAGACAATAAATCTTAATGACTTTTAAATAGAATTGTCCCTGCACTGAGAAGACACATTAATTAAAGTATACCATGTGCTCTTTTTTAGCCTTTTAAGGTGGATTAAAAAAGGGCAGTAAGAACAGTAATATTCATATATATTCTAATAAGAGGACCATTAATAGCATTTTCAGCAGATGGAAAAATTAACATCAATATATGCTATTGTTATTATCACACTCTGAAATGTGTTTCAGAAAATAACATCTGCCAATTAGACCCACTGAAGGTCACTACTACTTTATTACTACTAGAATAAGCAAATAGTAGCTCAGGCTCATCCTTAATTATAGGGGAAGCTTCATCAACATTTTCGCTACTGTGAATTCCATATAGGGTCAGTTTGGAAAAGAAAATGCATAGAATTTAAAATTTCCCATTATATATTTCAGGATAAAAATCGATATAGAGAAAGAAATCTGTACTCATTTTCTTTAAATGTATTTGTATTTTCATTAAGAAGCTATTTGCCAGAAAAGAAATTTAGATGTCATCTTCTCCCTCCAAAGATTTCCATTTTTCTAGGAACACGTGAACCTGAAAACCAAACCAACATAAGCAAGAATGCCTATCCTAAAGGGTTCCTAAGAAGTCAAATGCTGCAAATTAGTTTATTCAATTTTTTTTTTTTTTTGGCAAATAGCAACAGCTGATTTTGCAGAAGCCTGCTTAAAAACTGCAAACAGAGAAAAAAATGCAATATATACTTCCCCAATATTACTTGCTTTATACTCATCTTAAACAAGGAAGTTAGAGTTACTAGCTAGTGTCCAAATATGAGAACAAAATGGTCTCCTACTTTAAATATGACTCCTAAATGGAATTAGCATGGAAAGATATTACTCAAAACATTTTGCAATTCCAGCTGCTTTTGCTTATGGGATCTCATTTTCCTCAAGCAGCCAGAATGGAACCTAACTGGGAAAACAGTTACTGTTTTAAAAATATCCCACCCAATGCCTACATTAATTTGTTTATGTTGCAATTGGTTGATTCTACTGGAGACTATTCATCAAGAGAATACCATAATCCTCAGATTATAAGAATTAATTTTCCAGTGAGAAATTAAGATATCAAACTGAAGCCAAAAATTTATAGCTCACTTTAACCAGGACTTTTTTGCGGGGACCCGAAATAATTGTGAGAGCATTTTGTGTCAGTTAGTTAGGTGTATCTTGCAGCTTAATCTGTCAAAACAGAAACGGGGGGGGGCGGGGAATGTTTGTTGCCGTTGCCATTTCGCTTTTTCAGTATGGCTCTGTTTACACACCAATAGATGGAAGCTAAATGACCAAGCAATATGTGCTGGCAGCCCAGAAAGCCAACCATATCCTGGGCTGCATCAAAAGAAGCGTGACCAGCACCAGAGTGATCCTCCCCCTCTACTCTGCTCTGGTGAGACCTCACCTGGAGTGCTGCATCCAGCTCGGGGGTCTCCAAAAGGGGGATGTGAAAGTGCTGGTGCAAGTCTAAGGAGGCCATGATCAGAGGGCTGGAGCACCTCAAAAATGTAAACAGGCTGAGAGAACTAGGATTGTTCAGTCTGGAGAAGAGAAGGCCTGAGGAGACCTTACAGCACCTTCTGGTACCTAAAGGGGGCTACATGAGAGCTGAGAGGGACTTTTTACAAGGGCTTGCAGGAATGGGAAGGGAGAATGGGTTTAAGCTAACAGAGGGCAGGTTTAGATTGGGTATTAGGAAGATGTTTTTTGCTGTGAGGGTGGTGAGGCACTGAAAGGCTGTCCAGAGAAGCTGTGGATACCCCATCCCTGGAAGTGCTCAAGGCCAGGGTGGATGGGGCTTTGAGCAGCCTGGGATAGTGGAACGTGTCCCTGCCCATGGTGGTGGTGTTGGAAGGAATCAGATGATCTTTAAGGTCCTTTCCAACCCAGGCCATTCTATGAGTCTATAAATTACAAGTCTATTCATATTCCCAAAGGGGGATTCAACAATGTAAATCTTCTGATTCCTTTCTTTAAGTGATCAGGTACAAACATTATGGTGTTTATCATCTCACATTTTAAATTTTTCCACACCAAAATCAAAATATCTTGAGGCTCTCAGCTGGCTACCAAGACATTAATCAAACCCCTACTGCATCCTAGGTATTTAAGTTAAAATAATTTAAGCATTTAATAATTTAACAAATTTTTCTCCCCAAAATAAGACCACGAACTACTGTCCTGTGTTTCTGTGGTCCAACATATGCTAGCCCCAATCAAAAGGATGAATCCCTGGGACTAAAGGTTTTCCATACTGCAGTTTGTAAAACCACTCTAAAGTAGTGATTTTGTATTCAGAACATAACAAAAGAAAGAAAACAAAGAGGATAACATCCCACACTATAAGAATTATAAATTCATGAAATGGCCATAACATTTCTTCCAGAAGGGACTGCTGGTAATTTGGGTTCCTTGGCACCTGAAGCTGAGAGCACTACATGCATTGAAATTATGAACAATCAGACTAGAAATATTTTTTCTAAACAACTCTACTTTAATTTAATTTATACATAGTTCTACAATTTAGAAGGATCAATATAGATAAAAAGTTTGGAATCTAAATAGATTCTTAATGAAATACCTACAGATGGAACCTATTCTCAAAAGAAATACTATTCTCAAATTCATCCTTCAGTGGAATAAAATGGGTAAGGATGCCTTCTAGAAGAAGGCATGCAGGTAAAGCTGAATGATCCAAAGCTGCCTCTAATTGATATAGCCATTATGAGAACAAGTAGACATAGGACTGGCATACAACCACACTCAGGAAACAGAGAGGACATAAAAAGATTCTACATAATACTATCATATTCTTTTCATGTCTTCAATTATACTAATGCAGTATCCACACACAAAAATTAATTAGGTGCAACAGATGTGCCTCTCCTTGTTACTTGTATCAAGAAAATTGCTCCAGAAATTAGCTCAAGCTAAATCAAAGTGTTCCAGAAATACAGTAACAGTAGCTCTTATGAATCCATGTCGCTGCATTTATTGAAGCAAATAAGAAATGTTCCTTCCAAAAAGATAGTAAGACTAAACTTTGAGCACTCTTGCCCTCAGTATTCACTTACACAGGTTACAAATACATGCACACTATAATGAAAACAGACCAAATCATGAGTCTCCATAAACGGAGTCAGTCTCCTATCTGTTGAAGTGAAAAAGAGGAATCAAATTTAAAGATCAGAATCTTCAATGGTATATAAAACCCCTCAAAAAACCACCAACATGTACTAGATACAGTTCTGAAAGTGAAATTTCAGGTTGCCTGTGCTGATGAGATGCCTCAGAACTTGGACATCACAATGTTGATGAGGAAACACAAACCACCTTCCTTATCTTGAGAACATTTTTGCCAATTAAAATGTAAATCAACTACCAGAATAATATAAACATTTTGAACAAGTATCTCTAAAATAATATTCTGCCTTTGAGGTTAAATATATTTTCTGATAAGTATTGACCAAAAAAAAAATTTAAATTATATATTTATCTCTTTCTAAATAGGCAATGCTTCCTCCAATTCAAGCAAAGAACACAGTGACCTGAAAATAAGTGTGTGCAATTCTAGAGAGGGAGTAACTGGCTCTATATACCAAAATTATTTCCCTGTACATCTTTAAAAAGGCTACTGGATATGACTAAGCCACTTGATGCTACCTCCTCTATCCTGAACAATAGCCTCCAGATGCTCATTTTCATATATCAGTAGAACTGGAGGGAAAAAAATATATATCATAACTGTGATGCTGTGATGTCTGCAGGCTGGAATCAAGCTTTCCATGGAGCCCTCTTCAGCTGAAAACTCCATGGTGTGCCTCAGCTGCATGGCTCAGCCCTGTGCTCATAAAGCCTTGGTACACACTGCAGAGTCCTAATAAACATCCAGGGCACTGCCAGTCTTCCCTACTGCTTCCCACTGTTAACCATCATTTTGGTCAACTGAGAATCTACAAATTACCACACAATTTAAATTAGGAAATACAGGTTTCCACATAAAAATATCCCCAAAACCAAATTTTTCTCTATTCAGTATCTAATCTTTGCACACAGCAGCATTTAGCCAACAAAAAATTAATTTCTTACTTGGCATCAATATTCTTGGATGCAGGCTTGCCTGTAACAATGGTGCAAGACTAGGAGAAATTTTGCTCTCAAACCAGCTTGAGAGAGAAGGAACTTCAAATCAATTTTTTAGGATGGAACTAAAAGCTACGCACTTCTTTAAGCAGCTCATGTTTCCCTTTTACTATCACTCATTTTAAATCCTACCACTCTCAAGCTGATTTGAGAACAAATATCACCCTGCAAAGTTAATGTCATACATATGAAAAATACAGACCTTGAAACTGAATGTATACCCTGGCCTTTGGACTGTCATGTAATAAAATTAAGAATAGAAATTATAACACGACTTCTTCCTGTAAGAACTCCCTGATGAACAAAATCAGCTATTCAAAATTTCTCCAGATTCTTTGCGACTAAAAGTAAGCCAGACATGCTGCTAACTCAATTCCTCTTTTTCAGGGAAGCCACGAGTGGTGTCCTTCTGCCCCACTGCATTTTAAGCTGGTACAAAGGCTACATCTGCTCACTCACCATCCTCAGATGTTACTACTCCCCACAACTGTTTCTGGCATCAGCTACCAGCTACCCCTGTGCTGCTCATTATCTTCTATAAAATGGATGAGGAATTGCATCTTTTATAGAAGTGACATGACATGTCCCAGCTGAAGAGCCTTGAAACCTCAGAACATGAAGAGCAGGGGAAAAAAAAGTCAATTTTTTTCACCTACAGTTACTGAGTTAATTTTCTTTTCTCCCACACTTATTTCATAACACCCCCTGCAGAGAAGTCTTACAAAGTCTTGAACCCCACAGAATTTAGCTCCAATAAAACCTCTCTGACCAAAACCAAGACCAGGATCCAGGGCTCAGCCAGAGGCGCTGACCACAGTATGAAACCTCAGCAAAGTTGTTAAGACATTCTCTTCTAGAAGATGAATATATTTATTTTTTCTACCAGATATTAGATCTGCATAAACTAGATCCTTGCTAGGCCTCCCAGGACTCTTGAAAAATCCCTGAGACGTTGCATAACACTATGCTGTTCTCAAAGGGACCAATGACATGCATCCAAGATCACTGCTGCTATCACTCAAAACCACAAATCAGAAACTCAAGCTCACCGGCCAGCCCTGAGCTACAGAAGGACAAAACTGCAGAGCATGAAGTGCTTTCACCCTCCCACCACTCAGGGAAGTAGCAGAGTAAAAAGGCCAAAATGTCACCACATCAACACTGCAAGTTACAGGTCAGCATTGGTGCAGCCATTTGGCTGTGAAATCATCTGTCACCCCAGTTCAGACTGGAACTTCAGGTACCAGAGGTTTCAAACCAGTCTCTACTTATATATACACACACCAGCTGAGGGGATCACTTTTGTCTGCATCCAGAGACAAATACATTCAATAGACTTAATACAGCAACTACCAAGGCCTATCAGGTGCATGTAAACTAACAGATAAAACATCATCCAGAACATGATCTTAGGCACAAAATGCATGTAAGAGAGCTCTGTTTTTTCACAGCTGTTCAGCCTCTCTCCTGTTTGCAGGAGAGCAACCAATTTGAAGAGAAATTTCTATTTGAACAGAAGCTGTTAACATGCACTTATTTGTCTGGAGGTGGGTTCAGTAAGTGACCAAGGTAAAGCCATCTTTTTCTTGGAGAGATGCCAACACATACATATATTTAAAAGACCTTAATGCAAACACATATGTATAAACATATGTTTCTACCTTTAAATATACATTATTTGTGCCATCAGGAAATAAAGAATTTTATTGTACACAGATTGCATCCTACTGTTCTCCCTATGGCAGAGCTGAGCCATCTCATTGTAGCCAAATACCAGAAGTCTTTATATTCTTACATACAAAGACATTTTCTGAAGGTCTTTCACTGTTCCATTTAAGTTGTTCTAATTCCTCATTAGCTCTGAGGAAGCTTTTGGTTGGATTTGAAAAATCCCTCAGAGACATTGCATTGGACTTGAAATCTTTCTACATGAAAGGACAGATTGTCAGAGAATACTTTAGCAGCATCAAAATAAAATAATGAAAATCTAAAGTATAAACAACAGAAAGCTAAAATGGCATAGATTTGAAGAAATTAAGAATATATATAGCCAAGAAACCTAGAAGTAGTTTCAGTAAAAATACATTTACTCTCAACCCTGGTGGTATTCCCCAGATTAAAGGAAAAAAATGATACCATTTTTTCCAGTCTATTTGAATTAATTTGTATTAATATTCCCAGAGTGCCTCACAGCAAGAACAAAATGTCATGACTACAGAAAGCCTTGAGAAGCATATGTCTCTACCACAGATCAAAACAGGAGAGTGCTAAACTCTGGGGTTAGGCATCACTGAACTCATAAATACTGAATCCAGGTATATTTCCATGCATATGTTGTCTTCTAGCCTCAAAATCGTCCCTTTTCCACAGGAGTCCTCCAAGGCTGTGACTCACAGAGAACTCCCTCATGCCTCTCAAACCAGGCATACACACAGATGTTTGTAGGCTCAGGACCCAGCATTTTAACTACACCACATGTCACACAGGCATTATTTTTAAATTTCCATGTTAGCTATGATTCTGTCTGACTCATGTTTAGATTTACTAGCTGCATGTATCAATACTGTCAGATGTTAAACCTGCTTTTCTCTCTGGAATGTTTAGATTATAATTTCTCTAGAAATTTCTTTTTGATTTAATATCTAGCTATATTTAATGATAGTGCCATATGCAATATATTATGTGACAGATTTATTACTAGGCGCTTATCACTGAACTAGCCCAAAAAGTAGGTGATAAAAGTGATAAAATGAAGCATCCCCAGATGGTGGCCCTGCTGTCTCCAAGTTCCTCCCTCAAACAGATGTAGGCTGCAGCCTTCCCTAGTAAGGTGGTTCTGTTACATCTGTAGTCATTTTTCCAGGTGAGTTCAGAGGCAGGGCAGATGGAAAAGGAGACAAGGTGGGTGTAGATGAACCAACACAAAAATGATGTTATCAAAAGATGGGGAGAGGAGGAAAGAGGCTGGAATAAGCAGCCAGCACAGGATGATGAACACCCTTTTGGGCTTCCAGATAACTCAGAGGACATCCCACTTTTGTATGTGTATCCTCTTTACAATTTTTCCAGAAGCTGTATGCCAGACAGAGGCACAGCACCCCCGAGACAGAACTCACTTTGCACTACTCTGTGTCCAATGGTCCCTTGTCAATGAAGCATTCACCATCCCAGCTTCTTTCTTGGCTTCCCTTGTTATGAATTTTTGGTGTTAGTTAATAAGCAGATCTCTGTGGGAGCATTTTCAGGGAGGGCTGCAGTTGAAGTTTCCATCATCTCTCTGTGTGACTACTTAGCAACACGCCGTTCTAGCGGGCATCTGGCAATCTTTCACGTCTTCCAACAGCTTTCTGTACTTCCTTCCTCTGGCCCATCATTAAACAGGTGCTTTAAGTAGATCACAAAAAATTATCTTTTGGAAAACCTTGAACTCTCTGGAGGGGGAGAATGAAGTAGTTAAATCTTTGCTTCCAGTGAATGAACCATATTACAACTTCAGGAATTTTGTGAGAGACAGGGACCATGCTATGACATGTTTGTCACTCTTCTGAAACACAGCACAGCACATGTCCTCAGCAGAGCCATACTGCTCACTGCTGCAAGCACCTCTGCTGGCAGGGAACACACCATGCCTGGGACTGAGGGCCACTCCCATGGTGGATAACTTTTATATTCATATCCATGCACATGCATTTGGATGTCTGTCAAACGTAGGGTTTGCAGAACTCCGCAGTGTAAAGCCTCCCACTCCCACCAACTCATGAAGGGTTGGTTTCTCTAAAAGTCAGATACAACATTTCTCAATGCTAATGAGAGCTGAATATGACTCTCATCCCACCATCAACATCTAATTTCTAGTCCTAGGGGAATGTCTCTGCATTTCTTTGATTCCCACCTTGATTGCTCTCTCAAGGCTACAGAGCATGGGACAGGACTTGTTCAGCCAGATGGAGCCTGGAGAGGGGATGTCTCTAAAATGAAACCAAAGTACTACAAAATATGTTCTTGACTGACAAGTAATTATGAATGCTTCATTACCCATCATATCTCCAAATTAATTTATTCTTATTCTGATCTCTTATTTTCAGCAAATTACAGAAAGGATGATTGCTTTTAATTAGTGCCCATAAGTAACCACTCAGAGAAGTATTAGACAATTAATATATAAGGTTGAGGTGCTCTAAATATTAAATATAAAACATGGTGGGAAAAAAAAATGAGTAGCACAGATGGGTCTTTACAGTTCCACCATCAGTTCTGTACTTGCTATTTTTATGATGATGCAGTATCATGTCATTATGGAAATTTGATTTTAAAAATTAAGTGAGAACAATACATCTTTTAAAATGTTTTGTTGGTGGCATAAGCTTCTCAATACCTGCAAGATGGTTCAAATAATTCTTAGGGAGCCATCTTATTATCAGGATGGTAGAAGAACATAAGTGGAATAAAATGATAGGAGAGCAAAGTGTCTTTGAGTAGAACATTGGATACAATTAGAAAAACAACAGTATTTTGTGTAAATTAGGCCTTCCTCAGCCAAGCCCAAAAAGCTTATCTTTTCTTCCAGCAGTTTTGAGTGGCTGTAGTAAAAGATAGTCCTTTTCTACAAATCATACCTCTTCTGACAAAATAATCACCTGTTAGTGAATTCAAGTCATATTACAGCCATTTTTCTCAATCATAATTTGCTATGGTTTTTATCAGTATGTAGCAAGACTTGCTCATAAAAGAACAAATCCCATAAAAACACATTCTTCCACACTTTTATACATCACAGAGTAATAGTGATCTTACCCTACTGCAATCTACTCCTGCATACAACCATTCCCACACTTACGAACTACCTTCACTGGACTCGTCTGAGAAGTCTTTAAATTTTATAGATAATTTAAAAAATTAATTTTAAATTAATGTTTTAAATTACCAATTTCTTTCTGCCTATCTCTCCTTCGTTATTGTTGCCATTGATCTCCAAAGGTGTTTTAAACTCTGTAAATCTCTGTATAGGATTGAATATTCTCCATATTAAATTATCATGCAGGTTCATCAAGCTCACTACCACTGGGGCAACTGCCAGGGCTGGTTAACCTGAAGGGCGGCAAAATACAACATAAAATACAGAGCACAATCCTTGGTTTCTGCAGCACACTGATGATTTTTAATACAAAAAACCCTTCTGCACCAAGCTCCAGACAAATTGACAGTGTGCACTTGGACGTAAAAGCAATTCAGCTTTCTCACCACAGCAGTGGGGTACTCTATGCAAGCATTGCTCCCTTCTAAAATAATTCAAAGAAAACTAAAATAAAGAAGAAAAAGTTGATATCTTGCCCTATACACTAACCCAAAACCAGCAGGGATGCCAGCATTTTTTTCCTATTTATGTAAGACCTACCAAAACCACTCTGCAGCTTCAGAGTTACCTGTGAATCTACATATTTAAGGAGACACATAGCAATGAAATGTTTAATTCTTGCATTTCAGTATCTTGCCTCCCATCTGACAACTATCTTGATCTTAATATTCTACTTGCAGCAATTGCTCAGTTATAATGTGTGCACTTCTGATAGCACTGACTCATTTCTTCTCTAATTACTGCTGCAGAACCACACTGGCTACTGCTCCTTTTACCCCAATCATAGCTACAGCACAGCTTGAAAATGGCAAGATAAAACCACAGACCAAAGGGTACCAAATAGCAACCTCTCCAAGTCTTCACTGACCTATAGTGGACAAAGGGTCTATGGGTTTAGTTGAAGAATCAAATCTACTTTCATATTTGTCTATAGATGTGAAAATTCTGAACAATTTAACAACAATTAATAATTAGCAGTCCAAAATTCAGACAAGAGCATGAAATGCTCTTAAGTACAGATTTGAAAGCTATTGACTAAGGTGAAAAATATATTCATCATAAGTCATTACAAATTTATAGAAGTCTCTTCACACAGATGATCTACAAACCATCTCATAGCAAAATAAGGCATTTTAGGCAAGTGCAAACCTAAATTACATTTTTATGTAGCCTAAGAAAACATCATTTCAGGGCTCAGATGAAGCTCAATAAATCCCATAAGGAGACAAAAATTTAAAATTTCTCAGTCTGGATGATCTATAATGGAGCAGTGAAACAGATAATGGATGCTTGTTCTGGTAAGAACATATTTTCTGGACAGTTTTTAACTAGACAGTAGACAGATATATGGTCAGAGAAGTTCTTTCTCAGACTGTTGAATTTCACTTTTCAATTGTGCTGTCCAAAGCATGGAGCAAAGTTAACAGTCCCTCATACATGTCCTTTCATATCTACCATCCTTTCTTCCAACAAGGAAAAAATAGAGCAAGACAGAGAGAAAAAGTTTCTTGACCTTCACAAGGCTCACCGCCACGACTCATAGTGGCCTAACACATGCTAAACTCCAGGAGATGTATTTTCATGCACCCATTTCTCCAAGCAGCAACCATGGTTGTTCAACAAGCTGAAATGCTGGGCTTTTTGCAAGTAATCTGTGCTCTTTTCTGACCAGAGACAATTTATCAATCTATGGTGCAATAAATGCATAAATTGGTATCTACAGGCCAGTCTAAAGAGAAGAAACAGTTTAAGCCAGCAATGATGCTGGCAGATTTCTAAAAGCATTTGATGATATCAGCATTCGATGATTTCAGCATATTCCAGTCAAGAACTGGAACAGGCCACCCAGGGGAATTACTGTCCCTGGAAGTGTTTAAAAAACGTGTAAATGTGGCACTTGAGGACATGGTTTAGTTGGTTAACAGTTGAACTACATTTCTTCCAACCTTAACTGTTCTATAATTATAGAAGTCTATATTTATGTCCAAACCTAAGACTATATTCAGACTGCCAACAGAACTTTCGAGTGGGTGCCAAAAATGTATAATCAAAGACCTTTTAAAGCAATTAAAATAAACAGAATCTTGCCTACAGAGGATGTTACCTACTTAAAAATTGAAATGAGAAGCTTTTATAGCCCCTGACATTACTTTATCTTATTTAACTAAAAGATTATAGAGTAAGAATGAAAGATTTGCCACTACAGTAGGAAAAAAGCTTCAGTCTTTTTAGTTAGTTTGTTGTGGAATTTTTAAAATAGTAGTCAAATATCACAAAAATAGATTATGTAAATTAAAAGTAGTACAGCTCCTTAATCTGAGAAAACTTTGATGCCAAAATACTTTTTTGCAGAGCTAGGAGATAAAAATTAGCAGTTTTAACTGTAAAATCCAAGATACCTCTCTAACACATCATCAGTTAGACTAAGCAATACAGACACTTGAGATGCTTGGCTCTGTTGTTACCTTTATGACCCAAAATAATTGCTTCCAAGAGTTTGCTATCAAAATAAGCAAGACAGAAAACAACAGCACAGACACCAGCACAGCAGATGGCAATCACCATGCATCACACAGCAAGAAAGCCTCAAGGACCTGTGAGCCAAGTCATCCATCCATCCATCCATCCATGTTTTCCCTAATACCAATTTGGTGCCCCACTCTCCAAAGAATTCAGCTAAACTGGGAAAGTTCCCACTGATACATGATCCAATAACATGACTTCAGAATCAAAGTCTGCAAAATTCACAGGTGAATGAATAAACCTCACTATGGCTAATGATGGTGGTTGAGAAGTTGAAAAAGACAACTAAAGTATTCTGAACTTGGAAAGGTAGAAAAGAGGAGAATTTCCTTCCTATGCAGCCTCTTCAGGCAGAAGAAGTTTTCACAGGTTGACAAAATGCTAACAAATACTAAAAGCAACCTGATCCTTTAAGTATCTATCTTTACCAAAAAGAAAAATCCTGAACTAAAATAAACTCGACTAATGCCAGTGACAGAAGATTTTATTTGTTAGTCCCACAAGTAGCAAGTGTTGTCTATCAATTCTGGAGAGGTATTTAATTCAGATTATAAGACTGGAGAAAGGAAATGAGATGAAAAATCTGTACAGCAACATTCCTTCCTGACAGCAAGGAAGCAATTATTCAGAAGTCACAGTTGGAGCCTGGCTATCAGAAACAAGGAAGAGCTGAGCAAACATATCGAGTTATTCCTTTTGGTTACAACCTCAGAAATCCTCATGACATTCTAACAGGTACAAAATACCACCAGTGTTTTCAAATCAGATCATCTTTAATCAGATACAGGTTTAAAACTGGATACTAGAACTTAAACCACACAATTTATAAAGAATACCAAGTTCTGTGGAATGGAAACAGTGCTTACATTCAAAGCATTAAAAGCAACCTCAGTATAAGCTGGATTTTGTAAAGCATTTAAGTTTTCAAGATTGCAGTTCTTTTTCCTGCTCACATTGCTAAATACTTTCGTTATTATCCCTCTAAATATTAAGTGATACTCCCATACCCACAGCATCTGAGCATATTTAATTACTGATTTCAGATAGACAACTGGTTTTGAGTAAGGATCCCTGCAGGTAAGGTAGGCTAACTGAAAACATGAACCAATTTCTGTCCAGGGAGACTTAACTTACACAGTTTGTGTTGTTGCTATGAAGCAACCACAGCAAAGATGTCCAAATGAAGTAGTGCCTTGTCTTTAATTACATTTGACTTTCTCCCTTCTCTGGTTACCGGTTCAGCAAAACTCATCAGAATCCCACACAAGTGCAGGAAAGGGAGGAAATCACACCTCCAGTGAAGCTATGAAGGAACAACAATCTGCAGATTTGTCCCCACAGAACCAAAAATCGAAACACTAAAGATACTAATTTCTTACAAACAAAGTATTTCTAACGGCACTTTTAAAAAACCAACCAAACAAAAACAAATTAAAAGAACCCTCACAAACTGTCTCACCTAGAAGAGGATGATTTTCAAGAAGTACATTATCTAGAAGAACAAAGATGTTGTTCTCCCCAACCCTGCTGTGCAAGCCCAGACTAAAATTTTAACCAGTAATACTCAATATAAGAACACCTTGAGCAAGGGAATAATTCATCTTACATTTTACAGGCTAATAGCTGTACTACCACACAATTTATTTGCTTTCAGCTGGTATGAAGTAGACAATTATCCTCCCTTTAGCTTACACTGCACTTTTTCACACCTGGAAAAGCATCTATACATTGGTAAAACTCAGCATGACCAGAAGGTACATAAGCGTATATAAGGTGTATAAGGTACATACAGGACTTTTCTACACCATCACCTAAATTATGCATCCCTCAAGTCTTCCTTGCTACCTAGCTTACTTTTAATTTGCAATTAACATGCCTTCTGTAACCATCTGCTTCTGCCAAATGAAAAATTGGAGTCATCAGACTGTAATGTTATACTGAACAATTATATTTGCACTAGCAGTTCAAATCAGATAAATCAAAATGTATCAATTTTTATCCTCTTGATCTTCTGATATATCTGCATATACAATGCTTGTTGTTGTAGAAATCAACTTTTACTCTTGAAAAATATGCATTTTTAACACACACTGAGATGCAAACTACAACTTTGCTTGCAATTATACAGCTCTTGCAAAAAGATCACACCAGAAGGGGAGATTCTACAAAGCACAAGAGGATTCAACACAGACAAAAATCACTGAAAAAATGTTAATGGATTTCGTTAATTTCCCCTTTGCCTGTATTTCTACCCAGCTTCCCTTCTGATTTTCAAGGTTTTTTTTTTTAATGGAATCAAGCTGCTGGCAGTAATGAGAAATCTATAAAGTATGGAGAGCTCTCATTGTATAAAAAGGAAACACTTTCAAGAAATGCTAATGGATATTCCTATTTGCTGTAGTGATACTTGAATGATATTTTACTCCATAATGCTGTTGGCACAAGGCAGCAGAATTTATACTAGTGGCAGTTCAGGAAATCTTTAAGGTCTTTTTACACTATCAGTACTACATCCTTTCTATATTCTTGGGGGGAGGGGGGGGAAGGTTATCTTTCTGAATCATTGAAATAGAATCAACTGGTAACCCTGACCAGCTGTTGGGAATGGTACAGCCAAGTTTGCATGAAAACATTTGGGTGAATACAGGTTAAAGGGTCTACCTAGACCCTTCCTTAAGCAGATCTTAGCTCTCCAATTAAGCACAACACTGGAATATCCAGGCACAGCTATGCCCCATGAGCACAAGTGCCTACCCTGCTCTGACCAGCCAGAATGCCAAGGGACATTCCTGGCACTTGGGAATTGTACAGGTGATGTGTACATCAACCAAAGCCTCAACACAAGAAACCTTCTTCAGATCCTAATTCCCAGGGAGATAAACTACCTCATCCTACACTCAGATTAACACAATAGGCAAACAGAGTATGATTAATATTAGGCAGGTATAAAAAGCACATGCCACATCTGCAAAAACTGCTTAACATCCAGAACCATGCTAGAAGTACCCAAGAAGTGTCTACTTTCTATGGCGATCAGTAGAAAGAAATTTCAGCTGATAGTGAACTTTGCTTTCAAGAGATTTTAGGTGCCCCCATGCTAGTCTTATGAGTCCACACCCGCCCCCCCCCCAAAAAAACAACCCACAAAAAAACACCAAAAAACAAATGAACAAATCTGTGATGGATTACAGCTGCCTTTCCCTCTTTAAAGGCTGCTTCTGTTTAGCAGCTCAACTACACAAACTGCAAACAGCTGAGAATGAAGCAGCATATAAACAGCTTAACATGGTCAAAACTTACCAACAGACCATCCTGAGGGGATACACACTGTTAACAGGTGCTTTTATTTTGGCCTCTAAACCTCACCCATTCAGTGACCCCAGTGTAGAGGCAAAGCACAAAACGTTCTCTATTTTTCAGTGTTTTCCAAAATCCTGCGCCACTGTTTGCTTATAGGATTTGAGGTTCTCATGGTTGGTTGCACCACTCCTTATCCAATTACAAAAATAAACAAAAAGAGAGCAGGAAATAATGCCATTCATCCTAGCATTCTGCACACAGTGTAACCCTACTTGGCAATTCTTCCTTGCATCCTTTCCTTACTGATAGCAACAAGCTTTTGTAACCTGGGAATGAAAATAGACATGATCAGGAGGCTCAGAAACCCTTTTTCATCAGCTAGTGATGAGAAATCTGAATAAAGAAAACAAAATTCAATTTCATTAGCACACTGGAATTAGCAGAGCAAGCTGTGAAAACTTCACTGCTCATTTGCAGTGTGAATTGGGGACTGTCACAACTGACAAATTGACATTTTCACTCCACAACATGACTTGAACTTCTACGCAGAACTGCTTTAAGCATAGCCTGTTGTTTAGGAAATTACCAAAGGCAATGGAGTGATAGAAAGCTGCAAACCTGGCAATTTATTTTAACACAACTATTTCAGGTTTTGAGGAAAAAAAAAAAAAAAAGAAGATAAAAGCTCAAAAAGTGCAAGTACATCAAACTGCAAAAATGGTACGTCTGCCTTCTTGCTTGGCAAGATCCAGCAATAAATAGACACCACACCAAAACAAAACTGTCAGTGCTGCCTAGCAGGAAGCTTATCAAAGACATTTAAAAGGCTTTATTAATGAAAAACTTATTTTAATGAAGTCACATCAGTGTAGAAGAACATTCCAGGGGGTCAGAAAAGATATTCCAGATCATAAATGTATTCAGAAATTCAGTGTAACAAGCAAAGAAAGTAGTTGGCAGAGCTCTGAATCTAAATTCTGAAAGAATAAAAATTTGTAAAGAGAAAGATCAGGCCAACAAATATATGAAATGTCACTGATGCCACCACCTTCCCTAAAGACAGAATACCTTCATACCATCCATTGCCAAATTTCTTGTCCAGAATTCATAACTTACCAGATAAAAAACCTCCCTTGTACATTCACAACTAAGAGGCTACATCACCGTAACCTGTTCTAATATAGCCGATAACTTAAAGTAACAATATCACCGGAAATATCAGATCCTGAATATGGCCCACAGAACATGCAAGTGCTTGCAATTTACCATATGCCTGCAATCAGATTCCTGTGTATTAAACCAGAGCTGGTAGGGGGAAAAAAATCACTCCTCTGTATAATTAAAGCTGTGTGTCATTCCATAAACTTGCACTTTTTCAATTTCAGAGCTACCCTTGGCAATTTTGAGTATTTTCTTAGTCCCAGTCATTTTGGTCAGTGAGGCTCAATTTGTTTTCTGTGATTTGCTCATTCAATTTAATTCAATTTTTCTCATATACAAGCCCTCAATGTCTCTAACTGAGCTCTTCATCTAATATAATTTCCTTTTCAGCTCTTCATCATCCTCCTTTCTCCACCACTGTCCGAGGTTCCCTAGCTCCCAGCAGTCTTATCCTAATTATTGGTCCTGTATCTTGTATGGTCCACGTATTATTCTTTGTATTCAAGTCAGATAAGCCCTCTTTCCTACTGCCTGAGCAAATGCAGGAGAAAATTGAGGGCATAGTGGTAATACACTTTCAACTCACTCTTCCTGGGAGAAATAATTACAGAGGAAATCTTGTTTAGCCACTACTGCCCTGGAGAGAGTATGCTCAGTTCAGATGAAATGTTTGGAGGATTGTGTTGCCAAATCCTAACAGGTCTCTCCAGAGCACAATTGAAGCACTATTTGTCAACAGCCAATAACTGGGTCAAATTCAGATACTTCTTCAAAAGTCCAACAAAAGAAGCAAAGGAAATAAATTAGAACGGAGCAGAGACTAAAAACCTAATTTAGTTCCAACAACTATTAAGGACAGCAGCACAGGGACAGGAAGGTAAGCACAACACTAACCTGGAGGAAAGAATGAGTTCTGAAGAGATCTCAGGGGGATTTTTTTTAAACCTAAAAATTCTTTCTGTTGACATCTTATCAGATGAGATATACATGTTTAACACACTTTGAGAGTCAACGTGACTCTCAGGAGAGCAGCAGGAGTTTTCAATGGAGTCCTCTGCAGAGCAAGAGAGGGAAGGAGCATTTCCACTTCATTCCCCACTGACCTCTGTAGCATGTCTCTTACTACCACATTTTCACAGACCATAAATTTTAACCACTTTTTTTTTTCTGCATTGCTCTGCAGCTGGTCTTATCAGCTGGTTATACTCAGCCTTGCCACACACAAACTCCTGCAAGAAGCTCTATGAAGTCTGGACCTGTGCAACCAGGCTATCAGTAGAGGCTGAGATCCTCCATCTTGCCTTGATGAAGATTATTTCTAGTAGAGGAGCCCTGAAAGAAACAGGTCCTTGGAAGCCCTATACTCAAATGTCCACCAAGAGTTCATTTAAGTAGATGCAGATTTAATTGCTGATATGATGGGGGAAAGTCACATATAGAAATATTTTTCAGGCAAATGTATTTATGTTTTTTTAATTTCAGGAGTTTTCCTCCAATCCCCTCCTCAATTACCTCAGCATTTGCGCTTTACTTTTTTTTGCTTGCTTCTTCTCTCTTCCCTTACAATTGCATAAATAGAAATCCAAGTATTTACACTCTGATAAGCTGCAATCTTGTAAAACGAAGCTTTTATACTCATCCTCAAAATCCTTGTTTCTTCTTTCTTTAAAAAATGTAACATGTTCTAAGATAAGGACGTGATGTTGCTTACTTTTCTGAACTAGGAGAACAAATTTTCCAATGTCATTTGCACATTTTTAGCTTTATGATTATTTGACATAATAGGTAACACATCTCATTATGAACAATATTTGTCTTTTTGTAACGTCAAAAGTGTTTTGTATATTTTAGTTGTCAGCACATTATTCTGTTACCTTGTATTTCAAAAATGCAGTGGAATGGTGCCAGAAGGGACAGTTTTAGCAGCAGGATTTCATTTGTGTTTCAAATCAAAAAGCAATGTAATAAGACTTTCTAAAATACCCTGCCCTCACAAGCAAATTTTTTGTCCAGCCAGTGGGAAAATGACAGAAGGAATGGTTCCTTAAAGTGAAATTGCATTTGAAGCTACATAACTAATTGCAGCTTTAAAAATGACAAATTAGGTTGATTTCTAGTCAAAAACCATAAATCTATCTTTCAGTATCTTAGCTGCTTGCTATTCACATCTGTTTGCTAAAAGTAAATCTTTACAAATTTATTTTCTTTTTCTATTTATTTTGTGGTTTGTTTTGGTTTGTTTGTTTTTTGGTTTGGTGGGGCTTTTGGGTTTTTTTTTTTTTGGTTTTGGTTTTTTTTGGGTTTGTTTTTGGTTTTTTTTGTATTGCATTTTTTTGCACACTTGAATAATAGTTGCTACACTTTTGGACCCCAAAACCCCATATTCCTATAGCTAACTTCACGAACTTAAATTAAAGACATTAGTCATAAGTAAACTTCTCAAGAGGTTCGGTTTCCAGTGAACACGAGATGTTGGGTTCAAAAGTCAAGGGCTGGTGGCAACAAAAGTTGCCAGGACAGTTGAAAAGGACAAGAAGAAATGATGTCTTCTTCCTTCTTGGATTTGTTGGACCCAGTTTTTGGCAACTGCTGGATTTGGCCATCCATGGGGCTGTGATGCATCCTTGAGTGCTAAGGCACTAAAGGAGCTCTGTTTGAAAGATGCACTCCAGCAAACCCCTAAAGGAGCTCTGTTTGGAAGGATGCACTCCAGCAAACCACTAAAGGAGCTCTGTTTGGAAGGATGCACTCCAGCAAACCACAGCTACCAGAGAGGCTGCAGGCACTGCCGCTGTGCTCTCAACTGCCCTTCAAGGCACTCCATCTTCCAGGAGGATGAATGAACACTCTTCCCATATGTCTACCTTGCAGTGCTTGAAAAAATTATGACTGGAATAAGGCTGTCTGGATTAAGAGTGGAAATAATGCAGCTCTTTTAGACAAAGATCCATAGCAGGCTAGTAGAGGTTCTTGTGGTGCAGTTTCTTGTATTACAGAGGACGCTGCATTTTTTACGTGCTGAGACATGAGACATTTGGGAAAATAACTTGCTGAGCTCAAGGCCTTGGCATGTCTTTGTTTTTTCATTTTACTGGACACAGGTCTCAAGCTTCAAAATGACAGGTCTGGTTTTTTTACCTTTCTGCCAATATAAAACTTTCTCCACCTCTAAAACATAAATTTGGGGGAAATTGGGGTGTGTACAGGTTGTGTCTGTATGTCCATTTCTAAGTTCAGCTACCTATTGAAGGAAATGAACCAGAGGTTACAAACCATGCACAGTACCAGCAATGAACTCAGAATGAAAAGACAGGCAAAAAAAAAAAAGGGGCATACAGGTTATTTTCCCTTCCTCCTCAGCACTATCTCCAGCTTTATGATTAAGTTACCATTTTTCTTGCTTTTCTCCTCAACCCTCTTTTTTCTTTTCTTCGGTCATGTGGTCTTGGAGAAGGACTGACTGGATAATGACATTTTCAGGTAGACAAAAAGAGGTTCTTTTGTACTTTGCAGCATGCACAGTATCCCAGGGAACAATGCAACAATATTTTTCATAGATAATTTCATATTCCTATTTACCTCTGTTACCCTTTTCCCTCTAAGAGACTGTCTGAAACCATTCCATATGCACAGACTAATAATCATGCAATTTCACATCTCTTTGTTGAGATGAGGTATATTTGTTCTGGAAACATATTCACAAGCAAAAACAGCTAACTAAGCCAGCCAAAGCTATAATCCTTCTTGAAACAAGTTCTGTGCTGTAGCACAGTAGTAAATGCAAAGCTAAAACCAAGGACCTGTTCTAAAGAAAGCCTTGTGAAACTGTTTGATTATGATTCTCAACTAAATCCACTTTTTAGAAAAGATCTAGTAGCAGTATCACATCCTATTCTAACTTTATATTAGGCACTGTAACATTTATTGAGTCGGATGAAGAATTATAGCAGATTTCAAAAATGCTACAAAAATACTAAGCCACGTTTTCTGAAGTGTTGCCTCTGTGTGAGCTGGCTTTGGAATTCTAGAGACATAATGGCACCATAACAGTGCCTTTCAGAAACCTACAGCAGATCCAGAAGATGGTTCTAGTCTGCTCCAGCAGCCACAGATAGCCAATATTTTTCACGTCAGTGTTCAGTACAGGCATACAAGAACAGTAACTGCAAAGCAGTTATTTATTGCTTAGGCAGATGCTAAAGACTTTATTTATTATCCTCTCCCCAGAAACCAAATATTTGTGGGATGCAAGTGCTACTGCCAGTAAGAAAAGGCTTTGCTTTCATTAAAGGAAGATTTGAGAAATTCTATTCATAGACTACTGGTTCCATTTGAATGTCTTAGATTCTTACATATCACCAGGAAGAGTGTGGGCTAAGTGATATGGTAAAATTAATAGTAATACGTGGTGTAGAAAGCTACAAAATCTGCTGCAACAGAACCTGCTGGAAAGCCATCATTGTCTCTAAATGCTAGTAATCCTTTTCTCACCTGCAAGAACTTCTTAAGGTATACAGAGTAAAGGATGTAATATTTACAAATTTTATTCATATTTATCAAATATCTTTTACAAATTATTTCTGTGAAGTTATTCTATGAATTTACACAGTCCTGTCTTTGTCCACAGAGAATATCTATAGTGTTTATCTGAAACCTATGGCAGCTCTCTGGAGATGCTCATAAACCACATTTTGACTCTCTTGAGAAATCAAGTTATTATTACCATATGCCCTCTAGCTGGCAGGAATGCCTTCATTTTCAAAAAGTTACTCATATACTCGAAGGTACTGTTCTGAACACAAAATCACTTGCTGGCACATAATAACCCAAAGATTAAGAGAAAGCACACCCAGCTGTTCTGCTCACCACCGTTTTCCCAGGTAATTCACTTTTCCAAGTGCTTTTCACCTCAGCACCACCTTCTGTCACACCACAAGCCCTGGGAGCCATGGGTGAGGTGGGTCACAGCATTAAGACAACACCAATACGCTACAGCTTCCATATAATCTTGCTTCCCCTTGGATCCTGAGAAAAGCTCAAAAGTGCAACTGGCTGGGAGCTTCCCAACAGAAAGGGTCCATGATGAAAGAAACCCAGCCACTCCAAAGCCAAAATATTTTATGGAAGACTTCTTCCCCCCATTTTTTCTCTCAGGCTGCTATCACAAAACTTGAAACAAATATTTACTGTTGCCCAGTTTGACCTGCTTCTGACAACTCTGCTCTGCAGAAACGACCTGAAATATTAATTTTCAAATGTATTTCCTATTGAGTTATCTTTCCTCTTGGGAACAGTGGATCACAGGCCTGGATGCTTTTGCAGATCTCTGCTCTCTTCTAAGCTGGACTTACACATAGCTTGGGAGAATCAGGTCAGTAAATCAAATCAGAAAACATTCTGATTTAGAAAAGCCTTAGTTTTACTTAGAAAAAAAGATGGTGAGACAAAATGTTCCCCTGCTTTAAAATAATTTTTGAACTTTTACTTCCTTGAACACTTTTCATATGTTAACTTTTATCCTTATTAGGAAGTGAAACAACTATTCTGCATTTTCTATAGGACCAGGGATGCTCACAACATAAAGTTTAGTACTGCCCAAAGAGGATAACATAAGACTGATCACAAACCTGTCCTTTCAAAGTTCTTGCTCTTTTTGATTATAACCTTTAATTTTAATTAGATTTTTCAATACTTGAGGGTTTTTATCACCATGAGGAGGTGCTACTCTAAAATCAGTAAGTTTACTGCAAATCAAGGAGGTAAGAATTTCTCTGGTTTCACTAAACCTGTGTTTCAGTTACTCTAGATGTGGAAAAATATCACATAGGCACAATACTCATACAAATAAATGTAGACATGTTTATACTCAAACACACAAAAAATTTGGTATTTATACACTTCTACATAAAGAAAGAAAAAAGGTCCAGACAACACTTGAAAA